>CM077673.1:357689287-358051787 GCA_039707655.1 Elymus sibiricus
ATATACACATCATCAAAATATCGAACGAATACCAACTTCACATGATTACTTATAACAAGACTTCTCCCATGTCCTCAGGACAAAATTAACTACTCACACATCATCAACATGTTCAAGATCAGAGGTGTAATAATGGCGATCAAGGATCTGAACATAATATCTTCCACCAAGTAAACCAACAAGCATCAGCTACGAGATGTAATCAACACTACTAGTAACCCACAGGTACCAATCTGAGGTTTTGAGACAAAGATTGAAACTAGAGATGAACTAGGGTTTGATATGAGATGGTTCTAGTGAATATGTTGATGAAGATTGGTCCTCCCAGGAAGGCGGAAGCGTTGGTGATGACGATGGCTTCGATCTCTCCCTCACGGAGGGAAGTTTCCCCGGCAGAATCTCTCTGCCGGAGAGCAAAAGGGCCTCTGCCTAGGTTTCCACCTCGAGACGGTGGCGATTCATCCCGAAAGTATCTTCTTGATTTTTTTCTAGGGTAAAACACACCATATAGGAGAAGAGGGGGGTGGGGGGTCGGGAGACCTGCAGGGGCCCCACAAGCTAACAGGGCGTGCCTAGGGGGTGGGCGCCCTGTTGGCTTGTGGCCAGCAGGTGCCCCCCATCTGGCATATTTTTGGCCCAATAATTCTTATATATTACATAAAAATTCTCCGTGAAGTTTCAGGTCATTTGGAGTCGAGTGAATTTTCAGCCATTTTCTTGGTTTTTAGGTCTAGAATTCCAGTTTCCAGTGATTTCCCTCTTTGTGATGTACCTTGCATATTTGGAGAGAAAAAGCATAAGAATTGTATCATAATGAGGAATAATGGACAAGAATAACATAAACATCAATAATAATTCATGATGCAAAATGGACGTATCAACTCCCCCAAGCTTAGGCCTCGCTTGTCCTCGAGCGAAAGTCGAACTCAATAATAATGACCGCATAATTTGAGACAGAGGTGTCGATAAAAACATAATACGGACATGAGAGCATCATGAATATTAACATAGAAGCAAGTTTTTTCATCATATAACTTCTCATAAACAAGTAACAATCTATCCACAATTGTTGGAGTATGAAGCATAAACCTTATTGACAATCAACAAACTATGTTCTTAGTCATTGAAACAATCACAATTCATCATATTCTAGAGAAGAGTCTATGTAAGAGCTTTCATTCTAGCAAGTTCACATACTCAACTATAATTTAGTCTTCTATGATTGCTGACACTCATTGCATATTTTTGGAGCTAATGTTTCCATCGGACACATAGGAAGATGGGGGCTCTATTTTCTTTGCCACCCAACTCATTTCCTCAAGGATAATGTCAACAATAATGAATCATGATCACTTACATCCAACTGGATATATATATCTGGATCTTTCCCCAACACATAATGCTTGCCAACTAGAGAGTTACTAGGTAGGAATAGGGATAAACATTATTGACTTGAGCATAAAAGTAAATATATGAAAGTAAAAAATATGCCCTTCGCACAGGGAAGCAGAGGTTGTCATGCGCTTTTTAAATTTGGATGTGCAAACTCTTAATGGAAAGGAATGTCACTTTATATTGCCCCTTATGATAGCAAACTTTATTATGCAATATGTTGCTTTTATTTCTTTGGCATCACAAGATCATACAATTTTTATTTTCCCTTACAATAAAAGATCATACATATTTAAGAGAAATTTTTATTGCTTCTGAACCGATGAGACCTTACTTGAAGGATCTTATTCAATCCATAGGTAGGTACGGTGGACTCTCATGGAAAGAAACTGGGTTTAAGGGGTTATGGACGCACAAGTAGTATCTCTACTTAGTGTGGAAGTTTTTTGGCTAGCAAAAGATCTAAATCAAGCACCACATGTTAAAGGATCCATGACCATATAACTTCTATTAGAATGTAAACAAACATGACCATTACGTTGTCATCCATGTCCAACATCAGCACTTGATAATTATATAATATTTGGTGGGGGCTCACAATCATAAAAGGTGTCCAAGATAGTGTATTTGTATGTGAATCTCCTCTCCTCTATCATAATCTTCCATAGAATGTATCATTGACTAATGCTATGTTTGTTTATTCCCAACAACTTTTATCTAACATACTTCTTCTATGTGAAGTCATTACTCCCCACGGGATTAGCATGTGATTTTTCTATTTCTTTTATTTCATTGCTATGATTGATGCATGAGAGTAAAGCAAGCAAACTCAAACTAATCTTTATGTATAACTCTCATACTCGATTACAAGGATATATAGATCTCAAAGCAAAAACTCTAAGCAAAGCAAATCTGAAATTTTATTTCTCTAAATCACGACATAACTAAGGATCGAACTAAGATAGATGATAATGGTAAAAGTGATGGTGATAAGATACCGGGGCACCTCCCCAATCTTGGAACAAGCTAAGGGTGGTTCCCATACCCATGTACTCAAGCGTCCTTCTTGGTTGATGGCGGTCATGATGTAATCATTTTAGCGATGATGCCCCTGAGGATACAGATCTCCTCATTAAGCTTGCCAACTTCTCGCTTAAGGTCTAGATTCTCCTTCCGAAGTTTGTTGGTGATGATCACTGCTCCTTCCATCAAAGAAGGGGCTTTGCCGGAGGAGGCAGCAGTGGTGTCTACCTGTGTACGACGATAAGGGGTAGAACATGTATTGGAAGGTGTAACCTTTTTTTGTAAACTTGACTTTTTGAATTCCACGTGCATGTCTTCAAGTTGTGGCACTGATACTTCTTCTTCTTCTTCACTTGAAGGCTCAATTCTTTTTAGGCCAGTCTCTACCTCTTCTTCTGTTGACCACCCAAAAGGGTCCACATGCCCATAAAATTGGGGATGGGCAATGAGATCTGAAACATAGCTTTCTCCCTCTGAGTCTTGCGATGACATATCGTCTCCAAATCTGTCAGAAAAACAACCCGAAACAAGAAGAGAGGAGAAACTTGCGATGGGGTGGTCAAAACAGACAAGAGTATATATAATGAAATTTTCTAGGTTAGAACACGTGCCCAAGAACAAAACGGAGTCCCGGAGGCAAACGAGGGCCCCACAAGCTATCAGGGTGCACCCAGAGGGTGGGCGCGCCCTGTTGCCTTGTGGCTCCCTCGTGGGTCCCTTTGACTCATTTTTATTTTTGGGATTTTTCTAAAATACCAAAACCAATAGATCATATTTTTTGGAACTTTTGGAGTCGGTTTACTTACCGTATCACATACCTACCCCTTTTCAGCTTTCTGGAGTGTTCCGGAAGGTCTCTCTTATGTGTTCATCCAGAGACATAACTTGAAGGGTTTTTATCATTTATGCCACTAGTTGTATCCCACTACTCAGTTTTGCCATTAGAAGTTACAACTGCTCAAAAATGCCATTGTTCCGCGAGATGCTTGCTCAAAAATGCCATTAGATATCTCAGAAATGCCATTGTTCATTAGATGTTAGCTCAAAAATGCCATTAGGCATCATTATTTTCACGTCAAACTCGTTAACCATGTTATATGACGAAAGTACCCCTATACCCATATGTCAGCTCTCTCTATCTCACAATGATAAGTGTGGATCCAACTTGTCAGGAGTAAGCAAGCGAATAATTTTAGAGGAAAATAAGAACATTTTTTGGGATCAAGTGGGACCCACACTTTATTGTAGTAAGATAGAGGGAGAGCTGACATGTTTGTCTACAGGTATTTTGGTCATTTACAGGTATCTCATAGAGGGAGAGCTGACAACCAGTGGCATAAATGATAAAACCCCTATTAGTTTCAACAATATAGGGCGTACGTGAGATATATTGTTTAATTCGTTGCCCATTTACCACTCTTGGATTTTTTCCTTCGAAGTTGTTAATATTGATAGCACCGGAGCGATAGACCTCCTCGACGACATAAGGACCTTCCCATTTGGAGAGAAGCTTACATGCAAAAAATCTAAAATGAGAATTGTACAAAAAAAACTAGGTCTCCTACATTGAATTCCTGTTTTTGGATTCTCTTGTCATGCCATCTTTCAACTTTTTCTTTAAACAATTTTGCATTTTCAAAAGCTTGTGTCCTCCATTCATCTAATGAGCTAATATCAAATAACCTATTTGCACCGAAAAGTTTAATATCATAGTTAAGTTCTTTAATTGCCTAATAAGAATTATGTTCTAACTCAAGAGGTAAATGACATGCTTTTCCATAGACCATTTTATATGGGGACATTCCCATAGGGTTTTTATAAGCAGTTGTATAAGCCCATAAAGCATCATCAAGTTTTTTAGACCTATTCTTTCTAGATCTATCAACAGTCTTTTGCAAGATCAATTTTATTTCTCGATTTCTCAACTCAACTTGACTGCTAGATTGAGGATGATAAGGTGATGCAACCCTATGGTTAACATCGTATTTAGCTAGAAGTTTACGGAAAGCACCATGAATAAAATGTGAACCACCATCAATCATTAAATATCTAGGGACTCCAAACCTTGGGAAAATAACATCTTTAACAATTTAATAGAAGTGTTATGATCAGCACTACTAGTTGGAATAGCTTCTACCCACTTAGTAACGTAATCAACATCAACTAAAATATGAGTATACCCATTAGACGAAGGAAAAGGTCCCATATAATCAAAGCCCCAGACATCAAATGGTTCAATAGCAAGTGAATAATTCATAGGCATTTCCTAACGTCTACCAACGTTACCAATTCTTTGACATTCATCACAAGAAAGGACATACTTACGAGCATCTTTGAAAATAGTAGGTCAATAGAAACCAGATTGTAATACCTTGTGTGCAGTTCTATCACCAGCATGATGCCCTCCATAGGCCTCGTAGTGACACTTCCGTAGGTCTGTCCCTGTTCATGCTCAGGTACACAACGTATAAAAACACCATCCAGTCCTTCTTTATAAAGATGTAGGTCATCCCAATAGTAATTTCTTAAAGCATAAAAGAACTTTTTATTTTGTTGGTAGGTGAAACTAGGTGGTATATATTTACCAACTAGGAGATCTTTAACCATAGAAATATTAGGCTCAACGTTTATTTGTTCATAGGGTTTAGGTGTTCTAATATAACTTTTATTAACCACAGTTGCAGCTTTAGCAAGTTCGTTAATCCTAACAGGAAAAGGAGGTTTCTCAATGTAAGCAGTAGGCACAACTGGATCAACATGATAAACAATTGTTTCCTCCTTAACGTTAATAGGTTCCTCTAATGATTTCAATTGGTGGATGATATTTAAACCACTTCTCCTTAGGGAGATCAACATGAGTAGAAAATGATTCACAGAAAGAAGCTACTATCTTGGAGTCATGCCCATATTTATTGCTAAACTCATGGAAAGTATTAGTTTCCATAAAAAATTTAACACATTCAAACTTAAGCTTTATACCCGACTCTTGACCTTTGTTGAATTCCCAATCTTCATAGTTGTGTTTAATTCTTTCTAGAAGATCCCATTTGAATTCAATAGTCCTCTTCATATAGGAACCAGTAGAAGAAGAATCGAGTAGTGAATGATCATCATGAGAAAGCTGAGCATATTTTTTTTTGTATAATCATTTATCTTGAGAGCTCATGCTTGGGGCAAGTGTGCATCATAGATTTAAGCCACTCAAGCTTGAGCGATGCTTTCTCCTTCACGAGGCCAACAATTATATCTAAAGTTTTGATCATGATTGATTAGATGCATAGGATAAAACTTTTGATGAAATTCCAGCTTCAAGTGATTCCGGTCCAATGATGCAATATCATCCAATAGCCTGTACCACATCAATGCTTTTCCCTAGAATGATAAAGGGAAAACCTTCTTCTTAACTTTGTCTCCGGATAACCCTGCAAGCTTAAACAATCCACAAATCTCATCTACATATATCAAGTGGTAATCACGATGAGTTGTACCGTCATAAGGATTAGCTAGCAGTTTCTCTACCATACCCGGAGGAATCTCATAATAAATATTTTCACTAGGTTCAGTAGGTTGAGAGGAAACCTTTTCCACTTCCGTTCGAGGCGAAGATGCCTCGAATAAGCCACTCAAAGGGTGAACGTCCATAGTAATAAGCAATAGTAAATTTCAGCACTTACCGAAAATGTTTCCTTACCAAGTTCAACTTACCAAAGGCGCTTCACTCCCCGGCAACGGCGCCAGAAAAGAGTCTTGATGACCCACAAGTATAGGGGATCCATCATAGTCCTTTCGATAAGTAAGAGTGTCAAACCCAACGAGGAGCAAAATGAAATAATAAGCAGTTTTCAGCAACGTATTCTGTGCAAGTGTTGTGAGTAGCAGTGATAGATAGTTTTGCAGCAAGATAATTCATAACAAGTGACAAGTAAAAATAGTAGCATTGTTGTGGCAAGATGGCCCAATCCTTTTTATAGCAAAGGATAGGCCTGAAAGTACTCTTATGTAAAGCAAGCGCCCCCGAGGACACATGGGAATTTCTGTCTAGTCATGTTCATCGTGTTGAGTTGAGATGGTGTTGGTGAACATGTTGATGAATATTGGTCCTCCCGTGAAGGAGGAAGCGTTGGTGATGACGATGGCTTCGATCTCCCCTTCCCGGAGAGAAGTTTCCCCGACAGAATCACTGTGCGGGAGAGCAAAAGGGCCTCTGCCCAGGTTTCCGCCTCGAGACGGTGGTGCTTCGTCCCGAAAGTATTTTCTTAATTTTTTCTTGGGCAAAACACACCATATAGGAAAAGAGAGGGGTCAGGAGACCTGCTGGGGCCCCACAAGCTAATAGGGCGCGCCCAGGGGGTGGGTGCGCCCTGTTGGCTTGTGGCCAGCAGGTGGCCCCCTCTGATATTTTTTTGGCCCAATAATTCTTATATATTCCATAAATATTCTCCGTGAAGTTTCAGGTCATTTGGAGTCCAGTGAATGTTTAGCCATTTTCTTGGTTTTCAGGTCCAGAATTCCAGTTTCCAATGATTTCCCTCTTTGTGATATACCTTGCATATTCAGAGAGAAAAAGCATAAGAATTGTATCATGATGAGGAATATTGTACAAGAATAACATAAATATCAATAAGAATTCATGATGCAAAATGGACGTATCAGCATGCTACCCAACATGTAATCTCTTGTAGGTATAGATACTGAGAAACGATGAATCAATTGACATAAACCTAATAATATCCAAGAACATAAGAAGCATAATCATTACTATTTCAAAATATATGATCATTAAAGAATGATATCCCCTACTAATTTTATCATATGAAGCATGGCGTGACTCCGTCTTCATCGCATAAGTATAAATCATGAGCACCCTCGTGTCAAACTAGGCAATTGGATCGTACTTCTAACGCGCTTCAATATTTTCAACATCATGCAATACATTTGCGTGAGCCATGGATATAGCATATGGTTGGAATAGAATATGGTGGTAGATATCAAAGGAGTCAAAAGATGGGAAAGTCTCACATCAACTAGGCAAATTAACGAGCTATGGAGATGCCCATCGATTGATATCAATGCGAGGAGTAGGGATTGCCATGCAATGAATGCACTAGAGCTATAAGTGTATGAAATCTCAAATGAAACTAACGGGGTGTGCATCCAACTTGCTTGCTCATGAAGACCTCGTGCATTTGAGGAAGCCCATCATCGAAATATACAAGCCAAGTTTTATAATGGAAAATTCCTAATTGTATATGAAAGTGACAAAACTAGAGACTCTCTATATGAAGAACATGGTACCACTTTGAGACACAAGTGTGGTAAAGGATAGTAGCAAAGTCCCTTATCTCTTTTTCTCTCATTTTTTCTTTTTTTCTTTCCTTTTTTATTTTTTCTCTGTTTTCTTCTTTTCATTTTTCATTTTCCTTTTTTTTCCTTTTTCCTCTTTGGCGGGCTCATTTGGCCTCCCCCATTTTTTAATTTTTCGTCCGGAGTCTCATCCCCACTTGTGGGGGAATCATAGTCTCCATCATCCTTTCCTCACTGGGACAATGCTCTAATAGTGATGTTCATCACACTTTTATTTACTTACAACTCAAAATTATAGCTCAATGAAGAATACTATGACTCTATATGAATGGCTCTGGCGGTGTACCAGGATGTGCAATGATCTAGCATAACATGTAATCAATGATAAACGGTGTCTTTGCCACAAATACTATGTCAGCTCTATATGATCATGCAAAGCAATAAGATGTAACACACATGTCATGTGACGAAACAATGGAAGTTGCATGGCAATATATCTCGGAATGGCTATGGAAATGCCATGATAGGTAGGTATGTTGGATGTTTGAGGAAGATGTAAGGTGGCTTATGTGTGATAGAGTGAATCATATCATGTGGTTTGGATGCACCGACTAAGTTTGCACCAACTCTCGAGGTGAGAAAGGGCAATGCACGGTACCGAAGAGGCTATCAAATTACGAAAAAGTGAGAGTGAATATATCCATGGACTCACATTAGTCATAAAGAACTCATATACTTATCGTGAAGCCTTATTAGCTCTCTCGAAGCAAAGTACTACCGCATGCCCCTAGGGAGGATGTTGGGAGGAGTTAACCATCACCCGCCCGATTCGAACAACATGATAGTATCTCATTTCAGACATAAAAATGCTCACACCTTATCACCATGCAATGACCAATACTTAGATCAGAATTGAATAACAAATTTTAATACCGATATTTCTACTAACCAATGATCATGAACCTATATACTTTCATATTACTACATCATTGTAATCAATACATGTTTCTTCTTTAGTGAGCTACATGAAAGTTTTTATTATATCGCCCTTGAATACCTATACTTTTTGGACTATTCTTATAACACGTACAAATTACCATTCAAATTGCCTTATACTCTCAAAAAGATTTAAGCAAAGCATGAGAGTTCAACTATTTCTATAAAATATGACCGCCGTCATGCTCTAACAAGATATAAGTGAAGCACAAGAGCAACTGCCTAGCTCAAAAGATATAAGTAAAGTGCTACTTGTGAGATGCATTGGGAATTTCCCCGGAGAGCAGAGGAAATGCAGCATAGTAGAGATAAGTATTTCCATCGGTGTGAACCAAGGTATCGAACTAACAGGAGAGCCAAGAAAACTCCCTTCGACACCACCTATATACACAAAACAAAACACTTGCACCCAACGTGGGTAAGAGGGTTGTCACACTACTAGGGAAAAACCTACTAGTAGCGCTGGTTTTTGGGCTAGCAGTAGCGCGGGCACCAGCGCTACTAATACGGCGCTACAGCTAACTTGTAGCAGTAGCGTTGGTTTTCTTGCGCTACTGCTATACCTACTTAGAAGTAGCGTAGGTCTGACCAGCGCTACTCATACATAGTTGTAGCGCTGGCGCCGAGCGCTACTGCTTTCTGCTAAAAAGTGCTACTGCTATATTTACACATAATTTTTTTCTACTACGTGTTTGCACTATATTTGTACAGGTTTTATACAGTATTCTAATCATATCATAAACATGCAATATGCTCATCATATCATACACATAATAGTCTCATCATATCATCACAGCATCCAACACAAATCATGTCGTCTCATCATAATCACGATATAGCGATACAAGTTAAGTGACATGTCTCGAATACAAGCAACTGCATGGCCATCACATAAAAATATCTCATCATCTATATCTAAACAAAGATATGGAAGAGAAGAGTGATCACTATGAGCAAGAGCGCGATAATGTAGTAGTTCTTGAGGCACCGGTTCCGATCCCTCTCTCGCGCTAGCGTGAACCTCAAGTAACTATCTTCCGCTTTGGCTCTGCTATCGAACTCTCTCTGGCTGCCGCCCGGAAACCGGTGCACCTGGGCCTGACACTCAGGCCACTCGTCGTACACTCCTGGAACCTTCCCTACGTACACGGCGTAGCACTTCTTTGCCATCGATGATCTATGTACCTGCATCGTCACATGAGTCGATAATATGCAACATAATATATAGTTGAGCAAAAGAAAGAGACGGAGTTAGCAAAAATAGAAGCAACATATCATAAGCATACATAACAAAGTTCATTGTACCCAAACTTCCCTAACTAGAGTGATCTTCGCTAGTTGAGGAGGACGGTTTAATTACATCACAAAGTTTCGTCATGCATAAATTCAAAGTTTCATCATAGAGAAAGTAGTGACTAAACGGACACATTGTCATATATCGTCAATCACTGCAACATGTCGTGCCATCCATCCAAATCAGGGAAGAAGGACCCGAGCGAAGTGAAAGGCTTCAGGTCGAGACGCTGAGCGGCTACGCATGTTCGGACATCTTCCCGGGACATTTGCCCTTCTTTGTAGAACATGCCTGTTTTTTCGACGACCTCCTTCATGATGACTTTGGCAAGTTCATGCTAGATGTGAGAGAACTCATCTCGGAGTCGATGATCCAGTACATTTCCTAGTTTCTTGGCCCATTGCAGAATATCGGCATCACCGGTTTTAGGTGACATGCGAAGGTTCTCGCAATCCCATCTGTACTCCAGCATGTGGTGGATGACATAGAATCCATCACTGAGAGCACCTCTCGGTTGCTGGATGCAGCAGAAGTCGGCCTTATGGCTGAAGCAGGGCGCGCGGTTCCTTGTCTTCTTTTGCGTGATCTCTCCACCCCGGTGGTCGTAGCTTAAGATAGCACTGTCAAGAACAGCCTTGAACTGGGTGTAATCCTTTTTCTTTATGTTCTTCGACGAGTCCAAGTAAAGAGCGTGGGAGAATCGGGGGTAAAGAATGATGAGGACGGCTGTGACGCCCCCATTTTGATCGTACGCTAATCATACACGCAAATGCGAACGACCAAGATTAGGGGCTCAGTGATCGATATCACAACACAACTCTAGACACAAATTAAAGTCATACAGCTTCATATTACAAGCCAGGGGCCTCGAGGGCTCGAATACATAAGCTCGACATACACACGAGTCAGCGGAAGCAAAAAATATCTGAGTACAGACTGTCGTGGGAACGATTCCGACATTAGAAAGGGGGTAGGGTAAATTACACCTCTAGACACCCACTTGGTGTGCCAGGTTCTTGCTGGTCCGGAACCAGCAAGAGTCTAAAAGAGTGAAGGATCCGACTGAACTTGTGAAAGTGAAGGATCCGACTGAACTAGTTTTGAGTATTAGACCCAAATGAAGCGGAAGTGTAGTGTTCCGACATGAAAATAAACCACCGAGCGCAGAGGTACACTCGGTGGCGTGGCCTCCGAGTGGACGTCATGCGCGACTTACGTGCCACTCGATAATGTGGAAATAACTATTTAATTGAATGCAGTCTGTGAAGAATGACTTAGCTGTCTGACGACGCGCGGGGCGGACGAGCGAAGTAGACACGTCTGGCTGAGTGGCGATGCACGGGGTGGCCAAGTGACGAAGACGTGTCTCGCCGAGTGTCGATGCGCGGAGCTGCCGAGTGATGGCGACGCGTCCAGTAGAGTGACGGCGCGCGGGGCGACCGAGTGACGATGGAGCGTCCGGCTGAGTGGCGATGCGCGGAACTGCCGAGTGACGAAGACGTGTCTCGCTGAGTGGCGATGCGCGGAGCTGCCGAGTGATGACGACGCGTCCAGTAGAGTGACGGCGCGCGGGGCGGCCGAGTGACGATGGAGCGTCTAGCCGAGTGGCGATGCGCGGAGCTGCCGAGTGGCGAAGACGTGTTTCGCCGAGTGGCGATGCGCGGAGCTGCCGAGTGATGACGACGCGTCCAGTAGAGTGACGGCGCGCTGGGCGGCCGAGTGACGATGGAGCGTCCGGCTGAGTGGCGATGCGCAGAGCTGCCGAGTGATGACGACGCGTCCAGTAGAGTGACGGCGTGCGGGGCGGCCGAGTGACGATGGAGCGTCCGGCTGAGTGGCGATGCGCGGAGCTGCCGAGTGACGAAGACGTGTTTCGCCGAGTGGCGATGCGCGGAGCTGCCGAGTGATGACGACGCGTCCAGTAGAGTGACGGCGCGCGGGGCAACCGAGTGACGATGGACCATCCGGCTGAGTGGCGATGCGCGGAGCTGCCGAGTGGCGAAGACGTGTTTCGCCGAGTGGCGATGCGCGGAGCTGCTGAGTGATGACGACGCGTCCAGTAGAGTGACGGCGCGCGGGGCGGCCGAGTGACGATGGAGCGTTCGGCTGAGTGGCGATGCGCGGAGCTGCCGAGTGACGAAGACGTGTTTCGCCGAGTGGCGATGCGCGGAGCTGCCGAGTGATGACGACGCGTCCAGTAGAGTGACGGCGCGCGGGGCGGCCGAGTGACGACGGAGCGTCCGGCTGAGTGGCGATGCGCGGAGCTGCCGAGTGGCGAAGACGTGTTTCGCCGAGTGGCGATGCGCGGAGCCGCCGAGTGATGACGACGCGTCCAGTAGAGTGACGGCGCGCGGGGCGGCCGAGTGACGATGGAGCATCCGGCTGAGTGGCGATACGCGGAGCTGCCGAGTGGCGAAGACGTGTTTCGCCGAGTGGCGATGCGCGGAGCTGCCGAGTGATGACGACGCGTCCTGCCGAGTGGCGATGCGCGGAGCTGCCAAGTGACGAAGACGTGTCTCGCCGAGTGGCGATGCGCGGAGCTGCCGAGTGACGAAGACGTGTCTCGCCGATTGGCGATGCGTGGAGCTGCCGAGTGATGACGACGCGTCCAGTAGAGTGACGTCGCGCGGGGCTGCCGAATCAGGCAAGTTGATGATGACCTGCCCAACCAAATGACGGCGCATGGAGCGGCCGAGGCGGGCAAGTGGATGAAGACAATGAGTGGCCGAACGAAGGTTCGTTGAGTGCTAGACCCCTCCGTCTGGAACCCGAATGAATGCAGTCCGAATTGACGAGTTCGTTCGGCTGAGCTTTAACCCCGTCCGAGTGAACCTGGACCTGCCCGAGTATATCAATGCGGCGGGGAGGAAGTGCCTTGCGTGGGGACACGCTGACGTCTTTGTAGACGAGACCAGAGACGACAACGGGGCGAACGACGCTGATGGTCGTTGCGCATGCATGCTTGACGAAGGTATCGTACGCAAGGTCGTCGACGACGACGAGCCAAGTGACCCTGCAAGTTAGCAAGTATAGGCACGAATATTTTTCGCCATACCAGCACTTCCCTGCAAGTTAGCAAGTATAGCCAGTATAGTCACGGAGTTAACGGCATGGATGCATGCACTAATTAATTAGCGCTAAAGCAACGCACTTATGGCCGCAATAATTAGATAACTGACGTTGTAAATCCTCACCAATTTGGCCGCTTAATGAGGCGATTATACCTTGACAAAGCGGAGCCAGCGGGGTTGCCTATTGGTGGGAGTCGTCCTTCCGTTTCCTTTTTTCCCTGCATGCAGTCAATAGACCATGGAAGTGGACACGTTATGCATGCACTTACGAGGGAGTTTACGAGGCATTGACTCTTTTGATCCCGAACGACCATCGGTTGCAGGTTGTGGCTGTTTTGCAGGTCGTCGCTGCAGCGCGCGTCCGCCGCGGAGACCCTCGCTGGCGACTGACTCCGGAGGAAGGAGCGATGCACGCCTGTGCCGCGTCAGGCTTGCGCCTCCACCGCGGAGGCCGAGAACACGAGGCGGAGTCGACAGCCGTGCACGGGTGCTCAACGACAAGGTTGAAGACGACGATGAAGCGGACGACGTCGGCGGCCGTGCGTGACGACGACGAGGCGGACGACACCGGCGGCCATGCGAGGAGACTCAACGACGACGTCGCAGACGAGGTGCAATTGGTTGCGCAGAGGTGCAGCCGGTTTCTTGTAAGTGCTTGGATTGATGTCTGTTTCCTTCAGTGGGAATCGATGTGCCGCCGGACCAGCGTCTTTTGTTCCTTTGATTCTTGTACATGCATGTATCGATCGACATTGGTGCACGAACGTGTGGCCATGCAAAAAAGAAGCAAAAACCAAGTAGCACATCATCGATTAATTGTTAGATCGTAAGCGGATAGTACTCAGCAAAGAGAAAACTCATGATCCATCCGTTTGTGATCCGTCGGGTGAAGACGTATCTTTTTCCCTTCTTTTCGTGATGTTTCAGTTACTCGCTGCGGAGACAAACAGTATGAACTGTAAGAACAAGAAATTAAACATAGATGAATAAATAAAAAACCATATGCATCATGGCTCGATAAACGCCATGCCCCACGGTGGGCGCCAAATGTCATACAGCTTCATGTTACAAGCCAGGGGCCTCGAGGGCTCGAATACATAAGCTCGACATACACACGAGTCAGCGGAAGCAAAAAATATATGAGTACAGACTGTCGTGGGAACGATTCCGACATTAGAAAGGGGGTAGGGTAAAGGAGCATGATCTATCGAGATGCAAATGGGTGACACGATTGATTTTAGCGAGTTCGGGCCTCTTGCGGTGGAGATAACAGCCCTACGTCTCGTGCTCCGGAGAGGCTTTCTTTTATCTGGGTATGAACACGGGGTTACATGGTGTATTCGAGAGAGAGGGAGGAGAACGGTTCTCCATGCCTGAACTAAGTCCTGAGACTAATGGCGAGTGAGTCTGGGAAGAAGAATGAGAGAGAGTGAGGTAGAAGAAGAGAGCCCCTGAGCTATGTGGTGGGGGGTGGCTTATATAGAGTGCGTCACCCCCTCACCTCCTATGTTACAAGATGGAGCATTAGTGCCATGATGACAGCCCACTACGAAACCTCCACTATGAGTATGATGCTTCGACTGCCTTGTTGGTCTTCGCATAACCGAGTGAGATATATGGCCGAGTGGTTCACCGTCGTCCGAGTGGATGAACATACTCGTCCGAGTGACCTGTATGTATGTATTTATCCGGACCCACCTGATGTGTGGACCCCATGGTATTATGATATTTCGACCCTTCATGGGCCTACCTGTTATGAGTATCCCCGACACAGACTTAAGTTAAACAAATTTTGCCTCAAGAAGGCTAGCACAAACATAAGCAGCGGATCGAAAGAGGCAATGCCTCCTGCCTGGGAGCCAACCTAAATACTCCTGAGCGTCAGCACTCTCCGCATAGTAGTAGGCTCCAGCGGTGGTGTAGTAGTCGTCGGCGGGGTACTCCATCTCCGGGGCTCCGTCATCTGAACGCATTAATCGCATCGAGGGGAAAAGAGGGAAGCAAAGCAGCGGTGAGTACTCATCCAAAGTACTCGCAAGACTGACATCAGAACTATGCTAAGTATGCATCAGTATCAAGGAATGGGGTTATAACTGGACTGCTGCAGAACAGCAAGAATGAGGGGGGAGGCCTAGTCCTATCGAAGACTAGCATCTTCAACATCTTGCAGCATTAGAAGAGTGTACATTGGTATCTCATATGTAACAATATTATTGTAGCAATTTTATTAAGTAACCACGCCCAGAGATTCTTCCTCGACTCCCTGCGAGAAAGCAATCTCGGAGCTAACATTCATTTTTGTTTTAAGTCACAATTTACAGTTGTAGTAGATCGAAGTACAACTCCAAGTCGTCCTGTTACCGTGGACACGGCTATTCGAATAGTTGAATTCATCCCTGCAGGGGTGCACCACATTCCCCAACACGCTTGATAACCTTTGGCCGGACACACTTTCCTGGGTCATTCCCGGCCTCGGGAAATCAACACGTCGTCGCCCTACTTAGGCTCAACAAAGAGGCCAGCCCGCCGGTTTAAATCCTATGCGCGCAGGGGTCATGGGCCCACTCACCCTTTGCACTCATGCACGATGCGAGGGCGGCCAAGGCCAGTCCTAGCACCTCTAATAAAAGATCAATGTCGTCGCAGACCACTCGGGCGCTTGCCGCTCCATTGATGACGTCCGAAGAGTTCGGCTAATACAACGACGTTGAGTACCCACAACTTGCCCCACGTGAAGGTTAGTGCGTAAAAAGGTCAATCGACCAACTCAGATCAAATACCCAACCCATTAGCATTTTATTAATGCGGTTACGAGCGCGACCCATGATGTGTGGTCCCGTCGCCCCGTCTCGAGGTCTTGTGGCAAGGGCCTCACCTGCCCGGCCACGCCTCGTCGTCAATAAACCGTGGGTACCCTTCAGGGCCGACCCATCACCAACATCTCTCTGTAACCAAGTCATCGTAACCGTGAGTATAAAACATCAAGGCGGAACCTGAGGAATCACCCTCAATGGTTTCCGCTCGATGTAACCATCAAGGTGGACTTAGAGGAATCACCTTCGGGGGTCCCACACTTGAGGGGGAGGGGTTGCACGACAGAGACGATATCGGGAGTGGCGGAGAGGTATCACCCTCTGTTTAGCATGACCGACTAGCTACACTACAGAGCTAACATGATGAGTACTTCACGAGGTGTCACCCTCGGTACTCGATAGTAGTTCTGCAGAGTCGTACAACTAAGGGGTGTGCGGTGATGTGACGGGCCTGGCTCGTCGATCATGATGATCGAGTAACTACTATTTAAAGTGGGGCAACTGAGACTAAAGGGTCATAGGGGGTTCATTGATCAACCTATACTAAGTAGTTGATGTAACAGTAGGTACAGTAGCAGTTTATCAAAAGCAGCCTATGCATCAGAATAGGAGCTAACTACAACAGTAGAAAAATCTAATGCAAGCATGAGAGAAAAAGAATGGGCGATATCGGAATGCTCAAGGGGGGTTTGCTAGCCTTGCTGCTCTGCTGCAAAGGCCTGATCGTCAGTGGCGTAGTCGTACCCGGCAGCGACGTCAGTCTCGGGGTCTACCTGTAAGAACGGGGGGGGGGGGGAGAAACAATAAATATAAAGCAAATAGATGCATCACGATGCATGACATGTCAATATGCAGTGCTAGGCATGAGCTAACGCGGTACTAAACGTTACAAACGGAGCGGGAGAATATCTGATGATATTTTCTGGGTCTCTGGCTTTTACCGGACAGATGAATTCGATGGAAAAGTTCCATTATTGTTATGATATGAGCACGTGATAGATTAACGGACAGCGTATTCGGATTTGTGGGATTTTTCTGATCAACTTTCATGTATAAAACTTTTTCATCTGACTTGCGGTTTATTTTCTATTAATTTTTGAAGTTTAAACAATAATCTGCAATTTCCCTGAATTATTTTTAATTTGAAAATAGCAACAAATTAGTAGGTGCACCCGGTGCATTGCACACACAGGTGTACTAGAGGCTGACCAGTGGGCCCCTGCTGACCTGGGTCAACTGCCCAGTCAGCTGGTCAACTGGGCCAGTTGACCAGTCAACGGGCTTGTGGGGCCCTCTGGGAGTGGCTTAGCCGGCCACCACAGCGTGGCCGTGCACGCACGCGTGCACACGGCAGCGGTCGAGGCCGACGGGGAGCGGCGACCGGCGACGGGGCTATGCGCCGGCGGGCGCGGGGCAGCGGCGGAGGAGCAGGGGAGGGCCGGTGGCAGGCGCGCGAACGCGGGCGGGGATGGTTAGGCGTGGTTGATGGCAGCTGCGGCGGCGCATGGGCGCATGCGGCGGCGGCAGCGGCCTGGCTCGACGGGGCGGCAGGTGGCGGAGGCAACGGGCGAGCAGCGGGCGGGCGCGGCTACGCGCGCGCGTGCAGCGCGGGCAGGGGCGAGCACGCGATCGGCAGCAGCTGCGCGTGAGTGCGGCGAAACTTGTGCTGGCGGGCGCACGACAAGGCAGGGATGCGGCGCGAGTGAAGCTCGTGCCATGCTGGTCAACCTCACGGGAGGGTGTCTAAACGCCGATGAAACGGGGCGGGATAAAGGGGGGAACCGGACAAGAGGCTCACCGTGAGTTCGTCGGACGTCGGAGCTCGCAGGACGGCGGCGGCACGCCGATCCGCCCGCTCGGGTGAGCAATGCGGAGAGGGAGAGGGAAAGGGGGATCGAGGCCGGGGTGGCCGAGGGGGACTAGCGTCTCGGGGGAGAGAGGGACGGGGTGCTTTTAACCTCCCGGCGTCGTCGGCGAGTTGGTCGGGGGCGACCTCCTTCTGTAGCGACCCAGTCGCTGGTACAGGAGGAAGGAGGCGATGGGGAGTGGGCCGGCTGTGCGCTGTGGCCACTAGGGCCCAGTGACACAGTGGTTAGCTAGGCCTTTTCCATTTAATAAGTTTATTATTTAGTTAGCTACGGTTTTGTATTTATTTGAGCTAGTAAACGATTTTTGTTGCACATGAACCTTCACACATAAATACTAGGCAATATTGTCGTGTAGCCCAAAATGCTTCAAGCCTTTTGGAAATGTATAATTATTTTTTTAATTTGGAAAGGCTTGATTAAATGTTTTTGGCATAATTCTAAAAATAGATAGGGCAATTTTGGTGATTCAAAATATGTTGGTTTTTATATGAAAATCCCTTAGTGAATATTTGCAGCTGAACCAACATTTTTATATATTGAGTTTTGAAGAAATAATTTACTTGACTTAATTTTAAATTTGAATTTTGCTTTGATTTTGGACAGGTGGTAAATGGGCTTAATAAAACATGATGACATGGCACATTAGGTTGAGGTTACTGTAGCATGACACTGGGGGTGTTACAACTCCTCCCCACTAAAAGAAATTCTCGTCGCGGGAATTAAGAGGTAGAAGTAAGGGGAAAGTTTGGTTACGAAATTCTAACGGATCTCCTCGAAGAAGTTGATCCCTTTCGTCCAAGTCTTAAATTCTCTACTTCATGTCATTATGATGAAGTCGTCATCCTTTCTTCGGGATCTTCATCGTCCTACGAGTGCGATAAGAAGGCAAACTCTGGAAGAACGTAGTTACACGTGGTTGGGCACCTAACGGTGAACTCGGGATAGAAGACAAGAATCATTCCTTGAGTTGTAACTCAGGGAAATCATTGAGAGCAATGTGCGATGGTCCAAAATTTCAAACGGGTAGGCAATCATTTGATGCCTAAATGAAGGTGAAAAGGGGTCCAGAGCAACGAAATAATTATTGCGTCTGATGCTAGAATAGATCACCCCTTGGATGGTGGCTTGGGAATTACATACAAAGCCAAGTGCAAACGATACTTTGAAATCAAAGATGTACATGAGAGTCAGGTTTCGATCCTGTGGAACTGTGGGTTATGGGCCCACCATGTGGTTAAAAGTAGAAAGAGCGGTGATATCTTGCACGGTCATGGTGGAAAGACCTGTCATAGGAAAGCTTGTCAGTTAAGTTGGCAACAACGTCGGTACCAAGGGCGGGGGACAAATAGAACCATTTTCCTGCTCGTTGAAATGAGGCAGACCAATAGGCAAAGTTCTCGTCCACCGGTGGTTACCGAAATGTTAACAACAATAGTAACAGGGTGTTACTGACAGAGTTGTACACCGTGGTGTTTACCTAAGCAGGGAATTACCACTGCTCAGATAAGTTAGATTACAAGAAAGGTTAAACAGACCAATGGAAAGGAAAATGTGATTATCACATTAAACAGACCAATGGAAAGGAAACAGTGTTTATACACAATATTAGAGTATACTTTTCCCAAGGAGAACATACCATGGTATATGTGATAGGTCATCAAGTGCATAACCATTTAGATAAAAGACAAGGAATTCATGATGTTTACCCATACAATATTGTTTGGATAATTGATCAAGAACATTTTATCATTGCGCTTCCAATGTTCCTGTTAACATTTGAAGTACCACATTCGTGCTTCGGGGTAGCATCGACATCGTTATCAAGTAAAGGTCGGGGTTTGGGTACACAAAGGATCCATCAGGAACAACTTATAGAATAAGTCATACAATTCCCTCACGGAAGAATGGCTAACCTTACTAAGGAAGATAATATAATAATAGGCCCTTCGGCCAAGTGTTAGCCATAGCATCACCAAACTGAGTCACGTAGAGACCAATGTTATACCTTTTGAAAAAGTTCCAACCATCATATTTGATTGAGATTCAGATCTGGTTGGTGTCAGGATACTTCAGACATAGTAAGCCTGAGGAGAAAAGGATGCAACACAGATCTACGAGACGATGTTGCAAGAATCTCGGAATAAACGACGGAAGCAAGCCTTGAATCATGAGTCAGATTGCAAGATATATGAACACAATGTCAAGACATTCGTGCCCACATGGAAGTTTTTAGAATGGAATGCAATCAAGTTCTGATTGGGAACCATCACAGAGGATATCAAAGTTCCACGTGTAAGTCTGGATTAGCTCTTATGAAGGAACCTCTTCTCTTTAACAAATCAATCAGTGGCTTGATGTGCTAGGAAATACAGATGGAGTTAAGGTAGCAAATCTATCAAACCATAGAATACTCCGCACATGCATGAATGATTTGGAACGATCCCAGAGGAAGCGAAAGAAATTTTCTCATAATCACGGCGGCAAAAATGCACGTGAACTTATAGAAAAACACTTCTTTTATCAAACATATTATTCATGAGCTAGGCACAAAGAAAATGCCTTTAAGGTTTCCAACACTAGCTTAAATGTTCATCATGAACCATGAAGAAGATGAGGATGTGGCTGATGGGCTCAGCAGCAATTCGTTGAGAATTCCACAAGGATGGATTTCCATGATTGTGTGAACAAGGTGATAGCATTGGTCAAATCAGATGATATATTGAGGTATGCCCGAGGGAAACATCCACAATTAAACATCAAACGAAAGGTGCACCCAAAAATCTGGACTAAGTAGCATGACCAATGTTAGAATGTTGATTCAACAGCCAACACACTAAGAATGGACTTATTGTTCATTAACTCCAAGGTAATAGAGTTGATATGCCATAAGTGTTGAATTTACATATCACAGTCCATTTGTCGGTGTTCCGGTTAGAAGCAACACGGGGACCAATAAATGAATGGTGTTGGCAAGAAGGATCACTTCGTCAAGAATTCATAAGAGGTGGTGCAATTCTCACGACATACTTGACATAAGATCTGGTAATACTCTCAAGGTAGAATAGAACATAAGCTGGATAGCAAGGAATCCAAGGTTCAACCAAAACAAGATCAAGTCGATGTTTGGAAGGAAGGGCAAGGATGTTATCGATGCCAACACAAATTACCAAGGAGCAAGGATGGTATCTCATCATTAATTCGATTGATATCCTGGAAGAGCTCAGAATGTTGATGATGATCACGACACATCTGTCGAGGAGTTTCATGAAGATGTAATCGATCAACGACGACATCAAGCAAAGGAATGGTGTAGCGAAAGGTTGTCGGAACCACAGATAAGATTGCTAGCTCAGAATTGAAATTGGCTTTCAAGACAACCAACATGATGTTGAAAGCTCGATGTAAGCTTAGTGCACTGTTGGGATTGTGTTCCGGGGATGAAGGACATAGATAGCATGGTCAAGCTTTAGCATGACGATGAGGATGTAGCCAATCAGCTGGGAATGACATGATCGAGTACAAACTCGTAAGCAAAGAAGATTACGAAGAGTTGTTGAATTGCAGTGCGGACTCGATTCAGTTATCGGTGTCCTTGAGCGTCTAACAACTCAAATCCCGAGAAAAAAATTGGAATCATTGAAATATCATAGTTGATGAAGAGCTTATAAGAAGTTATATAGCTCTGTGATATTCTCGAGATACCAGGAATAATACTCTGAGGTAGATCAAAATAGAGGTTAGACTAGTGTATTGATCTGTGGAAGACAAGCACTTTAACTTGTCTAAGAATGAAATCAAAGTAGAACAACATGGTCAGAACCACGATTGCAAAGGACAAGACCACAGATACCAGATCAATTTATACCAAGGGAATTTTATTGTTACGAGAAGCTTCCATGATAAGATCAACATCGTTTCCATGGGCATGAACACAAGGTTCAAGGTCGACTCCCACTTCATCAATGCATCACCTTCCATTTACTCCTCGCCTTTGATGAAGTTGTAGCTTTGAAAGATTATCTGGCAAAACACCAGAAGAGTAAGACTCGTAAAAACTCTCGGGTTCACATGGATTAGGGAAGGCATATGTTCAATCCATAGGGGCATCTTAGGAACATATACCACAAACTTCAAGAGTAAATAACACAAGCTTGAAGGTAGAGCATGGTTGACAAAAGCAGAGGATACAAATTGTTCAAGGCGTTATGTATCATGAAAAGAACTCACAAGAATTTTGAATGCGAGGAATACTATCGGACAATAATCCAGCAATGGGTCTGGCGGTCCACAACAGAGCTGATGTGAGTATCGGTACTCAATCAGAGGGAGAAAGAATGCAAGGCATCGGATTATAGAACACCTGAATAATTCGATGCTTAAATAACAAAGGAATTATGATTTCCAGGTTGGTGTATCAAAATCAGATGCTCCGATCAAATACAAGTAAGTTGAATGGACTTAGATGGACAATCAATCAATGTTTGATTTACCGAGAACCAGCTCATGTTTGGAAAGACGTCTGATCCGGAAAGATAATTTATAAGGATCAATTGATGATTGCGTGCATTCGCACACATGTTGAATCAATAAGATTAGAATAACAATCACAAAGGATTTTAATGAATATTGCTAGACATATGGAATTAACCATAATGCAAGAAGGTAAGGAAGGTCAAGAGCAATAGGGTACTGAGGATTTGGGAAGATCAAATAGTGTTTCAAAGAATTTAGTGAAACACATGATCAACTGAGGAAGAACGAATCCCCGGTAAGTGCGAGGAATTATTCGTACGGGCTTTCATTCGACTAGCACTGCCAGGTAGTGGCACAAGGGATTCTTAAAAAGTCGAAGAATAATTCGATGTATGTTGTAAAAACAAGAGCAACTGGGAATGAAAGTATGAACGACAGTTGTATGTAGTTATACATAGGGATTGACGGTGGAAGGGTATCGCAAAAGTGATGAGCACAAGTTCTCGGGAGAACATTGGAGAGTATCTTCGGAGTCTTCTGATGAATCATGCCATCATCTCAAATGAGGGGCTCTCCAGGAGGAAGTAGTTACGAGAACCTAGAGTTAGAGTTAGCAAAATCTTTAACCCGAAGAGAAGGGAGATCAGAACCCAGAGTAAGAAAGAGGAATAAAAGATCCTAAAACCACCCATTTGAGATGTGGGCCCGTAAGCCACACAGCAATGTTAGTAAAAATAGTTTTTCAAAGTCTAGACTCAACTTTGGCCAAGGAGTTGGAAAGGGGATTACTACAGGCAGTCGGCTCTGATACCAACTTGTGACGCCCCCATTTTGATCGTATGCTAATCATACACGCAAATGCGTACGACCAAGATTAGGGACTCACTGATCGATATCACAACACAACTCTAGACACAAATTAAAGTCATACAGCTTCATATTACAAGCCAGGGGCCTCGAGGGCTCGAATACATAAGCTCGACATGCATACGAGTTAGCGGAAGCAAAAAATATATGAGTACACACATAAGTTAAACAAGTTTTGCCTCAAGAAGGCTAGCACAAACATAAGCAGCAGATCGAAAGAGGCAAGGCCTCCTGCCTGGGAGCCAACCTAACTACTCCTGAGTGCCAGCACTCTCCACGTAGTAGTAGGCTACAGCGGTGGTGTACTAGTCGTCGTCGGGGTACTCCATCTCAAGGGCTCCGTCATCTGAACGCAGCAATCGCATCGAGGGGAAAAGAGGGAAGCAAAGCAGCGGTGAGTACTCATCCAAAATACTCGCAAGACTGACATCAGAACTATGCTAAGTATGCATCAGTATCAAGGAATGGGGTTATAACTGGACTGACTGCAGAATAGCAAGAATGAGGGGGAAGGCCTAGTCCTATCGAAGACTAGCATCTTCAACATCTTGCAGCATTAGAAGAGTGTAGATTGGTATCTCATATGTAACAATATTATTGTAGCAATTTTATTAAGTAACCATGCCCAGAGATTCTTCCTCGACTCCCTGCGAGAAAGCAATCTCAGAGCCAACATTCATTTCTCTTTTAAGTCACAATTTAGAGTTGTAGTAGATCGAAGTACAACTCCAAGTCGTCCTGTTACCGTGGACAGGGCTATTCGAATAGTTGAATTCATCCCTGCAGGGGTGCACCACATTCCCCAACATGCTTCATAACCTTTGGCCGGACACACTTTCCTGGGTCATGCCTGGCCTCGAGAAATCAACACGTCGTCGGCCTACCTATGCTCAACAGAAAGGCCAGCCCGCCGGTCTATATCCTATGCGTGCAGGGTTCATGGGCCCACTCACCCTTTGCACTCATGCACGATGCAAGGGCAGTCGAGGTTAGTCCTAACACCTGTAATACAAGATCAGTGCCGTCGCGGACCACTCGGGCGCGCCTCGCTCCATTGCTGACGTCCGAAGAGCTTCGGCTGATACAATGACGCTGAGTACCCATAACTTGCCCCACGTGAAGGTTAGTGCCTAAAAAGGTCAATCAACCAACTCAGATCAAATACCAAACCCATTAGCATTTTATTAATGCGATGACGAGCGCGACCCATGATGTGCGGTCCCGTCGCCCCGTCTCGAGGTCTTGTGGCAAGGGCCTCACCTGCCCAGCCACGCCTCGTCGTCAATAAACCATGGGTACCCTTCAGGGCTGACCCATCACCAACATCTCTCTGTAACCAAGTCATCGTAATCGTGTGTATAAAACATCAAGGCGGAACCTGAGGAATCACCCTCAATGGTTTCCGCTCGATGTAACCGTCAAGGTGGACTTAGAGGAATCACCCTCGGGGGTCCCACACTTGAGGGGGAGGGGTTGCACGACAGAGACGAGATCGGGAGTGGCGGAGAGGTATCACCCTCTGTTTACCACGACCGACTAGCTACACTACAGAGCTAACATCATGAGTACTTCACGAGGTGTCACCCTCGGTACTCGATAGTAGTTCTGCAGAGTCGTACAACTAAGGGGTGTGTGCGGTGATGTCACGGGCCTGGCTCGTCGATCATGATGATCGAGTAACTGATATTTAAAGCGGGGCAACTGGGACTAAGGGGTCACAGGGGGTTCATTGATCAACCTATACTAACCAGTTGATGTAATAGTAGGTACAGTAGCAGTTTATTAAAAGCAGGCTATGCATCAGAATAGGAGCTAACTACAACAGTAGCAAAATCTAATGCAAGCATGAGAGAGAAAGAATGGGCGACATCGGAATGCTCAAGGGGGGGGGGGGTGCTTGCCTTGCTGCCCTGCTGCAAAGGCCTGATCATCAGTGGCGTAGTCGTACCCGGCAGCAGCGTCAGTCTCGGGGTTACCGGTAAGAAGATGGGGAGAAATAATAAATATAAAGCAAACAGATGCATCATGATGCATGACATGGCAATATGTAGTGCTAGGCATGAGCTAACACAATACTACATGTGACAGACGGAGCGGGAGAATATCTGACGATATTTCCCGGGTCTCTAGGTTTTACCGGACAGATGAATTCGATAGAAAAGTTCCATGTTCGTTATGATAGGAGCACGTGACAGACGAACGAACAACGTATTCGTACTCGTGTGATTTTTCTGAGAAACTTTCATGTATAAATTTTTTTCATTTGACTTGCGGTTTATTTTCATTAATTTTTGAAGTTCAAACAATAATCTGCAATTTCCCTGAATTATTTTTAATTCGAAAATAGCAATAAATTAGTAGGTGCACCCGGTGCAGTGCACACACAGGTGCACCAGAGGCTGACCAGTGGGCCCATGCTGACCTGGGTCAACTACCGAGTCAGCTGGTCAACTCGGCCAGTTGACCGGTCAACGGGCCTATGGGGCCCTCTGGCAGTGGCTTAGCCCGCCACCACAGTGTGTCCATGCACGCACGCGCACACACGGCAGCGGTCGAGGCCGGTGGGGAGCGGCGACCGGCGACGGGGCCATGCGCCGGCGGGCGCGGGGCAGCGGCGACGGAGCATGGGAGGGCCGACGGCAGGCGCATGAACGCGGGCGAGGATGGTTACGCGCGGTTGATGGCAGCTGCAGCGGCGGCGCATGGGCACATGCGGCAGCGGCAGCGGCCAGGCCCGACGGGGCGGCAGGTGGCGGAGGCAACGGGCGAGCAGCGGGCGGGCGCGACTGCGAGCGCGCGATCGGCAGCAGCTGCGCGTGAGTGCGGCGGAACTGCGCTGGCGGGCGCACGACAAGTCAGGGACGCGGCGCGAGCGAAGCTCGTGCCATGGTGGTCGACCTCGCGGGGGGGGGGGGGGTCTAAACGCCGATGGAACGTGGCGGGATAAAGGAGGGAACCGGAAAAGGGGCTCACCGCGAGTTCATCAGCGTGCTCGGCGAGGCTGGGGGCGCCAGAGCTCGCGGGACGGCAGCGGCACGCCGATCCGCCTGCTCGGGCGAGCAACACACAGAGAGAGAGGGAAAGGGGGATCGAGGCCGGGGTGGCCGAGGGGGACTAGATTTGGGGGAGAGAGGGACGGGGCGCTTTTAACCTCCCGGCGTCGCCGGTGAGCTGGTCGGGGGCGACCTCCTCCTGTAGCGACCCGGTCGCTGGTACAGGAGGAAGGAGGCGATGGGGAGTGGGTCGGCTGTGCAGTGTGGTCACTAGGGCCCAGTGACACAGTGGTTATCTAGGCCTTTTCCTTTTAATAAGTTTAGTATTTAGTTAGCTACGGTTTTGTATTTATTTGAGCTAGTAAATGATTCTTGTTGCACATGAAACTTCACACATAAATACTAGGCAATATTGTGGTGTAGCCCAAAATGCTTCAAGCCTTTTGGAAACGTATAATTTTTTGTTTAATTTGGAAAGGCTCGATTAAATGTTTTTGGCATAATTCTAAAAATAGATAGGGCAATTTTGGTGATTCAAAATATGTTGGGTTTTATATGAAAATCCCTTAGTGAATATTTGCAGCTGAACCAACATTTTTATATATTGAGTTTTGAAGAAATAATTTACTTGACTTAATTTTAAATTTGAATTTTGCTTTGATTTTGGACAGGTGGTAAATGGGCTTAATAAAACATGATGACATGGCACATTAGGTTGAGGTTTCTGTAGCATGACACTCGGGGTGTTACAACGGCGCGCCCCTCGGTGCACAAAATAAGTTCACCTCAAATTAGCCTCCACGCGTGCAAATGAATGATTGAAATCGAAGGAAGGGTATCCGTGGATGACTTACATGGGATGATAAGGCAGGAGAATCGCCTACTTGTCCTTATTAGCGACCATGAAATTAGCGATGTAGTTCCTCACATATTCAAGGTGCTCTGGGCAGACTGCCAAGAAACCCTCGTGCATAAAGTTCGGGTCTGCGACATAGATATAAGATATTTGATCGCACCTGATGATGTAGTTCATGTACAAGGCATAAAGGCGGACGAACGTAAAATCCAGTTTTGTCACGTGAAACATGTCGAAAATGTAATCAAATCGAAGGAAGAACTTATCTGCGGGGAATGTCTGGACGTACAACCTGATACGTCTCCAACGTATCTATAATTTTTGCTTGTTCCATGCTGTTATATTATCATTCTTGGATGTTTTACAATCATTTTATAGCAACTTTATATCATTTTTTGGGACTAACCTATTGACATGGTGCCAAAGTGCCAGTTGCTGTTTTTGCTTGTTTTTTTTACTTCGCAGAATATCAGTACAAAAGGGAGTCCAATTGCGACGAAACTTTTTGGAGATTTTTTTTGGACCAGAAGAAGGCCAGTGGGCCAAAGAAGTTGCCAGGAGGGAGCCCAGGCCACCCACAACCCAGCAGGGCGCGCCCTGATGGGTTGTGGCCGCCTCAGGAGTCCCCTCCACCGCCTTTGATGCCTATAAATTCCCAAATATTCCATAAACTCTAAGGGAGTCGGCGAAAAACACATCCAGCCGCCGCAAGTTGCAGAACCACGAGATCCAACTAACACCATCACGGAGGGGTTCATCATCCTCATTGGTGCCTCTCCGATAAGTGTGAGTAGTCCACCATAGACCTACGGGTCCGTAATCAGTAGCTAGATGGCTTCCTCTCTCTCTTTTGATTCTCAATACAATGGTCTCTTGGAGATCTATTTGATGTAAACTTTTGCGGTGTGTTTGTTGGGATCCGATGAATTTTGAGTTCATGATCAGTTTCTATCCTTGAATATTATTTGAGTCTTCTTTGATCCCTTATATGCATGATTACTTATAGCCTCGTATTTCTTCTTCGAATCTTTGGTTTAGTTAGGCCAACTAAATCGATTTTTCTTGCCATTAAGAGGTGCTTTGTGATGGGTTCGATCTTGCGGTGTCCTCTCCCAGTGATAGAAGGGGCAGCGAGGCACGCATGTATCGTTTCTATTGAGGATAACAAGATGGGGTCTATTCCTACATGAATAGATCTTGTCTACATCATGTCACCATTCTTATTGCATTACTCCATTTTTCCATGAACTTAATACACTAGATGCATGCTGGATAGCGGTCGATGTGTAGAGTAATAGTAGTAGATGCAGAATCGTTTCAGTTTACTAATCTTGGATGTGATGCCTATATAATGATCATCGCCTTGGATATCGTCATGATTATTTGATCTTCTATCAATTGCCAAACAGTAATTTGTTCACCCACCATGTGCTATACTCATGAGAGAAGCCACTAGTGAAACCTACGGCCCCGGGTCTACTTTTCCAACATATTGCTTTCAGATCTACCTTTTTGCCGCTTTTGTTTTCAGATCTATCTATCTATCTATCTATTATCTACTAAAAGCAAAATACGGGTCAAAAGAAGAGAATATGCTAGAAATTCTCACGTTAATCAGAAAATGCTAGCCCTTGATCTTGTGGATCTTATTAAATTTTGAATCCATAACCGTTCAATTTACGTAACAACATGCTGGGCCTCGGATGACATGTATATGTAGAAACAAATAGCATATGTCACGTTAACATAGGATATGTGTTTCATTGAGAAAAAAAAGCATAAGTACTACAACACGTGCAGGTTTCCTAAAGAATCACGTACAGATTGCCTAGCAAAAGTAAAAGATACTTACGTCTAAAAAAAGGAAGAGCAGCGTGTGTGTGTTAGTATTATAGCCAGACACGGCTGATTGATATTAGTATTCTATAGAAAAGGTACACGTCCTGGACATGGACATACACATGTACGTGGGGTATCTTTTTTTTGCATATATATGCAACTTATAGGACTAGGACTCTTTGTTTGAGAAAATACCTATCCATAAACACATGTTCCACAAAGAACTTTTTTTTGTTTTTTTTCTAGGATTGCACATGCTAGCTAGGTAGTACGTGGTGCAAAGATCCCCCACAAAAAAATAGTATGTGGTGGCAAGATAAAAACTAATAGGATGTAAATACAGTATAATGAAATAATTAATAGGTGTACATGGTTGAGGATTTTTTTTCTTTGCTGGTGAGTACGTAGTTGAGTGTTAATCTGTGCATATGCATTGTTCATTATAAAATAAATAAACACACACAAATATATGTCTAATAGCCGTTCGGTACAAAACACAAAAAGGAATACAAATGTTTCAGAACTCTATTCAGTACAGAATTTTACGAAAGGCTACACACCATACTGTCATTTAATAGTAGTAGCCTTGAAAATGCAATGCAGACATAGGAAATATTAAATCTTCACAAATTTGCATATTAATTACAAAACTCACAAAAAATGATTTTTTATTTTTCTTATTTCTATATGCTACATATATTTACTTAAAAATATATATCATACACCACGTTGGTACATTACCAGCACAATAGGAATTTCTTTCAAGACACCATGTTGATATACGTCATTCAAATTATTCGGACCGTTAGATGTGTAAATTATGACTAAGATTTAATGATATGTGTAAAGTAAATATTATCCCGTTCGACAAGGTCCGATCATGCACGTATGGACGTGGCAAACAAACCTCAAAGTTGTTATCGGTAGAGTCCCCCTTCAGTATATTTTTTAGAATTGTCCCTTTGCATCATCTATACAGAGATTTGCAAACTCTTACTATTTTAAATTCCATCTCTAAAAAGAAAATAAAAAACGCTACGTACACTAGGACCTTGCATGAAAGAACTGCAAGAATACCTTGACATTCCTTGCCTGGCACATGTTTCCTACCACACTAGGTCGACAAGGTGTGATATGCATAGGGATCTAAAAAATGTGTGATGGGTAGAAGTGCTAGATGATTCACCAGTAGATACAAGCCAGGTGATCGGGAAACATGCTAAATTCACCTATGAGATAGGTAAAAAAATGAAAGACTCCTTATTGAAACATGCTAAATTCACCTATGGCATAGACTTGCACAAATTCCATGTTGATGCAAGAAGCTATCAGTCTAATAAGAGAAAAAGGCATGACAAAGTTTCCTTAGTAACACAGGAAAAATAAATACGTGCATATGACACCTTTTGGAAAACTTTCAAAGACTCTCGAGGTCCAATATAACTCATTTATACAATATAATTTGAAAAAGGTGTATGTATATTTCTAAGATTTCTAAGCCTTTACTGTGATTTAAGAGAATGTCTCCTCGGAATCAAATAACGTTTGCTTGGTTTTTCTAATCATGTGAATAACTGCCTACAATACTGCAGTGGTATAACGACATTAATAAGTAGTGTTGATGACCGGTCTGATGCCAAATTCGTTGGTTACATGGGAGGGAAAAATATTACGTGGGTGAAAAGATAGTAAAGGTCAATTAGTTTTTTAGATGAAAATTGGAAGTATTACAAGACATAATAAGTACATGTGGGCAAGAGCATAAATTGACTGGATTAAAGAGTATGGGTTGAGGTAACATGAAGATAGTTAGAGAAAATATATAAACAATTGGAGGTCTACAAATTTTCTCTATTTAGAACCCGGTTATTGACCTCCAATTGACCTTTACCTATATCAATATTTTCTCTAGATAGAAGGCAATTGACCTTTACTTATAATATTGTCATAGTTCTAAATAGAAGACAATTGGAGGTCTACAAATTTATAGCGAATGTCGATGATCCTCACACAACCTTATGCTCTCTGCACGATTTCTATCGTCGGCAACATAACAAATTCCTCTGTTTAATACTCCCTCTGTTCCATAATGTAGTGCCTATAGATTTTTTTTAAAGTCAAACCTTACAAACTTTGTCCATATTTATAGAGAAAAATAGGTACATCTAGAATACCAAATGCACATCATTGGATACACCATGAGTTATATTTTCATAATGCACATGCTTGATAGTGTAGATGTACACAATTTTCTCTATAAACTTGGTCAAAGTTGTCAAACCTTGACTTTCAGAAAAATCTATATGCACTACATTGTGGAATGGAGGGAGTATAAATTATTTTGGACGTGTGAATTGGCGCAATTAATTGCCCAACCGAAGGCCTTAGGTTGTGCTCGCAATTTATTTGTTAACTTTTTTACCTTTTATAAAACTCGGTTATGAATGCAAGCATCAATCATACAAGGAGACCAAATAGGAATAAAGTTAGAGCACTTTATATGGTGATACACAATACAACAACAGATCTAGAGACCTAATCTAGAGAACAAGAACACCTGATCTAGCGAATGTGCAAATTGTTGGTTAATTTGATTGGTGTTCTTGAGCTCTCTATGCCCCGGAATATATAAACATATTACTTGAATGGCATGAAACGGTATGATTATATATGTTTTCATAATACATTGTTTATTATCTATGCGCAACCTAATCATATTTTCTAAAAAATGCAACCTAATCATATGTTCATGTATAGAATAAATATCGAAGTAAAACCTTAAAAATGTACCAGTGTATAAAATAATGTGAATTTTACAATGAAAGCGGTAAATAGGAGTATAAAATATATATAAAAGATAAAATAAGTAATCAACATCTTACATGCAATAAAGATGTAGCCCCAGTACTCTTCGCATAAGAGTTTTTAACCTTTAAATAGTAATTCTTCATAGTTTTAATATGTTGCCCACACCACAGCAGTAACACTATGGTGCAACCACATAAATCAAACCTACCGGTTAAAGCAAATCAACACCAATACCCAATTTAAAAGGAATTACTCCTACTAAGAAAATAAATACAAAATATTCACTATAATAGTCCTAGCCCTCGCATTTGCGAGGGCCATCTTGCTAGTTATTCCAAAAATCAAAAAATACCTTGATGCACTTTTTATTTGCCTCTTTTACTTTGTGTTCTTGAGAGATCTATCTATCCAATCTATCATATCCTAATCTATCTTACCGTAGAGAGATTGACAACCTCTCTTTCTCGTCGGGTTGCAACTATTTGTTCTTTGTGTGCAGGTGTTGTTTACGTAGTGTTGGTGATCCTCCTACTGGTTCAATACCTTGGTTTCATAACTGAGGGAAATACTTACCGTCGCTGTGCTGCATCATCCCTTCCTCTTTGGGGAAATACCGACGTAGTCTCAAGCCACGTCAAAGGAATTTCTGGCGCCGTTGCCGGGGAGGAAGCGGTCTCTTCTACGTGCCAATCTCTCGCGCCGTGGAGACACCATCATCATCTACCAGGTTCCTAATCACAAATCTCATCTCCTTGCAATTACATTATTTGCCATTTGCCTCTCGTTTTCCTCTCCCCCACTTCACCAAATTTGTCGTTTTATTCGCCCTCTTTTCCGTTTGCCTCTTTCTCGTCGGATCTCTTGCTTGCTTGCAATCTTGTTTGCGTAGTCACGATGACTCAAGAAAACACCAAATTGTGTGATTTTTCCAATACTAACAATAATGATTTTATTAGTACTCCGATTGCTCCTCCCGCCACAAGTGCGGAGTCTTGTGATATTCATGTCGCTTTGTTGAATCTTGTCATGAAAGATCAATTTGCCGGTACTCCTAATGAGGATGCCGCGTCCCATCTAAACACATTCGTAGAATTGTGTGATATGCAAAAGAAAAAAGATGTGGACAATGATATAGTGAAGTTGAAATTATTTCCTTTCTCCTTGCGGGATCGTGCAAAAATTTGGTTTTCTTCTTTGCCTCGCAATAGTATCGATTCTTGGAATAAGTGCAAGGATGCTTTTATTACTAAGTATTTTCCACCCGCGAAAATAATTTCCCTTAGGACTCAAATCATGAATTTTAAGCAACTTGAGCATGAACATGTTGCACAATCTTGGGAAAGAATGAAATTGATGCTAAGAAATTGTTCTACTCATGGCTTAAATCTTTGGATGATCATACAAAAAATTTATGCGGGATTGAATTTTGTCTCTAGAAATCTGTTAAATTCCGCCGTGGGTGGTACTTTTATGGAAATTAATTTGGGTGAAGCTACTAAATTGCTAGATAATATTATGGCAAATTATTCACAATGGCATACTGAAAGAGCACCTACTAGTAAAAAGGTTAATTCGGTTGAAGAAATTAGTAATTTGAGTGACAAAGTTGATGCTTTAATGAAGTTGGTTGCTAGTACTAATGCTCCTATTGATCTTAATGATGTTCCTTTGTCTACTTTGATTGAGCAAAATAGTGACTCCGTAGATGTGAATTTCGTCTCGCGAATCAATTTCAATAACAATGCTTATAGAGGTAATTTTAATCCTAGGCCTTTTCCTGGAAATTCCTCTAATAATTATGGTAATTCCTATGGTAATTCTTCTTACAATAATAATAGGAACCCCTCTGATCTTGAGAGTAATATTAAAGAATTTATCAATGCGCAAAAGGTTTTCAATACTACGATAGAAGAAAAGTTGAATAAGATTGATGATATGTCTAGAAGCATTGATAGAATTTCTCATGATGTGGAAAATCTCAAGTTGATAGCTTTTGCACCTAAGAGGATTAATCAATTAAAGATTTATATGTCTCTATGGATGAAATTAAGAAAAGAACCGCTATGCTTAGAGCTAAAAGATAATTTTTAGAAAAAGCGTTTTCTAGTGATTGCTTTGAGAAAAATGATTAAGATCTTAAAGTGATTGGTGTTTCTTCTATTGATTCCTTGTTTAGGAATATTAAAATTGATGATAAAGGGACTGAAGTAGAGTCAACTTTAGCTAGAAGGCGTCCCAATAATTTGGAGGGTGAAAATCTTGATGAAACAATTGATGAAAGTGGATTTGAAGAGGTCAAAACTTTAACTAGTGATGTGCCCACTATTTTTGATTGCAAAGACTTTAATTATGATAGTTGCTCTTTGATTGAATGTATTTCCTTGCTGCAATCTATGTTGAATTCACCCCATGCTTATGAACAAAGAAAGCTTTTACTAAACATAAGGTTGATGCCATGATGAAATCTTTTGAAGAAAAGTTGGAGTTGGAGATTTTTATTCCTAGAAAATTACATGATGAATGGGAACCTACCATTAAGGTCAAGATTAAAAATTATGAGTGCTTTGCTTTATGTGATTTGGGTGCTAGTGTTTCCACGATTCCGAAATCTTTATGTGATGTGCTTGGTCTCACCAATATTGAAGAATGTTCTCTTAATTTGCACTTGGCGGATTCTACTATTAAAAAGCCTTTGGGAAGAATTAATGATATTCTTATTCTTGCAAATAGGAACTATGTGCCCATAGATTTTATTGTTCTTGATAATGATTGCAATCCGGCTTGTCCCATTATACTTGGTAGACCGTTCTTACGCACTATAGGTGCCGTGATTGATATGAAAGAAGGTGTCGGGGGGATTACCCCTGGGTAGGCTCAAGGGGATGACTCAACATTTTAAAACATATGGGGAGTCACTCCCGGTACGCCAAGCCCCACGAATCAACAAGACAATCGAAGAAGTGAAAACAAAGCTGCGACCCGGCCGGCTGGCTACTCCTGGCCGGCTGCAGGCTGCTGGCTACTCCTGGCTGGCTGCGGGCTGCTGGCTGCACCTGGCTGGCTAGAGGCTGGCCGGCTGGAGGCGGGCCGGCTGGAGGCTGCCGGCTCGAGGCTGCCGGCTGGAGGCTACCGGCTGAAGACTGGCCGGCTGGAGCCTGGCCGGCTGGAGGCTGCCGGCTGATGCCTGGCCGGCTGGAGGCTGCCGGCTGCGGTCCGATGAAGTCAGCTCCAGGCGTCCCATCGGACACGAGCAGAAGACATTGTAGCTAACGGACTGCAGAGTCAGCCACCCCGCTACAGTCAGGCACTATTGGCAAATAGTGCTCCACTGTGCACCCGTAATGCGTCACTTCACTACGCTCCAATAGTGATGCACTGTAGCCAGCATCATGAGTCACTTCACATGTCGCCTCCAATAGTGTAGTCAGGCCATGTGGGCCAGCCCTTGTCCCCTGGGCCTCCCTATATAAGAGGCACCAGGGGAGCTCACCCACGGGGGAGCAAGGCCTCCTCTCATTCTCTCATCCCCCTCCCACTCTCTCACGTATGAGGCAAGGGGAAGAGCTCTCACAGCTCCCTTCTTCCTCCCCAAATACAGCTCCAGGAGCAACTCTGTACTACATATACACTTCATATACAGACATGCAGGAGTAGGGATATTATCTCTCCGGAGAGCCCCGAACCTGGGTAAACCACCGCGTGCTACTACCTTATCCCGTGCCGGATCCTCCACGACAGCCTTGCTCTCACCTCGATTAGCCACCCGTGGCATCTGTTGTGAGAAAATGACTACAGTTGGCGCCCACTGTGGGGCTCGCTGCCGCTGGAACCGCGGTCCGGGCGGGACCCTCTTCGTCATCGCCACCGCGACGTCGGCGCTGCCTCTCCGGCGGCGCTCAGGGGCTCGACATCAACACGCCCTCGGGGCGAATGCGCGCGACGGCGCGTCCTTCCTGCCGGTCTCGTCATCACCACCGCGACGCTGCCGCTGTCCCTCCGACGGCGCTCGGGGGCTCGACACCAACATGCCCCGGGGCGGCCGCACGGGACAGCGCATCCCCGCCGCAGGCCTCGTCCACCTCCAGTTCGTTCCAACGTGCCGTCGACCACGCAGGTCGAGACGTCCTAGCCGTCAGCCTCGTCCTGCTCTGGTCTCCCCTCGGCCACACCTCCGCGTGCGGGCAGGCTGGCCACCTTCGTCCCTGTACGTGCACGCCCTCGCGCCTAACTAGCTAGCTAGCAAGCAAAGCCAATCGATTCGGCTGCGTGGATGCTAGCTTGGCTAGCTAGCACGGCTCATGTGCACCTGGGCGACGACGTCGCGAACGCAGCCGCTCGACGGCCGCGCGCGCCCGCGGGGCGCCTCCGGCTCGCCCCGGCCTCGTCACGGCTCTTGACCGGCTCCCCCACGCGCCGGCGAGCTCCTACGGCCTCCTGCGAGGCCGTTCCGCCTCCGCCCCGGTCGCCCGCATCATCCCGGCCGCCTGCCCCGTGCCCGCGCCACACGTCGGCTCCACCTGCGCCCGCCCGCCGTGGCCGCCCTCGGGCGCGCGCCCACGCCGCTCGGCCGCCCCTGGCCCTGCTCCGGCTCGCGCCCGTCTGGCTGCCACTGCCCGACCGACCATCGTGGCGCTGGCCGGCTGCTGCCATAGCCTGGCCGCGTGCGCGCACGCATGCAGGCGCGGGCCGGCTGCTGCCTGGCTGGCTGCCCCATGACCGCATGCACACATACATTGCATACCGCCCGGCCAGCTACGACTGCGTGGCTGCAGCCTGCCTGACTGGCTGCTCCGGCCCAACGCCCGCGCTCGTGCCGTTCCGGCTCCTCTTGCGCAGCTCCGCCTCCGACCAGCCGGCTCACCGTTCCAGCTGGCTTCGCCCCGCGTCGTCACGCCGCGCCTGCTCCGCGCCCGCCAGGCCAACTCCGCCCCGCGTACGGAGGTCTCGGCACGACAACTGCGCCCGCTTCTCGCGCAGCCGGACGGCCCCATTTCCTGCGCCGTCGCTCCGTCGGTTGTCTTGTAAACCGGCTACCTGCTAAGAAGAAAATGAAGAAAGTCACGTACATGCATGCGTGCGAATGATACGTGCATGGCCTGGCTGGCTGCACCACGCGCGTGCATGCATGGCCGGCTGCGTGGCCCCGGCCGGCTACGCTGCGAGCGTGCGTGCCTGGCCGGCTGCGCTACGCGTATGTGCCTGACCGGCTGCGAGCCTGGCCGTACGTGCACGGCCCGACCGGCTGCCTCCCTGGCCACCAACGTGGTTGGCCGTCTGCTCCGGCTCGGCTGACCGGTTCCCCGACTGCCTGGCCGGCCCCCGTCTGCCGCCTGGTCGGTTGCCGACTGCTGGCCGATTACCCGGTCCGACGCGCCCACGGGTATCAAGCTGGTCGGCTACGTGTGGCTCCTCCTTTTCAGGCTTCAGCTAGCACATCCGGCTTCGTCCCGGTCCGTTCGACTCCGCAGACTCGGGCATAGCCGCTCCAGCAACCCAGATTACATCTGTCTCGGGCATAAAAACAGCTAAGTTACACTTGTGATTTCCGTTTTTACTCGTTTAAGAGTTGATTAGGCTCGCGCCTAGCGAATGACCCGCACCGGCTGACATGTGTTGCCGTCTGGCCGCTTGGCCTGCTCGCCTACTTCGACACCGGGCCGGCCTCTGCCCGTCCGCTTCGGCGCCCGGACGATCGTGTCTGGCCGACTGGCACACCCACCGACCACTAGAGGCTCAGCGGCTACACCCAGCGGGTGCGCCGGCGCGTTCCGCTGGCAGAAAGACACGTCAGCTGCAAACCGCGCCGTCGTCATCGACAACAACCGCCTCGACTACGCGAAAATCAATGAAGCCCCTCGCTCGGAGGCTTGGAAGCAACTACTGGCAGGGCTCCGCGCCCATCAGCCGGCGGACCCCGCGTCCGCGCCCGGCAGGGCCTCGCGCTCAACAGCCGTCGGACCCCGCGTCCGCGCCCGGCAGGGCCTCGCGCTCAACAGCCGTCGGACCCCGCGTACCCCCTCGGCAGCGCCTCGCGCTCAACAGCCGGCGGATCCCTGCGTCCGCCCTCGGCAGCGCCTCGAGCTCAACAGCCGGCGGACCCCGCGTCCGTCCCGGCAGGGCTCCGCGTCCATCAACCGGCAGACCCCGCGTCCGCCCCCGGCTGGGCTCCGCGCCCAACAGCCGGCGGACCCCGCGTCCGCCCTCGGCAGCGCCTCATGCTCAACAGCCGGCGGACCCCGCGTCTGCCCTCGGCAGCGCCTCGCGCTCAACAGCCGACGGACCCCGCGTCCGCCCTCGGCAGCGCTTCGCGCTCAACAGCCGGCGGACCCCGCGTCCGCCCCCAGCAGGGCCCCGCGCCCATCGGTCGGCGGACCTCGCGTCTGCACCCCGTGTCCTCAACGCCACTATCTACTTCAGCAACAGCAAAGACCCTCCGCCCGACTCTTTGAGTTACCCGGAGGCTCAGAGGCTACACCCAGCGGGCGCGCTGGCGCCCCCCCGCTGGAAACAGCCAGCCGGTGGACTCCGCGTCCATACCCGGCAGGGCTCCGCGCCCATCAGTCGGCGGACTCCGTGCCCACGCTCGACATCCTCGACGCCACTGTCTGCTTCAGCAAGGACTCCGCATCCTCGACCGACCGCGCCTCGCGCCCATGAGCCGGCGGACTCCAAGTCCACACCCGGCAGCGCCTCGCGCGCATCAGCCGGACCACGTCGGCTGCAAGCCGCGCTGGCCGACATCGACAAAAACCGCCTCGCCGGCACCAAAAAGCAATGTGAGATCTCCACCCGCATATCCATGCAGCGTACACACAAACGGATACCCCGAGCGATCCTCGGGGGCCATCCCCGCATTTGTTTCTACTACTTTACTGTTCACCCCGGCGCCAGCTAGCCTCGGCCCGGGGGTTGGCCGTTTGGCCTGATACGTTCATACCCATAGACGACTTAGTAGCGTGCATGGGACCGAAGGCCCACTCTTTGTCTCAGCTATAGACCGCACCGCGGCTGTCCGGCTAGCGAGAGCAAAAGCTGGAGGTCACCACACGCGAAAAGCGTCCGAGAAGAAAACGGCTTGGGCGACCCGGTCGTTTCATTTATGAGTATCTGCTCGGTCGAGTTTGCTCCTAGAGTCTGAGTACTGTACGCTCCATTCTGCGGCCCACTCTTTGCCTCAGCTACAGACCGGCTCCCGGCTGTCCGGCTAGCAAGAGAAAAAGCCAAAGAGCGGAGAGAACATGAAAAAGACTGAAGGGGGCTCAGGCAAAACTGAGTCGGCACCATCTGCAAAAACTTGCATTGCCAGAACCAAACATTTGATGTATCTGTGCCAACTAACTATGCCTTTCGCACGACCATTTCCATGGAAACCACCTCACCCGTAGACCGGGAGGCCACTCCCAGCAGGGTGCGCTGGCGCGCCCCCGCTGGAAAAACCAGCCGGCAAACCACGCATCCGTCCCCGGCAGCGCCTCGCGCCCATCAGCCAACGGGCTCCGCGTCCGCGCCTGGCAGCGTCTTGCGCTCATCAGTCGGCGGACCACGCATCCGCCCCCGGCAGCGCCTCGCGCCCGTCAGCCAGCGGACTCCGCGCCCGTGCCTGTCAGCGCCTCTCGCTCATCAGCCGGCGGACCACGCGTCCGCTCCCGGCAGCGCCTCGCGCCCATCAGCCGGTGGACTTCGCTTCCGCGTCTGGCAGGGCCCCACGCCCATCAGTCGGCGGACCCCGCGTCCGCGCCCGACGTCCCTGACGCCATCGTCTGCTCCAACAACAGCAAAGACCCTCCGCCCGACTCTTCGAGTCGCTCGGAGGCTCGGAGGCTACACCCAGCGGGTGCGCTGGCGCGCCCCCGCTGGAAACAGCCAGCCGACAGACTCTGCCTCCACGTCCTACAGGGCTCCGCGTCCGCGCCCGACAGGGCCCCGCGTCTGCGCCCGGCGGCGCCCTGCGCCCATCAGTCGGCGGACTCCGCGCCCGTGCATGGCGGCGCCTCGCTCCCATCAGCCGGCGGGCTCCGCGTCTACATCCAGCAGCGCCTCGCTCCCATCAGCTGGCGGGCTCCGTATCCTCGCCCGGCGGGGCCCCCACTGGAAGCTAACCGTGCGGGTTGCGGCCCACAGCCGACCATCAACAATAACTTCTGCAACAACAACGACAACGGCGAAAACCCTCCGCCCGACTCTCCAAGTCACCCGGAGGCTCGGAGGCTACTGTCGGGGGGATTACCCCTGGGTAGGCTCAAGGGGACGACTCAACATTTTCAAACATAGGGGGAGTCACTACCGGTACGCCAAGCCCCATGAATCAACAAGACAATCGAAGAAGCGAAAACAAAGCTGCGACCCAGCCGGCTGGCTACTCCTGGCCGGCTGCAGGCTGCTGGCTACTCCTGGCTGGCTGCGGGCTGCTGGCTGCACCTGGCCGGCTGGAGGCTGCCGGCTGGAGGCTGGAGGCTGCCGGCTGAAGGCTGGCCTGCTGGAGCCTGCCGGCTGGAGGCTGGCCAGCTGGAGGCTGTCGGCTGATGCCTGGCCGGCTGGAGGCTGCCGACTGCGGTCCGATGAAGTCAGCTCCAGGCGTCCCATCAGACACGAGCAGAAGACACTGTAGCTGACGGACTGCAGAGTCAGACACCCCGCTATAGTCAGGCACTATTGGCAAATAGTGCCCCACTGTGCACCCGCCATGCGTCACTTCACTACGCTCCAATAGTGATGCACTGTAGCCTGCATCATGAGTCACTTCACATGTCGCCTCCAATAGTGTAGTCAGGCCATGTGGGCCACCCCTTGTCCCCTGGGCCTCCCTATATAAGAGGCACCAGGGGAGCTCACCCACGGGGGAGCAAGGCCTCCTCTCATTCTCTCATCCCCCTCCCACTCTCTCACGTATGAGGCAAGGGGAAGAGCTCTCACATCTCTCTTCTTCCTCCCCAAATACAGCTCCAGGAGCAACTCTGTACTACATATACACTTCATATACAGACATGCATGAGTAGGGGTATTATCTCTTCGGAGAGCCCCGAACCTGGGTAAACCACCGCGTGCTACTACCCTATCCCGTCCCGGATCCTCCACGACAGCCTTGCTCTCACCTCGATTAGCCACCCCCTGGCATCTGTTGTGAGAAAATGACGACAGAAGGCAATATTAGATTTCAGTTTCCATTAAGAAATGGTATGGAACACTTCCCTAGAACAATAATTAAGCCACCATATGAATCAATCATGATAGCATCTTATGGAGCAAAAACTAAAGATGACAATACTTGAATCTATGCGTTATGCCTAGCTAGGGGCGTAAAACGATAGCGCTTGTTGGGAGGCAACCCAATGAATAAATTTATTTTCATCTTTTTCTTTCTGTTTTTGAGTGTTGACACAATTATGCCTCTGTTATGATTGTGTTTTATGTTTTATTTAGTGTTTGTGCCAAGTAAAGCCTTTAGGATGATTCATAAGATGAGTAGAAACAATGCTGAATCTGAAATAGAAACTTTGCCTCCAGTCTGTGAATTTTCATTTTTTACTGGAGCGTGATATTGATCTGAAATTTTAACAAAGCGTTGCTATACAAATTCTTTATGTTTTCCTAATTTTTCAGAATTTTTAGAGTTACAGAAGTATGGTTAGAGTACAGATTACTACATACTGTTCTGTTTAAGACAAATTCTGTTTTCGTTGCATTGTGTGCTTGTTTTGATGAATCTATGGGCTGTATTGAAGGGTATGAGCCATGGTAAAGTTAAAATACAGTAGGTATAATGCAATAATAAAATTTTAATGGGTTTGTAACAGTACTTAAAGTGGTGATTTGCTTTATTATACTAACGGATCTCACAAAGGTTTTGTTGAGTTTTGTGTGATTGAAGTTTTCAAGTTTTGGGTGAGATCACGATGGATGAAGGAATAAGGAGTAAAAAGAGCCTAAGCTTCGGGATGCTACAACACCCCCAAGATATATCCAAAGAGAAACAAGCAACTACGCTTGGGGATGCCCCGAGTGGCATCCCCTCTTTCTTCTAACGACCATCGGTATTTTACTTGGATCTATATTTTTATTCGTCACATATCATGAGTTTTGCTTGGAGCGTCTTCTATCATTTGAGTCTTTGCTTGCTTTGCTTTTTAGTTTCTCACTTGTATCCTTGCTGGACACACCTATTTTAGAGAGCCAAAATTATGCTATGATTGGTTAGAATTGCTCTATATGCTTCAGTTAAACTTTTCGAGCTATGGAATTGCTCTAGTGCTTCACTTATATCTTTTTGAGCACGGTGTGCTTGGAAACTTTTGAAGAAACACTGCCATGCTTCACTTAGATTAATTTGAGAGTTAGTAAATTTTGAAGAAATCCTCTCATCCTTCACTTATATTATTTTGAGAGATGAAATCTCTATGCTCATCTTCTTCACTTAAATTTGTTTGAGCTTGTCAAAAGCAATGGCAATATATGAAACTAGTCCCAAATTGATAGATATTCAAGGAGGATATAAGAAAAACTTTCATGAATATCATTGGACAAATTAAACTTGATTCCTTGTAATAGTTTTGAGACATGATGATAGTAATATGTGAGTCATGTTAGTGAGTAATTATGCTTTAGTAAGAATATTGGTGTTAAGGTTTATGATTCCCTATGCAAGTACGAAAGTCAATAGTTATGCAATGAGATTACATCCTACTTATGGTGCATTATTCAGTGTTAGTTATGCTCAATGCTCGCTTATGTGAATTTTCGTTTCTTCGTTGGTTGCTTCTCAATCTATTTGCTAGCCTCCACTTGTACTAAGTAGAAATACTACTTGTGCATCCAAAATCCTTAAACCCAGTTTTGCCTTATGAGTCCACCATACCTACCTATATGTGGTATTTCCATGCCGTTCTAAGCAAATTTGTATGTGCCATCTCTACTTTTAAGAATAAATTTCCTTTTTGTGTGCTCGTACCGCTCATGAAACGGTAGGGGGTATCCAATATTTTTCCATGCTAGATGTGTTATTCTCAAGATGAGTGTTTATTCACTTGTCATTGCACGAGAGTGCGACGGTAATAGGGATGCCCAGTCCCGAAATGAAAAAAAATTACTTTATGTTGTCAAATAATAAATTCCTTGGAAAGTGTTGGTATGGAAGGCAACCGTGGATATGGCCAGCCATGGATTGTGAAAGAATGGTGGAAAAAGGAATAAACTTTACTTTATGTTTGGGAACCACCTATGATATATCTAGCATGGAAAGTATTGTGAACTACTTTGTCGTTTTCGTTGACAAGAAAGGCATGCCACTCAAAATATTTTCTCTCTTTCAATTTAAACTTTGAGCTCTGGCACCTCTACAAATCCCTACTTCCCTCTGTGAAGGGCCAATCTATTTACTTTATGCAATTTTTATTTTTATTTGAGTCTCCATCTTCTCTTATAAAGCACCAACCAGGGGGCACTATGATCATACTTGAGCATTGGGTGTAGTTAATATTTGAGTGTGTTTCATGAATGGATCAATGATTGAGCATGATGGGCTAGGGATAACTTTCTTTAGTGTTGATATTTTGAAAGACATGGTTCTTGTTGGCATGCTTGAGTATTAAAGTCATTATGTTAAAACTTGACTATTGCTTTGAACCATCTAAAAGTCCCAATGTCCATGCTACAAAAGAAAAGAATATGTGATGAACATGTTAGGCAGCATTCCACATCAAAAAAATTGTTTTTATCATTTACCTACTCGAGGACGAGTAGGAATTAAGCTTGGGGATGTTGATACGTCTCCAACGTATCTATAATTTTTGCTTGTTCCATGCCGTTATATTATCATTCTTGGATGTTTTACAATCATTTTATAGCAACTTTATATCATTTTTTGGGACTAACCTATTGACGTAGCTGTCGGCGTCCTGGGAATGGGGGTACCCAGACTTGCCTGCCGGCGGCCCAAGGCGTGGCCTACCTCGACGACCAAGCATGGCCCGGCGCGGCCCTACTCAACACAAGGCCCTCGCGAGGTCCCGGGCTCGCGGGGAAGACATCGCCAAGACCCGCAGGGAGGTAGGCCTCCCCAGGCCCCCTCCCGAGTGGCGGAGACTTCTATGCAACGCGCGACCTCAGGAGGCCAAGGGTGACGACAGCCAGGCCAGGCGGGCGCCAGCGCACGAGAGGGGACAGTTTCCTCTTTGGTGCAAAGGAGACAAGGACGAGCGCAGGTTCCCAAAGCGCCCCCAAAGGTTTCCCTTCTGGTGCAACAAGACCAAGACCCCGAGCCCCGTAGGACGGACGTCATCGCCGAGCCCACCTCTGCATCACCGTCGACTACTTTGCAGGCGAAGACCACCTTTCGTCAGGATAGGGTGTACCTCCTGTCCCCCTTCGAATTTGGCCATTGTGGGATCCCTTCCCGCCATTGCGATAAGGGAAGAGGACCCGAGCCGCTATAAATAGAGGCTAGGCTGCTCGGTAGAGGGACACGAGACAACCACCCCGCAAACACTCCCGCAAGGCAACACACCACTGTACTAGTTCATCCACAAACCTCCTCGTGAGGCAATCCACCAAAGGCAGGAGTAGGGTTTTACGCTTCGCAGCGGCCTGAACCTGGGTAAACTCTTGTGTGCTATCTTCTTCCTCGCCATCGAGCAAGGCCGTCGCGTTGTGGGCTCGGTGGAGTGAAGCTGTTGAGGAATCTTCGCACACGCCCCTGGGTCCGAACTTCCTAGGGTTTTGCGGAGCCTGAAATCCGACATTTGGCGCGCCAGGTAGGGGGCGTGTCAGAGTCTTCAGCAAGCTTCGCTTCTTCTCCGCCCCGTCGTGTCGATGGCCGACGCCCGACAGGCTCCTTTCGTCCTCGGAGGAACCGCCTCCGCCAACCTCGCCATTGCCGCCCAAGACCCATGCCACGGCAGTACGATGTTGGGCGGTCGTTACCAGGCCACCAGCGTCGTTTCCACCACCGACGCCGCTCGTGCTGGCCAGGCGCATGGCGGACGAGCGGCGCCCATGGGACCGGCATCGCGTTGCACCCACGTGGGAGACCTCAACACGCATGACACGCTCCTGATGGCGAGTGAGATGCCGCGCCACCGCCCTACGCACGGGGGCTTAGACGCCTGGGCCGACCACATCGCCGAGCTGGTCACCGTCGCAAGGAGGGCCTGGGTCCCCCACCTTCCTTCACGATCGCCGGCGCTAGGCGCTGGGGGCTCGCTCGCTATGCCCGTCCCCCTACCTGCGGACGGCGCGCCCGCTCCGCTCCCGGGCAAGCCCGAGCTGGGCCCGCCGCACGCCGTACTCCTTCTCCGGATCTGGGTGACGGGCTTTGGGACGCCGCCCGGCCATGTCGGTGGCGCCCTTGAAGAAGGTGACGGGACACTCCGCGCGCACCCCGGCGCGCACGCCCATGCGCAGACAGAGCATCAACGGCCCGGGTCATCCCGGCGGGAGCGCGCCAACCGGCGCAGGGAGCAGGTGGCCCGGGCTTCTGGACAAGCAGATAACTGTAACAGAGGCGCAGTGGACAACCAGGGAGGCAACCCGCGTCAGGACACACGCGGCCCACCCCACGGCGGCGGCAGAAGTAAGCAACTTCGGGTGGAGGCCCGCCGCAGGAGGGTCTGTGGGCAGCGTGCTCCAGGGGGCGTCACCTCACCACCCGGTGAGGTTACCCATGATGTGCGCGGGGATGGCTCAGGAGGGAGACAAGGCCCCTATATAGAGGCCTACGTTCCGAGCTACGTCATACCTGCGGAGGGCGCGGAGGATCAGGCACCCTCTGCAGGTGTCGGCACCCTCCCAGAATAGGGAGGTGCCCCGGGCGCTCTCCCCAAGCCGGGCATGGGGGTTTCCATGGAGGGAGCACCACGCCGGGTTTATGCAAGCAAGGGAGAGGGGGAGCGTCCCGGGAAGCGCGGGGGCGCGACACAGCCGCCGCCCCCATGAGCAAGCGGTACACAGCCAAGCCCAGGACCTCAAGAGCGATCGCCTGGGAGGATCGACAAGACACGAGCGGCGCGGGCCACCCGCGGCAACGGGAGCGCCGTCACGGCCCTCCGGAGGGGAGGGCATCATGAGGCCCGCAAGCCGAGGTCCGGCCGATGCCACGACGCCTCACGAGGCGGCTTCATCGACACAACACCTCTGCAGCTGCGCTGGGTGCATTGCGCTCATGTTTGGGCCGCGGGAGCGGAATCCCGTGGCTATGTGGGGAGCAATGCACTCAGGTTTGGGCTGTAGAGGTGCGCAACCGCGCAGTAATGTGCGGGATGGCTCTTAACCGAGTTGGGAGCACCTGGGCCTGACGCCTGGGGGCTTGCCCAGCTATCTTCGGCTGTGACACTCGCACGTAATAATGAGTGGGCTGTATATGCCCGGAGCCCCCCGAGGACGCGGAGGGGTTCCATCCCACGCACAAGTGGAAGCCCCATGCTCCGCACTGGCGGACAACACTGTCCTCCAATGACTATGCCCACGCAACGTGGATGCCCTATGCTCCGCGCTGTGGGGAGACGAAGACTAGCCTAGGTGCCGGACGCGGCTTTTCTCTGCCTTTCTTATGTCGAATTTGCCTTTTCCCTGGAAAGAAGTCCGAGGCTTTTTGTTGACTCTATTTAAAGAAAAAGGGGCGGGGATTTTTTCTTCTTGCAGTCCTATGTCTCTTGAGATTTCTTTCTTCAAGGTAACGCCTGCCAGCCTCTCCCTCTCGCGCCTCGCGAGCGGTTTCTACTGGCACGGTGCGCACACCTCGCCAAGGCCTTGGCGTCCTTGTCCCCGCGTGGCCTTGGCGTCCTGGTCCTCGCGTGGCACTCTCGAGCAAGCTAGCAGGCGCGCGCCGTCTCACCCTCGCTCGGAGGCTCCGCCGCGGCTCAGTGCGCTGTCTTAAAAACCCCTGGAGGCGCACGCCCCCTGGGGACCAGAACCGGCAGAAAGGATTGGTCGCCACTTGAATGTCAAGGGAGGCTCCTGAGCACTGCGCCTCAGGAGTCTCACCGATCGCGTGGCTACTCGCTCAATGTTGGTCTCGTCATGGTGATCCGGACGCCCCAATAGCAATCGAGGCCTCGCCTCCTTTGGTCTCGTCCTGGTGATCCGGACGCCCCAACGGTGGCAGGGCATGCACGGGGTCGAGCCCCGCCGACGTAGAGTGCCGCTTGAGCGTCAAAAGGGGGGGCTCCTGAGCACCGCGCCTCAAGAGTCTCACCGGTCGCGTGGCTACTCGCTCGCTGTTGGTCTCGTCCTGGTGATCCGGACGCCCCCATTGGCGATCGAGGCCCCACCCCCTTTGGTCTCGTCCTGGTGATCCGGACGCCCCAACGGTGGTGGGGCATGCACGGGATCGGGCCCTGCAGACGTAGAGCGCCGAAAGGGGCCCCCCAACTCGCCTCATTCGCAGGAAGGAGGAACCTCCCCAAGCTCTCCAAGCGTTGTTAGCTCGCGGGACGCCACTGCTAAACCTCGCGACACGGAAGCCCGCCGCGGACGCATCAAGCTAAGCACTCTAACTACAATCAAAGGGAGGCCTCAGTTAACAGTAACGCAATGACCATGATGCGTAACGAGAGTGCTAATAAGAGGGCGCAAGCGCCAAAGTTCGTCATACACCCGAAAGGGTCCCCCGTGATTTTGATTACAGGCAAAACAAAAGAAAAGAAGGCGAAGGGTCCCCTACCCTGGCGGGCCGCCGCTCCTGAGGCCCCGGTCTTGGCGCGCCGGCATTCAGTCTGAGTTCTCCTCCTCCTTGATGGCGCCGTGGTGGCACATCGGTGTGGCCGCTCCCCGGGCGGGGGAGCGGCGCCGCCGCGGCTGGCATCCCCCCGAAGTTCGGGGGCGACGGCGTGGCGAGGCGTCATAGCTGTCGTCGCTCGAGCTCCCCTCAGAGGATGTATCGCTGCTACTGGGAACATGGCGGCCGTCGCCAAGGGCAAGCTCACCTCCAAGATCGCCGCTGCCGCCGCCCTCCGGATAGCACTCCAAACGCCTCCCATCCTCACCAAAGATCTTGATGAATAGCGTCGCGGCGCCGCCGTGCTTGAAGTGGAGCGTGGGCCTCCCCTTCAGGCCGTGGGCGTGGGCGAAGGTCTGCCACCCGCGGCCCAAGAAGGCGTTGCCTGCGGGGGTGACCTCGACCTCCACCCACAACGCGCCGCTGCAACACCCGTCAGCCTGCAGCCACAGGCCCGTGGGCGCGTCAGCCGGCAATGCCTCTGCGAAGGAGCGTGGGAGCTGCAACCAAGAGCTCGTCGCCCTCTCCACCGGCACCATGAACTCCAGGCCCGCGTCGGCCGTGCGGGCTTGCTGACGCGGCGGCCGGTCACCGACTGCAAGTCTCTCCCCCCTGCCACGGCCACCGTGCCCGCCGCATCCGGCTGCGCCAGCGGAAGCGCCGGGACCCGAGGAATGGCGCCCACGCCCACGGGGTGCCGCCGGAGGCGTCCCGGCATACTTGCGGGGGCAACCCCTTCCCCTCTTGGGATGGCCCGGCGTCCCCTGGCAGGCCTTTCCCTTCTCGGCGGCGGAGAACCTCCTCACCGGCATCATGATGGGGTAGAGGAAAGACGAAGGCGGGGGAGCAAGAAGTAGGAATGGGATGGGGGCTCAGTTCCCCCCGCCCATTTATAGCTGGACGGAGGCCAACCGACGTCTTCCCAATCCCGGGTATTGATGGCCCCACAACGTGCGACGGTTGAAGGCCAGGTGAAGCAGTTGCCGAGACGTCGTGGGAAGGGGAGTCGCCATGCACCTCGAGCGGCGCGGACCAGACTCGTTCGGCGTGCTATCCTGCCTCACGCCGCTTCCTCTGCTCCCGTTGGGTCACATCCGCGTGGCCCGAGGCGAGAGAGGACGCAAGGGGTCAGCCGCATACAAAGAAGAGCAATGATGGCCAAGGAGGCGCGCGGGCCTCGCGGCGGCCCAACTCAAGGCGGTACACGATGTCTCCGGGGAGCCGAGACGCCCACGTCTCGTAGTGTGCCACGCGTCATGTCGGGCTCGCAGGCGATTGGGGCCCACGACGCTTCGGGCCACCCACCGTGGCTTCACCCGGAAGCTAACCCGAGCGCGCCTTGGACCCGGGGGCTACTGTCGGTGTCCTGGGAACGGGGGTACCCAGACTTGCCTGCCTGCGGCCCAAGGCATGGCCCACCTCGACGACCAAGCACGGCCCGGTGCGGCCCTACTCAACACAAGGCCCTCGCGAGGCCCTGGGCTCGCGGGGGAGACAGCGCCAAGACCCGCAGGGAGGTAGGCCTTCCCAGGCCCCCTCCCGAGCGGCGGAGACTTCTATGCAATGCGCGACCTCAGGATGCCAAGGGTGACGACAGCCAGGTCAGGCGGGCGCCAGCGCGCCAGAGGGGATAGATTCCTCTTTGGTGCAAAGGAGACAAGGACGAGCGCAGGTTCCCAAAGCGCCCCCCAAAGGTTTCCCTTCTGGTGCAACAAGACCAAGACCCCGAGCCCCGCAGGACGGACGTCATCGCTGAGCCCACCTCCGCATCACCGTCGACTACTTTGCAGGCGAAGACCACCTTTTGTCAGGATAGGGTGTACCTCCTGTCCCCCTTCGAATTTGGCCGTTGTGGGATCCCTTCCCGCCATTGCGATAAGGGAAGAGGACCTGGGCCGCTATAAATAGAGGCTAGGCTGCTCGGTAGAGGGACACGAGACAACCACCCCGCAAACACTCCCGCAAGGCAACACACCACTGTACTAGTTCATCCACAAACCTCCTCGGGAGGCAATCCACCAAAGGCAGGAGTAGGGTTTTACGCTTCGCAGCGGCCCGAACCTGGGTAAACTCTTGTGTGCTATCTTCTTCCTCGCCATCGAGCGAGGCTGTCGCGTTGTGGGCTCGGTGGGGTGAAGCTGTTGAGGAATCTTCGCACACGCCCCTGGGTCCGAACTTCCTAGGGTTTTGTGGAGCCTGAAATCCGACAATAGTGCCAAAGTGCGAGTTGCTGTTTTTGCTTGTTTTTCTACTTTGCAGAATATCAGTACCAAACGGAGTCCAATCGCGATGAAACTTTTTGGAGATTTTTTTGGACCAGAAGAAGGCCAGTGGGCCAAAGAAGTTACCAGGAGGGAGCCCAGGCCGCCCACAACCCACCAGGGCGTGCCAGGGGCCCTGGGCGCGCCCTGATGGGTTGTGGCTGCCTCGGGAGTCCCCACAACCGCCTCTGATGGCTATAAATTCCCAAATATTCCAGAAACCCTAAGGGAGGCGACGAAAAACACATCCAGTCGCTGCAAGTTCCAGAACCGCGAGATCCAATCTAACGCCATCACAAAGGAAGCAAGACCCGGATTAGGATTCTAGAGAGACTAGTCCTAGTCCTACTCTCAGTAGGACTCTACATGTAAGCTTACCCCTTCCACCTATATAAGGAGGGGTAAGGCGCCCCTAGAGAGACAAGTTTTAGACGTCTCAATTGACAAGTGGAGACAGACAAATTAGACGCCACAATAGACAGATTAGAGGCTAGATATCCCCCTTGTAACCAAGAGGTCTTCCTCATCATCAATGCCAGACAAGCAGGACGTAGGCTTTTACCTCCATCGGAGGGGCCGAACCTGGGTAAAGCGCCTCGCGTCTCTCGATTCCGACCAACCCCTTCAAGCCGCCACATAGTTGCGACGCCTCGAACCTAAAGTCCGCTAACCCGGACATCTGCCGTGACAAATCCACGACAGTTGGCTCCCACCTTGGGGCCGCGCACGATGGTGTTTTGTACTTGGAGGGATCTCCACAGGGATCGAGAAGCTTGCGATGCGCCGGATGAAGAAAATCCAGCGTGGAAGGATCTACATTGTCACCACGGCAAACAGCAGGAACGGCTTATACGATCAACGGAGTTGCTACTACTGCACCGCTTTGTGACGAGAAGGCCAAAGCGAAACCATAGTACTACATCCACGAAGGAAAGAAAATTAGCCAAATCCGGCAGATGAACGCATCGACGGAAAGAAAAGAAAAGGAGTCCACAACCAGAAAGCGGACACGGACGGGGACTCGCCCACCCCATCACGGTCTAGCAATGGGCACGGACTCGGTCTCCACCGCCCATGACACTGGCTCGCCGCAGCCGCCGTCTGCGCTCCACTCCACCTCGCCAAGCCGCCCGACCCCAAGAAGGAGTCGGTCTCGCGCTGCCGCGCCATCCGCAACCGCTTCCAGTCAACCTTCGAGCCGCCGCGTGCCTGCTCGAATCGCTGCGCCGGTGTCATGGCTGGCCTCTGCCTCCGCACGCGTCCTACATCCAGCGGCAGCACCGGCTCATGCGCGTCTGCGCCCACACTGGCCGCTTCACCTCCGCTCGACCGCGCGCCCGCAAGCTGCCGTCGCCTCGCCCCGCTCGCAACCCCGCGCCTTGGGCTGCTCATCGCGCCGTCTCGCACACGTCCGAGCAGCTGCACGCTGGCTTGCCTCGCTCTGACTGCGCCCCGCCTCCGCCATGGCCGAGCCCTTTGCCACCGCGCTCGCGCTGCCACGCCGCGGCCTCGTTGCACCAGCCGGCTCGGCCTCGCCCCGCCCAGCTCCGGGTCGCCCACGACCGGATTTACCTCCGCGCGCGACTGAGTCGCCGGCCGCCGTGGCTCTTCTAAGCCATGGCCGAGCCGCCCCGTTCGCCGCTCCCGCCGCCACCGCTGCGCCTTGCCTCCTGCTGAGCCGCCCGGCCGTTGCGGCCTCGCCTCGCCTCTGCCTTGCGCGGACTTTGTCGCAAGCCTCCATCTGCGCCCGCATGAGCCGCCCGGTTTTCCCTTTCTTCCGTCGATGCACGTGCGCCGCCCGGGCTCCCCTCCGTGCCGCCTCAACCACGCTGCGCCACTGCTCTCGCCTTACCCGCGAGCCGCCCCGCATCGAGCCGCTGTTATTCCCGCGCGCTCTTCTGGCCGCAAGCCCCCAAGTGCCGGGTCAGTAATATGTACTGGGCCGGGACTTTAGAAGGATTGTAGAAAACCGGTCATCTCCTTGAAATAACAGGGTCTTGCTTGATAATGTACTGTCTTGAAAACCGGCTTGCATTAGCCCCCAAGTGCTGTGGCGCATGCTTGCAGCGACATGGGACTTGCGTACTTGATATAAGCCGGATTTGAATAATGTAGCCCCCAAGTGCCGGGTCTTCTGCCTGCGGCGACTCGGGACTGTATAAGAGTAATATGATTCCTTGACCGTGGTTGTAACCCGGTTATGAATAATGGAATCCCTGCTCGTGGTTGCGGTGCAACCCGGCAAATATATGCTTGAGAAATCCCTGAATGCTGTAGTATACTACATAGCACTGGTTGAAGAAATCCAAGAGCCGGTCGATCTAGATAACCCGGCATTATAATCAATAGGACGGCTCTTCAAGAATAGCCAGCCATGTCGGCTATTTAGTGTCTTTATTATGCTTGCAGAGGTTACGGTGTAACCCGGTATGGCGGGCGGCTTGAAACTCAGGCTTTATCTTGTAAAGACTTAGGCATGATTGCCAATCATGTGCCGGCTCTCACATGGCACAGATTCGTCGTTTTAACCTTACCCAGCTCAGGGTCTTATTGCGAGATTAACTGTCAAGAGACAAGTTCAGGGTCTCTAAAGATTGACTGTTTAAGAGTACAACAATTTATAAAACCGACTCTTGACAAGTTCAGTGTCTTATAGATTGACTGTCAAAGAGAGGTAAATCATAATCCGGCTCTTGACAGTTCAGGGTCATATAGATTGACCGTCAAGAGACGTAAATCATAAGCCGGCTCTTGACAGTTCAGGGTCATATCGATTGACCGTCAAGAGACATAAATCATAAGCCGGCTCTTGACAGTTCAGGGTCATATCGATTGACCGTCAAGAGACGTAAATCATAAGCCGGCTCTTGACAGTTCAGGGTCATATCGATTGACCGTCAAGAGACGTAAATCATAAGCCGGCTCTTGACAGTTCAGGGTCATATCGATTGACCGTCAAGAGACGTAAATCATAAGCCGGCTCTTGACAGTTCAGGGTCATATCGATTGACCGTCAAGAGACGTAAATCATAAGCCGGCTCTTGACAGTTCAGGGTCATATCGATTGACCGTCAAGAGACGTAAATCATAAGCCGGCTCTTGACAGTTCAGGGTCATATAGATTGACTGTCAAAGAGAACGGCGGGTCACTTGTTGGAATATGGCGGCAATCTCCAGGACCAGGTTTTATCTTCTTTGAAATAACGATCTTTGCCGAGTCATAACTGCATAACCTCCAAATCTTTAAGATGACTTTGAGGAGTCGGCTTAATAATCTCCACGGAAGGTTGAAGTTACCCATTACGGGTTATAAATGATCCCGTTTGAGGTGTTTTAGTAATCCTCGTTAAGGCGTTTCGGGTTCCTCTGATACCCTGACTGGTTATTCTGCCGCTGGCCTCCGCCGCGAGGCTGTTGATTATGACCTCCATGGTTGCCTTGATCCTGGTAATCGTACCCTGAGCCACCAGCATCAAAGCCGGCTTCTGAGCCGCCCGATGGGCCATCACCGTTATCATGATGCTGTTGAATGCTGTAATTCCGGAACTGTCTCATAGTATAACAATCCCTCCATAGATGGTTTGCCGGCTTATTCGGCCGGGTGTGCTCTGGACAAGGTTGGCTAAGCCTCTCCTCCAGGTTGAAAGTAGTTTTTCCCTTGTTAAAAGACTGCTCGAAGTTTCCGTTGCCCTTAGCACGGTTGTTCCTGACGTTGGTGTTTGCCACCAGTTCTGACCCGCCATCTGGGTGCTTCCGCTTGCCATTGCTACCTTTCTTCCCCTGACCTGATTTCTCATTATCAGAGTCCGGGTCCTGCGTGTTATCAGAATCTGCGTACTTGGTGAGAGCTGGCATGAGCTCCCCCATGTCTTGGCATGAGCGTTTGAGCCGGCCAAGTTTCTGCTTCAAAGGCGTGAAGTGACAATTCTTCTCTAGAATCAAAACCGCCTGAGAGGCCGTAATCTGCTCAGAAGAGTGGATGATTTCGGAGACTCGCCGGACCCAATGATGAGCCGACTCGTCCTCACGCTGCACACACTGGTCCAAATCCACAATCGTCATGGGCCGCTTGCATGTTCCTTTAAATTTTTTGATGAATTTCGCCCTTAACTCGGCCCAGGAGTTAATGGTGTTGGGTGGCAAACCCTTCAACCATGTGCGAGCCGGCCCTTCCAGCATCATGATGAAATACTTGGCGCAGACCGCATCACTAACGTCCAACATCTCCATGGCTATCTCATAACTTTCAACCCAGGCCTCTGGAGGTAAATCAGCAGTGTAATTGGGCACCTTACGAGGACCCTTGAAATCCTTCGGCAGACGCTCATTCCGCAGAGCCGGCACCAAACATGGTACTCCCACAGCCCAGGAGGTTATTCCTGCTCCTAATGAGACGGAGGGTGCAACTGTGGGTTCTTGATGAGCCGCCGCTGCTGCCAGAGCCGCCGCTTCTTGCTGTGCTTTTGCCCGTTCCGCCCGTGTTTGAACATCCAGAGCCGCCCGATCAGCTTGCGGCGGGTTACTGCTAGAGACCGCCGGTGACTCATAACGCCGGCTGTAGCTACAGCTGTGGATGGGGGTTGAATGCACATGACTCCGGCTGTAATTATATTTCCCCTGCTGGGCCATCGCCGTGCGCAGGTATCCGATGGCCTTCCGCACCTCTTCTGCGTAGGGCGCCTCATCGGGGATCGGGATTGTATCAAGCCTGGTTGCCGCCGCCACCATGTTCTCCACCGGGCTAGAATAATGACCCGGCGGTGTTGAATAAAGTAGTGGCGGGTTTTGATTCCGCCGGGGCGGGTCTAGCTGCTGACGCTGAACCGCCGCCCGGCTTCCAGGTATTTCCGCCGTCCGGGTTACGGTTAAAGGTATGTTCCGTCCTGTTCCTGGTGTGTGAAAAAGATCCCTAGCTTCACACTGCAAGCGGGATTGATGTCTCATGCGATGAACCGCCACCGCTGACTGCCGCTCTAGCTCAAAGCGAAAAACGTCCGCCTTAAGGCGTTCCGCCTCAGCATCCATCCGTGCCTTCAGCTCATTGATTTCCTGTTGGACTCCAGCCATCTGATTCTTCAACCTCGCGATCTCCGCATTACGGGCCGCTTGGTTTTCAGCAGTGACCTCAGTCTCCATCAAGGCTGTAAGCTCGTTCATTAGATCCAGAAGAACCTGAGCCGGGGGGGTGCCTGACCCGGACCCAGTTAGACCGGCGGCTGTGCTGCCCTGAGCCGCCGCTGCACCCGCCATGAAGACGGCGGCATGGCTTGGCGGCTCATATTCCTCCGGCTCATGGTACTTCGACTCGGGGTAAGGCTCGTCGTAACCCCCAAGTCCACCATTATGAAGCTGATAGATCGATTCCGTCTCTCCACTCGAGGATCCTTCCTCTAAGTAGACAAGAGTTTCCTCCTGTGACATAGAACCTTCAAGTTCCATGCCCTGAGTAAAGCCAACGAAGACGTGCTTGTTGCCCGAGTCAACATGGGCGGGTTGCACGCTCCGGGCGAGTTGCTTGCGCCGAGCCAGCTCGACGATGTCGGTGCAGATGTCCGGCCCGGGTTCAGATCCGCTAGTCTTGCCGATGAAGACGTTGATTCCACCGAAGGGGACCCGGAAACCATGCTCGATCGTGTCGGCCTCAGGACCCCAGCCGGCATCGTCGAGGTAGAGTCTCCCATGGTGACTCTTGGTCATCTCACCATTGACGTCCCCCTCGCTCCTAGAGAGAGAACCCTTTGAGAACTCAACACCATCAAGCGCTAGCCCCACGGTGGGCGCCAACTGTCGTGGATTTGTCACGGCAGATGTCCGAAGACTTAGGTTCGAGGCCATCGCTAAAGAGGTGGACTCAAAGGGGTTAAACGGGACAAGGGACACGAGTTTACCCAGGTTCGGCCCCTCACCGTGGAGGTAAAAGCCTACGTCCTGCTTATGTTGTATTGACTGGTGTATCGATTACAAGAGGCGGCTTGCTTGCCCTAGCTCTCGACTGCTTGGTCTCTCTCGCCATAAGGCTTGTCTGTCTGTCTTCACCTCTCTAACTCACCGCCAGGTCTCGCCTTTATATACATAGGCTGAGGTCCGACGGCTTACAAGAGTCCGGGTCGGGTTATACAACGTAACCGATCCTAGTTCCAACTTCCTAGTCTTACAGAACAAGTCATCTTATGGCGGCTTATACCTTCTGGCCCATGAGTCGCCTCCTGCCTCTTGGGCCTTGGCCTCAACCCATCTGGTAAGCCGCCATATGGCCTGGTCTTCATGTCTTGTCTTCCTCTTGGCCCACTTGGTAACCCGCCATGTGGTTTGTTCTCCGTCTTCTGGCCCACCTTATGGGTCTTGACTATGAACCGCCAAGCTGGTTTCCGGGTCTTCAGTGAATCGCCAAGTCCTGGCCGGGTTATACTCCGGCCGGGTTATATCGCGGGGTTATATCCCTAACAGATGGGTTCATCATCCTCATTGCTACCTCTCCGATGATGTGTGAGTAGTCCACCATAGACCTACGGGTCCGTAGGCAATAGCTACATGGCCTCCTCTCTCTCTTTTGATTCTCAATACAATGGTCTCTTGGAGATCTATTTGATGTAAACTTTTGCGGTGTGTTTGTTGGGATCCGATGAATTTTGAGTTCATGATCAGTTTCTATCCATGAATATTATTTGAGTCTTCTTTGATCTCTTATATGCATGTTTACTTATAGCCTCATATTTGTTCTTCGAATCTTTGGTTTAGTTAGGCCAACTAGATCAATTTTTCTTGCCATGAGAAGAGGTGCTTTGTGATGGGTTCGATCTGGCGGTGTCCTCTCCCAGTGACTAAAGGGGCTGCGAGGCACGCATGTATCGTTGCTATTAAGGATAACAAGATGGGGTCTTTTCCTACATGAATAGATCTTGTCTACATCATGTCACCGTTCTTATTGCATTACTCCATTTTTCCATGAACTTAATACACTAGATGCATGTTGGATAGCGGTCGATGTGTGGAGTAACAGTAGTAGATGCAAAATCGTTTCGGTCTACTAATCTTGGACATGATGCCTATATAATGATGATCGCCTTGGATATCGTCATGATTATTTGATCTTCTATCAATTGCCCAAAAGTAATTTGTTCACCCACCGTGTGCTATACTCATGAGAGAAGCCACTAGTCAAACCTACAGCCCCCGGGTCTACTTTTCCAACATATTGCTTTCTGGTCTATCTTTTTGCCGCTTTTGTTTTCAGATCTATTATTCCAAAAATCCAAAAATACCTTGCTGCACTTTTTATTTGCCTCTTTTACTTTGTGATCTTGAGAGATCTATCTATCCAATCTATCATATCCTAATCTATCTTTTTACCGTAGAGAGATTGACAACCTCTCTTTCGCGTTGGGTTGCAAGTATTTGTTCTTTGTGTGCAGGTGTTGTTTACGTAGTGTTGGTGATCCTCCTACTGGTTCGATACCTTGGTTTCATAACTGAGGAAAATACTTACCGTCGCTGTGCTGCATCATTCCTTCCTCTTTGGGGAAATACCGACGCAGTCTCAAGCCACGTCACAACCTTTGCGGCGGCACGTTAACCACGTGTAGCGGGTATCCTGGATTTTTCAAGGCGATAAGGCTTTTCTCTCTCAACAACACATCGTCATGAAGTCTCCTTAGATCGCCGTCTATGGCCTCTACCGCTGCCTTCGGTAGGATCGGATCATCGGGGATATGGTATTTCGCCGCACCTTTGATAGGTATACGGTCTACAACCCGAGGCTGCGGAGGCGGCTGGCTCATAGAAGCAGGTTTGGCGGCATTAGGGCCTTTCTTCGGTCTCTTCCTATGCTTCTTTGGTACCAGAAGTGAGCCTATCATACCGTCCGCCCCCAGTGTTGTCGGGCTCAGCATTAATGCACGAGCGTCATGTTGTTGTTGCTGGGTTGAGACAACATCTGAAGGCGTGTCCTGCGAGGATTGCAGGAACAGAGACTTCTCGCAATCAGCCTTAAGACGATCCTGCTCCGGCAATTCAGGCATCAACTTATCACGCTCAAACCCTGAGTCATACTGTTGAGCCATCAATCCTTCGTCGTCATAGCCGCCGGTATTGAGATACTGTAGAGGGTCATCATCCTCGTCCATGACATCACCCATTGCTTCTTCGACAACGGTGATGCCATCAGCCACTAATGGAGCCTCTTCCTCATGCCGTCCGCTATCACCCGGCACGACAGGCGCCGCTAATTGGGTAGGTAGGGTGGTGGTGTTCATACCTTCCTGAGGCTGCTTGGTCGTTGGTGTGCTCCCGGCCGCCTCCAGACCAAGGAGACTCTTCGGGCACAACATGACCCAACTCTTGCAATTACCAAGCCGTGGCGGGGTCTCGTCGTCATCTCCCCCGTGTGGTACCGGAGGAGCCAAATTCTCGTAGCCCGCTTTGACATTGGCCACGGAAACCTTGAAGACGCCAGGGGCATCGACCGGCTGTGGAACAATTGTTCCTTCGGCTTCACTATCGTCGCCTTTCCCACATCCACCTTCTGGCCGCTGATGCTGTACAATATGGTGCACAGGGTTTCATCAGCCTGCGAAGACATGTCTGCGATGTGAGACATCCAAAAGGCAATGAAAACGGGAGATTATACATATATTAAAGAGGGCCGATGTGACAGGTAGTTACCGTGAGGGCGTCGAGCTCAGCCAAAGATGAACCCCCATCGAGCATGCTAGAGACGGAGGACGGGCTGCTATGAGCAGGTGCGGGAGCAGGTGCAGTTGCGTGAGCAGGTGCTGGTGCAACGCTAAACGAGCTGCTCCCTATGAAGCTGGGAAGGGGAAAGTCCGCTGCCTCTTTATCTGGATTTTGCTTGGTCTAATTGATGACAGCCAGAATCAAGGCACCAAACGAAGATACCATTTCCTCTCTTGTGGCAGCTACCGCTGCTTTGACTGCCTCGCTCGGCAACTCAGGTCGTATCACTTCTTTGGTCTCAGCTGATTTCTTATCAACCGCAATCTCAACCTTATTGTCGATGTTTATTTCGTTTAATCTCCATTTTCGCTTTCTCTCCTCGGCGTCCTCACGGTAGTAGTGCTTCCACCTCGGCGCCGTCTCCGACGTTATGCACGCGTCCATACAACGGCCGAGTGTCTACCGGGAGTCTTTTCAATATGTTCAAGGCCCGGTTGAAAGGGGTGTCCCACTTGGGCCTCGCCAACGCCTCAGACGGCGAGTCGCTTTCGGCCGCAATCCTGTGCTGCTCTTTTTGCAAAAGGAACGTGGACCATTTACAAATGTTACTAAACGTGCAGTCGAATTTATCAGAAGCTAAAATTAGGGAGTAAATTAATAATTACTAGTAGTCTCATGAACTCCCTCGTGACCATGTCCGTTACGAAAACCTTGTTGACTGGGTCCCAACGGTACCGGGCCCTGATGACATCACGCTCCTGCGGAACGGTGAACTCCGCCAAGGGGTCTGGGATCCCCAGACTTTCACGTTCCGCGACCTCCTTGGCCCATATGCGCCTCTTCCCCGAGTAACCACGGCTTCCGAGGCGGTGGTACCCCATGTTCCTTTCTTGAAGCCCCTTCATGTACTCTGACTTTTCTTTGGCAGCTTTGGCAACGCAAGCCGCCTTGAATATTTCGAACTACTATTCCGTAATTGTCGGATTATCCTTTACAATCGGAGTAGGGTTCCTTTATGACGATGATCCGACTTTTCACCCTTACTTTCCAGGCGGACAACGCGCCGCTAAACTTGCCCATGGCTTTGTTGTTTGTCTTCTTCATTGCCGGTTCTAGCCACGGTTTAGGATATTTGATTTCATCCCGGCCCGGGAACAACAATCTCTGGTGCTGCTTCGTTAGGAGGAAGTGCTCCATATTTGGTATCTTCCTTAATTTTTCGTTGTTGATTGTGGCGGTTTCTCGTAGGATGCAGCCTACTTGATTGCCGTAGCACATGCGCGCTTCCTCAGGCTTTGTTGGCTGGAAATTGTTGGGGCCCACCGTCGTGACCACCAGTCTAGTAGTGCCGAGCTGGTTTGGGTGTCGTATCCTCTTCGGTTTTGGTTCTGTACCGTCTAATTCGCCAGCATCGGTGACGGTCTCGGTGCCGGTGTCGGTGCCGGTGTCAGTCTCGGTGCAACCCTCGGATGTGACAGGGGGTACCGCAACAACGGTTGCTCCTCCAGATAGTTCAAATAGTTGTCTGCCGCCTCGTAGACGTTGCAATTACCAGAACCCCCTCCTTCATCGTTGTTAGTCATGTTTCCTACGATTAAGTCTAGTCAATTAATTCTAGACCTAATAAAATGAATAATGACATAAAAAGGCCTATGTTTTGACAGAATGTTGATTCATTCCCATTGCGGCAAGTCCCGGGCACTCGATATGTCCTACTTTCTAGCACAAGTCATGCCGAAATTCACGGAAAATTTCGGCATGAACTTTGCTAAAAAGTGGGCAAATCGAGCGCTTGAAATTTGCCGGAACGGAAATGAATCAACTTTCCGGCAAAACATAGGCCACTCGCATAATATCCCTGCAAAGAACAAAAGGCCACTTGGGCACATTCATAGGCCACTTGGGCACAATCGAACAATTCATAGGCCAGGGCACATTCATAGGCCACTTGGGCACAATCGAACAACTCATAGGCCACTTGGGCACATTCATGGAATTTTTTTCTCTAAAATGATTTTTTATAAACATTGGATGAACCCTAGGAATTATACAACTACTTAAGCATACATTGGGTGCAGAACAACTATACAAGTACTTAAGCAACTATACAACCCTAAAATATATTTAGTTAACTACTTAAGCATATACAAATTTGTCCTAAAAATTATATTTAGTTAACTACTTAAGCATATACAAATTTGTCCTAAAAATTATATTTAGTTAACTACATGGGGTGCACAACAACTATACAACTACTTAAGCATCTACAAGTACTAGCTAATTTGATTAACCCTAACTAATTAGATGAACCCTAGCTAATTTGACGAACCCTAGGAACCCTAGCTATTCAGAGGTAGGGGAGGAGGAGGAGGTGTAGGCGTGGTCACCTCGGGCATCGGGAAGGTAGGGAGGAGGAGGAGGCAGAGCGACCGAGGGAGGGGGCACGCGGAGTCGGCCGTCGGGGCGGCGAGGGAGAGGCAGGAGACGGCGGGGGAGATTTGGGGGAGAAAGGCGGAGAGAGGGAAGCCCGCGCGGTGGGGGTTAAGTTCAATTAGAGGTAGCGCTCATTTCTAACTAGCGCTATAACTAAGTTAGCTATAGCGCGGGTTGGCAACCAGCGCCACCGCTAATTTAGCTTAGCTATAGCGCTGGTTAGAAACCAGCGTTACTGCTATTCCTTTTTATTTTCCTTTCCTTTTTAATTTTCCTTTTCTTTTTCTTTTTCTTTTCCTTTCTTTCTTATTCTCCTTTCCTTTTTCTTTTCTTTTTCTTTTTTCTTTTTCTTTTCATTTTTCTTTTTCTTTTCCTTTTTCTTTTTCTTTTTCTCTTCCGAAAGACAATGTATATGCTTGGTGGGAAGGGAATACAATGTATATGCATGGTGGGAAGGCGATATATATATTACTGTGGGGACCCCGACTCATAAGTCGTGATCACCGAATGCACGTGTACAATGATCCCAGAGATCAATGCTCACTGAACACACAGAAGCTGAGTAACAAGAGCCTTACATCCACATTTAGCGTCTTACACAAATAAAGACCATGAAGGTCTAGTCTTACATAGATAGGGCCACAAGGGCCAAACACTTAAACATAACAAGCAGCGGAAATCTTTATCGAAAGCGTGAACCCATGCCATCTGCCTTAAACCTACAGGCATTCTGACTGGGAAGCGTCCTAGTTCGCATGTTCGTCACCAATGAACTCTTCGCCATATTCCTGCTCTTCCATGCCTGGCCAATTAAATAACCAGTGGCAAGCCAATGAGTACTTTGAATGTACTCGCAAGCAACCCAAGTTGTGGAACAAGGTATAACAATGCATGATATAGCACTAAGTAGGTAAGTTTTGCAGAAAGCTGATTTTTAAATGCAATGACATGATCAAGTAACTTGAGTAAGCATGCATCAACTGTTAACGGGTACTCATGTGAACAAGTCTCAGTCATCATTTAAGCAGGGGGTTGAACATCTCATGTTCATCATCATGCCAAGTCATCGGACTTAGCTCAATTATCACCTTTATCACCAACACACTCACACCGAGTTTATGAAAACCTAGGACATAGTTTAAGCAGCACCACCCAACTGTCCTTGACTGTGGACACGGCTACTCGAATAGTTTTACACTCTGTAGAGGTTGCACACTTTACCCACAAGACTCGGGGAACTTCCGTGTCATCCACGACTCGCGGTACATCACATACCCGAGGTAAGCACCCGAACATTGCCTTTCCCCTGACGATACTAAACAAAGAGTCCACTCGATTGGTACCCAGCCCACATGATGTACATCACAAGTATCATCCATGTAGGGACCAACAGTGTGCCCGGTGCCTGTGAAGACAGCGCATGATCGTCCTTACCGGCACGACCCCGTATCGAGAGTGACCACGTCACTCCCGCCACTAGTAATGCGGGCTCTGTGCTAGTACCCATCAAAGTAATCAACAAAGCCCCGTCCCATAAGGGGTATCGTGGTTGTGCATGTAAGGTTGGGACGGTCAACAAATCTTAAATCTAATCCGTTTTCGAAAACACACACACTCACTTGCTCCGGTACACCACTTCTTTCTCAAGTGGTTACCCAACTCAACACCATCTCCCTCGGGCATTAGTGGCACCCGACGGGGTTTTCGAAAAGTCTTTGAAATCATTTGTTTCCTTCACCATGCATATTCCCGAATCCACTTGCGTAGCATCTACTAGCAACCTATCTACTCCCACCCGTACAACCCTCATAAGAATGGTAGGGTCATGCACGATGCAAGTATCAATGGTAAGGTGTCGGAGGCATCCCGCCGAAGGGGGGGGGGGTACCTTATCAACATGATCAATTCATCGGAACAACAAGTGCTATATGACATGCATAAAAGTTTTCTTAACATGGTCAAAGGGCTGCTTGCCTGGCTCAACAAAGTCTTCGTGGTCTTCAAAGTCTTCGGGTCCAACTCCCTCGTCAATAGCGCAATCTATCGTCGCGATAAATAACGGAAATAATAAGCATCACAACAAGAACAGATCACAAAGCCACTTTAAAAATGTTGCCCTATTCTGATAAATAACAAAAGCAATACTAAAAATATTTGTATAGGGTTTTGGAGGTAAAAAGGTTTTCAAAACCATTTATGACAGAGGCTAAAATGCCTAAAAGAGGTTTTTTTAAAATAAAATAGTAGATAAAAGATTTTCAAAAATTTATACAAAGGCACTATTAAATTCTACACAATATTTAAGGATTTGTGGTGGAAAATTTATTGGCATAGGAGTTTTATTTAACTCTGTGGAATTTTTGCAAAATCACACAGAAAAGAAAAAGGAAAAAGGGCCACGGGACCCTTGGCCAGAGCCAGCCTGCAACTGGGCCGGCCCAAAGGCCAACCAGCCCAGGCGAACCGACGCGCGCGCGCCCGCGTACAAACCTGACGACTGGGGCCCGAAGGCCAGCGACAGAGAAAGGAGGGGAAGGGAGGTGAGGATGACAGGCGGGCCCCGCCTGTCGTCTCCAACCTTGCGGCAGGGAGGCCGGCGAGCTTATTGGCGACGATGCAGGGCACGGCGAGGCGAGCTAGAGGTGGGAACGGATTCAGCGTCGAGCCGCCGTTCCTCTGGAGGTAGAAGGGGCGGCGGGGGTGGCCGGAGTCGCCGGCGACGAGAAGACCGCGGCGGAGGGCTTCGGGCCAAGCTCGAGGCCGTCGATTCCGACTGCAAAACAAACGGGGAAGAGGGGGAAAAGGCTCAGGGGTGCAAGGGAGGCTTGAAGGAGGAGAAGGAGAGCCGGAGATGGGCCGTACCCGGAAATCGCCAGCGACCCGATGCGGCGAGGCTTCGGTCGATCCCGAGCGTCTGGCCCCCGAAATGGAAGGGGAGAGGTGCGAGAGCACGATTGGGAGGAGGAGAAGGGGTCCAGAGGGGGAGAGGGGCCTCGGGGTGCCCTTTTTATAGGTGGAGGGCGGTCCACCGAACGGTGGTGCGCCGGCGAGGATGCCACGCCCGCAGGAGGGCGCGGGGGAGAGAGATGGCGTGTCTGGGGTGTTCCTGGGCGTGGTCCACGTCCAGGGGAAACAAGAGGAGGAGCGGGGCGAGCGCGCGTGTGAGGCAGCTCACTGGCCGAGCCTGGCGGCGCTCGGCACGCGCGAAAGGAGGGAGAAGGAGGGGGAGAGAGGAGGGGGCCGACCGTGTTGCGTGTCCCGGACGTCGAGGCGGCCTCGGGAGACACAAGGGGGGAGGCCCAAGGTGGTCGGGGGCGGGTATTGGGCGGCGGCTACAGTGCTGTCGGGCACTGTAGCGCGCTCTGGAGCGCCCGTTTGGCATGCCATGGCATGCCAATGGCATCCTAGGCGCGGCCAGCCATGTCCAGTGGGTCCAGGGGGTTTTAGACAAAGGGAAAATGGCATAGGATGCGCTAGGAGGTTGATAGAATAAGAGGGGAGGAGAGAGAGAAGCAGATTCTTGCTGTCCAGGGGGTAAAAATGGAGTTTTACCCCACTTAACCATGGATCTGAGGCTTGAAATTTTTACTGGGGTGAGGTGCAATGCTAGTATGCTGTGGTAAAAAGTTGGAGTGAAGGAGAATAGTAGAAGGGGGTCAAATTTGGCTTTTACCATTCAGCCAGAAGGTGTTTGATGGAGTTTTGGGCAAGCAAATGGAGTTTGCTTGACATGAGACTTAACAGTATGGAAATGTAGGTAAAAATAGGGAGGATCACCAAGTTTGAGGGGATTTGAAGAAATTTGACAGTACAAACTTGAAAAACCCTACAATTCAACAGAATCAGATTTCTGTAGATCTAGGCATGCAATCCTATGATCCCAAATCCACAATTTGGTGTGGTATCATTATTTGGGGTATCGAGCATGCCCACAAAGTTTGGGGTCAATAGGACAAACTTCACAATGTAAAGTTGTTCAAATTTGAATCTGGACAAAGAGGGTTTTGGAATATTTTGATGAAGCAAACCAATTGGGATTGAGATGAAACTTTGCAAGACCATCACATATAACATGTTTGGATTGATGGAATTTTGTACGAATTTATTGAGAATATTTCTTATAGAAATATTTCAAAAGCTTGATTTAAGCAGAAAGGGTTTTGAGGGGTTTTGCCCATTACTTTGAACATGACCATGTGTTGAAACTCATATATATGGAATATATATGTCCACTGAGTTTCCCTAAATTTTCTCAAATATTTTTAAAGCATTTAAATAATTTTCCCTATGAAAAACCATTTCTGGCCTTAAGAAAAAACCTTTAAATAAAATAGGAAAATAATCTTTAAAAATAATATTTGGTGGTTTTGGGAAATCATACTTATAGTAGGTTCCAAATAAAGTCTTTGGGGAAAAAGGATCCACCCAATTTGAGGACTTGTAGTACAAACATCAATTCAGGGGTTTTAGTAAACCTAAATTGAATAAATCCTTTTTGGCCAAAATAATATTTGATAAAAATAGTTTTGGGTACTATTCACATGGCATGATCATTGGGCAAGAAATTTGGATCAAGTAAGATGAATAGGGAGAGGAGTAGAACCTAAGAGTGCCAAACATGATCAACCAAACAATCAAACAAGCAACAATTCAAACAAGCATGCACTCAAAAAGTTTTAATTGGTTCCAAATTTTGTAAATCCAAGCATAGCAAAGTGAGACAAACACAGGGTGTGACAATTACATTATTTGACTGAAAACGGTTAAGTGCGTATACAAAATAGGAACATATGTATAAATGATGGTTTCTCAGCGTCGACGTTTACGTTTCTGAGTGAGGTTCTTTCCTTTCTTGTTTGCTGCCGAATAATTGAGCCCCTCGTTGTGCCTTTTCCTTTTCCATGGAGTACGATTTTTCTTAGGTAATGTAGTCTTGCTTCTTCTTTTGACATATAATTTATCATCATCATCATCTTCCCTCATCGGGTCGCCGTACTGGTCATAGTCTCCCTCGTTAGCGACTCCGTCCATTCCGACAATGCTCCTTTTGCCTCTCCTCACGACAACACGGCTCGGATTGCTCGGGTCGGTTATGAAGAAGCATTGTGTCACGTGCTTAGAGTGTACCCATGGCTCAGTTTTGGCGATGACGTTCACGGTAGCTACGCTCTTCGCGTCGTGCATAGACATGGTAGTGAAGTACCGGTTCTCTCTTTCGACTGTCTTAGCCCATATGACACGGAACATCGTCGCACTGTGTAGTCCAGCATAGTCAAGCTCCCAGATCTCTTCGACCCTTCCATAGAATCTTTCAGTTGCACCGTTGTCGCCGGTCATGCATTCCATCATCACCCGTGAGTTCTGGTAATCACTTTTTATGTCTTTGGCCTCCGTGTAAAATGTGTATTCATTGATATCATATGCCTGATAGGTTGCGAGGTTGGCCGCGAGGCCATGTGCTAAGGCCTGTATGAGCAATCCGTCCGCATTTCCCTCTTCCGGGGGATTAGCAAGAACATGCTCTTTGAACCAACGCAAGAAAGTGGAGTTGTGCTCTCTAGTAACTTCGGCGTCTGTCTTGTGTAGCCCCTGGTCACGATACTTCTTTACGATGGTTTCTTTGTGCAATTCCATGAAAGGATCTACCACGTCTAGGTGCTGTAGCACTACTAAGTTTGCTATGTCCAAGTCGTTGCGTCGACCCGAGTGGTCCACATGCAATTCCCACCAGCCGTTCGTGTGACCTTCTCCTCCGAGCCTCCCAAGGTGCTTGTTGACGGGCAAACAAACAACAGGGTTTTTGTCGCTTAGATAATTCTCGCAGAAGGAGATGCACTCTTGGGTCAGGTAGCCCTGCATGATGCTTCCATCCAGACGGGACAGGTTACGAACGAATCCTTTGATGACTCCATTCATCCTCTCGAACGGCATCATGCTGTGAAGGAATGACGGCCCGAGGTTGATGATGTCGTCCACAATGTGGACACACAGATGCACCACGACGTAAAAGAACGCGGGCGGGAAGTAAATCTCAAGCTCATTTAGTATGACAACGATCTCTTCCTGTAGCCTTCGGAGTTGCTTCACACTGATCGACTTTCGAGAGATAACATCAAAAAAGTTGCACAGACCAGTAAGCGTTTCACAACGTGCTCGTCCCTTATACCTCTAAGGGCAACCGGAAGGATTTGTGTCATCATCACGTGACAGTCATGAGACTTCATCCCGCTGAACCTTTTCTTCTAGGTGTCTAGAAATATGCTTATCTTCCCGCAGTAACCGGAACTAACTTTGATTCCGGTAAGGCACTTGAAGAATTGATCGATCTCCTTCGGACTTAAGGTGAAGCAAGAAGGGGGGCAATAAGTCTCCATCGGCGTCCTGGGAACAGGGGTACCCAGACTTGCCTGCCTGCGGCCCAGGGCATGGCCCGCTTCGACGGTCCGTACGGCCCGGCGCGGCTTCACTCAAGACAAGGCCCTCGTGAGAGTCCCACCCTCACGAGGAGGACAACGCCAAGGCTCCCGGAAGGAGGAGGCCTCCCCAGGCCCCCTCCTGAGTGGCGGAGATCTCTATGCAATACTCAGCCTCGGGAGGTCAAGGATGATGCAAGCCGGGCCAGGCGGGCACCAGCGCACGCAGAGGAGACAGTTTCCCCTTTAGTTCAAAGGAGGCAGGGGCGTACGCAGGTTCCCAAGGCGTCCCACAAAAGGTTTCCATTCCGGTGCGACAAGACCGGACCAGCGGGCTCAGCAGGACGGATGTCACCAGCGAGCCCACCGCCGTGTCACTGCCAGCTACTTTGCAGGCGAAGACCACCTTTCGTCAGGATAAGATGTACCTCCTGTCCCCTTTCGAATTTGGCCGTTGTGGGATCCCATCCCGCCATTGCGATAAGGGAAGAGGACCCATGCCACTATAAATGGTGGCTTGGCTGCTCCGTAGAGGCGGACGGGCGGAATACCACCCGAGCACCCTCGCGAGGTTACTCACCACTATACTAGTTCATCCACAAACCTCCTCGTGAGGCAATCCACCAAAAGCAGGAGTAGGGTTTTACGCTTCGCAGCGGCCCGAACCTGGGTAAATCCTCGTGTGCTAGTCTTCTTCCCCACGATTATGTGAATTCTTCGGGCTAGGCTATCGAGCTGTGAGCTTGAGGACGAAGCTGGTGGGGATCTTCGCTCACGCCCCTGAGTTCGAACCTCTTTGGGTTTTGCGGAGCCCGAAATCCGACATTTGGCACGTCAGGTAGGGGGCGTGTTGAAGTCTTACTCAAGCTTCATTTCTTCTCCGCTCCACCGCTCCGATGGCTGACGCTCGCCGAGCCCGCGTCGAGCGCCGGGCTGCTCGTGTCGCCCAGACAGCGCCGGTGGGCCGCACCGCCGCACGTCTGTCGGATTACGGGCTCCGCAAAACCCAAAGAGGTTCTAACACATGGGCGTGTGCGAAGATCCCCACCAGCTTCGACCTCAAGCTCGCAGCTCGACAGCCTAGCCCGACAAACTCACTAGGTTGCGGGGAAGAAGTTTAGCACACAAGGATTTACCCAGGTTCGGGCCGCTGTGAAGCGTAAAACCCTACTCCTGCCTTTTGGTGGATTGCCTCATGAGGAGGTTTGTGGATGAATTAGTACAGTGGTGAGTCACCTCGCGAAGGTGCTCGGGTGGTGTTTTTGTCTGTCCTCTTCTATGGAGCAGCCTAGCCTCTATTTATAGTGGCTCGGGTCCTCCCCCCTTACCGCAATGGCGGGAAGGGATCCCACAATGACCCAATTCGAAAGGGGACAAGGAGTACACTTTATCCTGATGAAAGGTGGTCTTCGCCTGCAAAGTAGCCGGTGGTGATGCAGAGGTGGGCTCGGTGCTGACGTCCATCCTGTGGGGCTCGTGGTCTTGGTCTTGTTGCACCGGAATGGAAACCTTTGGGGGGGCTTTGGGAACCTGCGTACGTCCTTGCCTCTTTTGCACCAAAGAGGGAATTGTCTCCTCTGTGCGCGCTGGTGCCCGTCTGGCCTGGCTTGCGTCACCCCTGTCCTCCCGAGGCTAGGTGCTGCATAGGGATCTCCGCCCCTCGGGAGGCGGCCTGGGGAGGCCTCCTCCCTCCGGGGGTCTTGGCGTCGTCCCCCTCGCGAGGGTAGGCCTCTCGCAAGGGCCTTGTCTTGAGTGAGGCCGCACTAGGCCGCACTTGGCTATTGAAGTGGGCCACGCCCTGGGCCGCAGGCTGGCAGGTCTAGGTACCCCCGTTCCCAGAATGCCGACAGCAGCCCCCGGGCCCAAGGTGCGCTTGGGTTGGCTTCGGGGCGAAGCCGAAGAAGATGGCCCGAAGCGACGCGGGCCCCAATCGCCTGCGAGTCTAGCCTGTCGCATGGCAAATAACGAGGCGCGGACGCCTCCGCTTCCCCATGGCGCCTCGACAACCGCTCCGACTGACCAGCAACCGGCGCACGTCGCAGGGCCATCATTGCCCGGGACGAGGGGGGGTGCCGGTTGGCCTCCACCAGGCTATAAATGGGCGGAGGGGGCGGATCCCTCAGCCCATTCCTACTTCTCGCTCCCCCGCCTTCATCCTCTGCCTTCTCGACCATGACGCCGGTGAGGAGGTTTTCTGCTGCCGAGAAGGGGAAAGCCTGCCAAGAGGGGCCGGACCAGCAGCCTCCCAAGAGGAGCCGGGGCCGTCCTCGCAAGTATATCGAGGCGTCGGCGGCGGCGCCCCGTGGGCGCGGTCGTGCCTCCGCGAGGGCTGGTGCCTCCGCTGGCGCAGGCGGAGGCGGCGGCCGTAGCGGCCGCGGCCGAGGAGGGAGACCCGCAGTAGGTGCTCGGCCAACGCACCCGCGGGCCCACACGGCCGATGCGGGCCAGGAGTTCTTGGTGCTGGTGGAGAGGTCGGCGATCACCTGGTTGCAGCTCCCGCGCTTCTTCGCGGAGACGCTGCGGGCCGACGAACCCGCAGGTCTGTGGCTACAAGCCGATGGTTGTTGTAGCGGCGCGTTGTGGGTGGAGGTCGAGGTTACCCCCACAGGCTACGTCTTCTTGAGTCGCGGGTGGCAGACCTTCACCTGCGCCCACGGCCTGGAGGGGAGGCTCACTCTCCACTTCAAGCATGACGTCGCCGCGACGCTTTTCGTCAAGATCTTCGGGGAGGACGGCAGGCACTTGGGGTGCTGCCCGGAGGGCGGCGGCGGCGGCGATCTTGGAGGTGAGCTTGCCCTTGGCGACGGCCGCCATGCTTCTAGCAGCAGTGACACCTCCTCCGAGGAGAGTCCGAGCGACGACAGCTACGACGCACCACCGCGTCGGCGCGCCCGGACTTCGGAGGGTAGCCAGCCGCGATGGCGCCGTTCCCCCACCCAGGAAGCGGCTACACCGGCGCGCCGCTAGGGGTCCGTCAAGGAGGAGGAGGACTCCGACTGAGCGCTGGCGCACCGGAGCCAGGGCATCAGGAGTGGAAGCCCCCGAGGGGGGCTCCTTCGCCTTCTTCTTCCTTTCCTTTCCCTGTAATCAAAAAATCATGAAGGACCCCTCTGGGCGTGTGTAATGAATTCCTGGCACTCGCGCACCCTTACTTTAGCACTCTCATCATGCATCCCGATCCCTGTGTTACTGTTAATTGAGACTTCCTGTTGGTCGTGATTAGGGTACTTAGCTTGATGCGTCCGTGGCGGGCCTCTGCATCTGAGGTCTGGCAGTGGCGCCTGAGGAGCTTGGGGGTCTTGGGGGGTTCCTCTTTCCTGCGAGTGAGGTGGTTTGGGAGCCTTTTCGGCACTCTGCGTCAGCGGGGCCCAATCCCGTGCATACCTCGACCGCCGTTGGGGCGTCCGGATCACCAGGACGAGACCAAGGAGCGAGGAGCTACGCGATCAGTGAGGCTCCTGAGGCGCGTTGCTCAGGAGTCCCCCTTGACGCTCAAGCGGCGATCTACGTCGGCGGGGCCCAATCCCGCGTATACCTCGACCGCCGTTGGGGCGTCCGGATCACCAGGATGAGACCAAGGGGCGAGGGGCTACGTGACCAGTGAGGCCCCTGAGTCGCGTTGCTCAGGAGTCCCCCTTGACACTCAAGCGGCTCCCATACCTTTTTTGCCGGTTCCTGCCCCGAGAGGTGTGAGCCTCCAGAGGCTCCAAGATAACGCGCCGGGCCGCGGCGGAGCCCCCGAGCGAGGGTGAGGCGGCACACGCCACACGCCTGCTAGCTCACTCGAGAGCGCCACGCGAGGACCAGGATGCCAAGGCCTTGGCGAGGTGTACGCACCGTGCCCGTAGCCCCCGCTCGCGGGGCGCGAGAGGGAGAGGCTGGCAGGTGTTAACCCGAAGAAAGAAACTTCAAGATAGAAAATTGCAAGGAGAAAATCCCCGCCCCTTTTTCTTTAAATATAGTTGAAAAGCCTCGAGTTTGATTCCAGAAAAATGGCAAATTCGAATACAAGAAAAGCAAAGAACAGCCGCGTCCGGCACCTAGGCTAGTCTTCGTCTTCCCCCAGCGCGGAGCATAGGGCATCCATGTTGCGTGGGAATAGTCATTGGAGGACGGTGTTGTCCGCCAGTGCGGAGCATGGGGCTTCCACTTGGGTGTGGGATGGAACCCCTCCGCGTCCTCGGGGGGCTCCGGGCGTATACAGCCCACTCATTATTACGTGAGAGTGTCACGGCAGAAGATAGCTGGGCAATACCCCAGGCGCACGGCCTAGGTGCTCCCAACTCAGTCAAGAGCCATCCCGCGCATTTATGCGCGGTTGCGCGCCCGTACAACCCAAACCTGAGTGCATTGTTCCCCGCGTAGCCGCGGGATTGCGCTCCCGCGGCCCAAACATGAGCACAATGCACCCAGCGCAGCCATAGGGGTGTTTTGTCGGAGAAGCCGCCTCGTGAGGCGTCGGGGCACCGGCCAGACCACGACCCGAGGACCTCGCGAGGCCCGTCCTCCTGAGGGCCGCGCCGGCGCCCCCGTTGCCGCGCGTGGCCCGCGCTGCTTGTATCCTGCTGACCCCCCTAGGTGGTAGCCCCTGCGGCCCAGAGGGCTCGGCTGCGTGATGCTTGCTCGCGAGGGCGGCGGCTCTGCCACGCCCCCGCGCATCCCGGGACGCCCCCTCGCTTGCACCAACCTGGCCCGGTGCCCCCTCAGTGGAACCCCCAGGCCCAGCTTGGAGAGGGCGCCCGGGACATCTCCCTACTCCGGGAGGATACCGGCACCCGCGGGGGGCGCGTGATCCACGACACCATCCGCAGGTACGACATAGCTCGGAACATAGGCCTCTGTGTAAAGGCTTGGCTTCCTCCTGAACCGTCTCCGCGTGCCCCATGGGCAGCCTCCTTGGGCGGCAAGGCGACGCCGCCCTGGATGCGCGGCCCACAGACCCTCCTGCGACGAGCCTCCGCCCGAAGCTGCTTACCTCTGCCGTCGCCGCGAGGTTGGTCGCGCGTGTCTTGACGTGGGTTGCCTCCCTGGTTATCCACCGCGCCTCCGTTATGGTTACCTGCCTACCCAGAAGCCCGAGCCGCCTGGTCCCTGCGCTGGTTGGCGCGCTCATGCCGGGACGATCCAGGCTGTTGACGATCCACCGGGGTATGAGTGCGCGCATTGAGGCGCGCGCGGAGCATCCCGTCTGTCGGATTTCGGGGTCCGCAAAACCCTTAAGATTCGAACACAGGGGCGTGTGCGAAGATCCCCAGCGGCTCCGCCCAACCTAGCTCGCTACTCGATGAACACAACAACAAACTCGCACGATGACGAGGAAGAAGATGAACACGACAGTTTACCCAGGTTCGGGCCGCTGCGAAGCATAATACCCTACTCCTGCTTTGGTGGATTGCCTCTTGAGGAGGTGGGGTGGATGAACTGGTACAATGTTTTAGAGCCTCGTGAGGTCTCTCCTTGTGGTATTCGAGGCCCTCTGTGGCTCGGTGATGGATGAGTGGAGGAATGGATTCCGGATTCCTCTATATATAGCGGTGGCTCGGGTCCTCTTCCGTTATCGCAATGGCGGGAAGGGATCCCACAACGACCAATTTTGAAGGGGGACAGGAGTACGTGTCCGCCCTACCCAAAGGCGGTCTTCGCCTGCAAAGTAGTTGCCGACGGCGCAGTGATGGGCTCAGCGATGACATCCTCCCTGCGAGGCTGGTGGTTGTGGTCTTGTTGCACCGGAATGGAAACCTTTGGGGGGTGCTTTGGGAACCCGCGTACGTCCTTGCTCCCTTTGCACTAAAGGGGAAACTGTGCCGCCTGGCGCGCTGGCGCCCGCCTGTCCTTCCTTGCGTCACCCTTGACCCCTGAGGCCGGGCCTTGCATAGAGATCTCCGCCGCTCTGGAGGGGGCCTGAGGAGGCCCATCCCTTGCCGGTCTTGATGCTGCTCCTCCTCGCGAGCCTAGGGCCCTCGCAAGGGCCTTGCCTTGAGTGGGGCCACGCCCGGCCGTGCTTGGTCGATGAAGTGGGCCATGCCCTGGGCCGCAGGCAGGCAGGTCTGGGTACCCCCATTCCCAGAACGCCGACAGTAGCCCCCGGGCCCAAGGCGCGCTCGAGTCGGTTTACGGGCGAAGCCCTGTGGCCGGCCCGGAGCGCCGCGGGCCCCAGACACCTGCGGGCCAGGCTTCATATGCGGCAATCCGAGGGACTGACGCCCCTTCTCCTCTGCACCGGACCGGCCAATGCCAGGTTTGTCGAGTCATTCGGCATACGCCTCTGAGCAGCCTCCTTCTCCCGTCGATTCCGCCGTCCGTTCTCCCTCCATGCGTGGCTTTTGCCCCTTCCGTCGAGTCCCCGCGCGCGCGCCGCATCGCTTCCCCCCCTTTTTGCCATGTCTCCGAAGAGGGGGGAAGGAGAAGGCCTGAGGGGACCGATGACCGCGTCGGCGCCTAAGACCGCGCTGGGCCAGTCGTCGGTGGTGAACTTGGAGGGGTTGGAGAAGGTTCAGCTGGTGGTCGCCGCCGACTCCAACGAGTGGGGGGCCACCAAGATCTGGCTAGGTTCCCAGCCTCGGTGCGGGCTGTTGGCCTCCGCCGTCCCTCTTCATATCCCTGCCCTTCTGTCGGGCGTACTACCGCCATTCTCAAGCTTCCTCTCCGCTGTGCTTTCGCATTACCAGATCCACGTGCTTCACCTTGAACCTGGGTCCCTTGTCCTCCTTTCGGCCTTCGCGTTCCTGTGTGAGGCCTTTGGTGGTGTCTTCCCCTCCGTGGCCTTGCTACGCCACTTCTTCTCCCTTGAGTTGGCTTCGGGGGAGCAATGCTCTGGGTGTGTGTCCTTGAGGGCGGCAGATGCATCGGCCCGGGGGGCCCTCAACGCCGGACTCTCCCCGTAAGCTGAAGGTGTCGTGGTTTTGTCACGGCAGATGCCCGAAGGCTTAGGTTCGAGGCCATCGCTAAAGAGGTGGACTCAAAGGGGTTAAACGGGACAAGGGACACGAGTTTACCCAGGTTCGGCCCCTCACGGTGGAGGTAAAAGCCTACGTCCTGCTTATACTGTATTAACTGGTGTATCGATTACAAGGGGCGACTTGCTTCCCCTAACTCTCTTTTGCTTGGTCTCTCTCGCCGTAAGGCTTCTCTCGCCGTAAGGCGTCTCTCGCCGTAAGGAGTCTCTCGCCGTAAGGCTTGTCTCTCTGAGACCTGTCTACGGAGACGTCTAAAAACTTGACCCTCTTGGGGTGACCCGCCCCTCCTTATATAAGCTGAAGAGGCGGTTTACATGTAGAGTCTAAGTCGGATTGAGACTTAACTTATTATGACTTCCCATCGCGGGCTTCTCCTCATGGGCTTCTGAGTCCCGGGCTTCTTATCTGAGACGGGCGGCTTAACCGGGCGGCTTACAATAAGGGCTTATCTTCAAGACTCATCTTCAGGGACACGTCTCCGGGACTTTAACTATCTGCCGGGTCATAACTGTCTGACGGGTCATAACTGTCTGACAGGTTAACTGTCTGTCGGGTTAACTGTCTGCCGGGTTACGAGTTATAACTGTCTGCCGGGTTAACTGTCTGCCGGGTTAACTGTCTGCCGGGTTAACTGTCTGCCGGGTTACGAGTTATAACTGTCTGCCGGGTTAACTATCTGCCGGGTTAACTGTCTGCCGGGTTAACTGTCTGCCGGGTTAACCACGGGGTATATCCCCGACAGAAGGGTTCCGGTGGCAATGGGTGTACGTCAACACCGCTGGGGCCAAAACTCTGTTCCAACTCTCGCTGGCCCCCACAGTGCCGAATCGTGGGTGGAGCCACGAGGAGCTTGCCGATCCCGGGCTCGCACGGGTCCTAGCCAGGCTGGCGAGGCTGAAGCAGGAGGGTGTGACGATGGCGATGGTGGTGTGGGAGTTCACACGCCGACGAATTGCTCCCCTTCAGCGCCATTCCCGTCCGATGTGGGCCATCACAGGTCCCCGTGACCCAATCAGGATCCAGGTTCCGCCTCTTTCCCCCGACGTCCTGCGCGAGCTTCTCCGCCGCCTGACTGGTGGTGATCCTGACGAGCTTCCCCGGAACGGCCTCCCCTTGTACAACTACAAGGACCAGGAAGCTCTTGTCGCGAAGATGCCGCGCTCCGATGAGTGGGGGTTCCTCCCTCCGGAGGGGGCGCGCCCTCAGGATGCCTCTTTCCCGGGGGCCTCGACCTCCGAGAACTCGGGGGACGCCTCCCTCCTCGTGGCAGGGGTGGGTTGCCCTTCGCTGCCAGCTTCTCCGGCTCCAGCCTCGGGCCGGGCCGAGTTCGGGGGCGACGTCCAGCCGTTGGTGAAGGTCGCCGTCTCCGTCGCGGAGTATCCGTCGTCAGTCGCCGGTTCATCGTCCTCGGGCCCCCGCGCCGGTCGGAAGAGGAAGGCGCCCAGGGGCGGCCGCTCCTCGACGCCGTGGGCGCCGGTGAAGAGGAAGTGGATCGCCGTAGACGAGTAAGTGCCTACGCCCTCCTCGGCCTCCTTCTTCGGCGCCTTTCTTCTGAGCTTTTGTTTCGCAGGCTTCCTACCGGCGACGGTAAAGACGGGTCGGCGCCGCCTGCGCCCGCAGCCGCCGAGCCGCTCGCGATCTCCTCTTCTGCAGTCCGCGGGGTCCGGCCCACCAGGGTGCTCATACCCGGGCCTGTTCGGCCGTCTTGTGGTCCCGAGCGCGAGCCCCCTGCGGTCTTCTTCACCCACGGCCTCCAGCTCCCCAGAATGGGTCCGCTTCTCCCTCCGGTGGCCTTCTCTGGGGTCGCGCCGCGCGGCGTCCTCGGGCCTCCTTTGCTTGGTGACGTGGGGCCCCAGGGGGTACGCCCTTCTTCCGGAGTGCCTGTTCGGGAGCCCCCAGCCCCTGAGTACACATTTGGGACGGGAGGCTCCCCGCGCACCTCCCCCGTTCACCCTGAGGAAGGTGGGAGTTCTGGTTGGTCCCTCGAACCTGCTGGCGACCGAACCACCACGCCGTGGGGTTTGCTCCACACCGCGGCGGACGCGCTAAGGCGCCTGGGGGCGGGGCTCACCAACAATGAAGCCCGCTTGGAGATGGAGCGCCAGCGCCTCGCGCATGGATGGCGTCAGCTTGAGGTCGCCGTGAATTTCGGCCGCCTGCAGTGCGAGCGCGCCTGCGCAAAGGCCGAGGACTCCCTTGCCGCGGCGGTGGAGGTCCGCGAGCGCGCCCTTGCCGAGGCTCAGGAGGCCGACTGTCGGCGCAAGGCCTCCGAAGAACGCCTCCGGGAGCTTCAGGCCTTCAACACCGACCTTGAAAGGCAGATCCAGATGCGGAGGGCCACACTTGAGGGCTCGTCAACTGAGTTCCTCTCTTCCTGCGCGAACCCCCGTGCGCTTGTCGACTCATTGGTGTTGGAGGCGCTGGAGCAGAGCCTGGAGCAGGAGAGGCCGGAGGTGAGGGAGCGCCAGGCGTCGCTTGCCGAGGAGTCCCTTGCCTCCCGTGAGGCAAGGTTCCAAGAGGAGGTCGACAATAGGGTGGCAGAGGCTTGGCGTTCCCTTCTTAAGGACTACCGCGCGAAGCTGAAGCTCCAGGAGTCCCGTTTCTGCCAGCGTCGTGACCACCTGAAAGGCGAGATCGATGCCCTCAAGAAAAGGTTAAACCAGGAGGAGAGGCGCCGGCGAGCCGCGATGGATGCCCAGGCTGCCGCCGAGGCCGAGCTAGCCTTTTTATACAAACAAGTGAAGGGCGCTGCTTCCCTGGCAGAAAGGGCTACGGACGAGGCGGCCCGGGCTCGCGGCCTCCAGCATGCGCGCTCCCAGATGTTCCGGTCCCTTGAGGGGAGGGCTACCCGGGCCTTGAGTGACATCTGTGGTGTGAGCATCTCTAGTCCCTTGGTTCCAGACGATGCCGGGTATCTGGACTTCTTTTCCAGGGGCGTGGAGTGCCTCGAGGAAGGCGCGGAGAAGATCCACGCGCTCGTGGGAGAGAAGAGTCGTGACCTCCTCGAGCGGGCGGCCTCGAACGTCTTCAGCCACCTCCTCTCTCTCGACCCGCACTTCGATTTTGAGGCGGTGCTTGGCCCCGTGCCTGAGGTGACTCGCGCTGCCCTCGCCGAGTGGGTCAAGGACCACGTGGACGACCTGGTGACGGAGCTTTCTTCCGACGAAGCCGAGGGCCATGCATGAGCCGGGGCGCACGGGGCGGTCGCCGGGTGGCGATGGCGAGAGTTTCGGCGACGGCGCGTCCCCCTGAACAGCCTTCTTGTGCTCCTGACAGGGTTATGCATGAGGCCTAGTGGCAACCCTTATGTATTTTGGAAATACCTTTCAATGTGTTCCCCGATGACGAGGTGTGTAGCGCCGCGCTTCCTTTGATCCGGGGTTGCTGCCGATCCGGTTGTCGCGCTTGCGGGGTGGCGATGGTCTTGCTCGCGCCGCGTGGCATGATCGGGCCGTCCGGATTGCCCGCGGCTCCTTCCGGGACGCTTCGTCCTTGCTTGTAGGACGGTTTGGGGGCCCTTTCAGCACTCTGCGTCTGCAGGCCCTAGTCCCGCACATTTCCCGACCATCGTTGCGTACGACCGGATAACCAAGGATGCAGCTACGGGGTCAGGCCCCGACACCCTTGATGCCGACCGGATCATCAAGGACGACATCAAGGGGGGCGAGTGGCTATATGACCGGTAAGGCTCCTGAGGCGTGCTGCTCAGGAGCCCCCTTTGACGCTCGAACCGCTCTACGTCGACAGGTCCCAGTCCCGCACATTTCCCGACCGTCGTTGCGTACGACCGGATAACCAAGGACGCAGCTACGGGGTCAGGCCCCGACACCCTTGATGCCGACCGGATCACCTAGGATGACATCAAGGGGGGCGAGTGGCTATATGACCGGTAAGGCCCCTGAGGCGTGCTGCTCAGGAGCCCACTTTGACGCTCGAGCGATCCCCCATTCCGTTCCTCCGGGTACCGCCTCAGGAGGCCCTAGGGCCTCCCGAGACTCCATGCTGCGGTGTCGTGCTGCGGTCAAAGCCCCCGAGCGGGGGTCGACGGCTAAGAGACTCGCGCCCCTGAGGCGTCAAAACCTCGTTATCCAGCCCCGAGGAGTCTCGGGGAGGGCTGGAGCGTTCGGCTCCTTGCAAAATGCCAATCCAGAAAGAAAGAACTCAAGATCGGTAAAACGAAAGAACAAAGAGGAAAAAAGACCCCGCCCTTCTTTTTCTTTCAAAACATTGAGTTACGAAATCCTCGAACTTCCGACAGGTTCAAGCACAAAAAGGACCATCGAAGGTTGCAACTTGGAATACCAAAAAGAGCGAAAAAACGGCCGCGTCCGGCTTTTTAGGGTAGTCTTCGGCTTCGTCTTCCCCCAGCGCTGAGCGTAGGGCATCCACGTTGCATGGGCATAGCCATTGGTGGGCAGTGTTGATTTCTCCGCCAGCGCGGAGCTGTGGCGGCCACGTTGCGTGGGTGGAACCCCTCCGCGTCCTTGGGGGGCTCCGGGCGTATACAGCCCGCTCATTATTACGTGAGAGTGTCACGGGTCGGTGTAGGTCCCGGGGGCGTATAGGGGGCTCCATGCCTCGCGGGCACAAAGCCCACTCCCAGCCCCCGGGCTCGTCGCGGCGAAGTAGGGTCTGCCTTGGGCAGGCCCTCGAGCATAGGGGGAGCCCCTTGCGCCCTCTGGCGGAAAGGCCCGCCCCAGAAGAAGGCCCTGGGCCCCTCGGGCGGTGCCCCAGCGCGCCTCGCTGGGGTACCCGGGGTTCCCATGCTGGTACTTGGGGCCCCGCCCCCAGGCCGGGCGAGCCGGGCCTGGGGACATGGGCGAGTACATGATCGCCCGCTGGTGATCGAACGAAACCCGTCCCAGAGACATGGGCGTATGTTCCACCCTCCGTCTCCAAGCCAGCGTCGCGCGCCCCGGAGACTCGGGCGCATGTTCCACCCTTTGTCTCCAGGTTGGGATCGTCTGGCCCGGGGACATGGGCGTGTGTTCCACCCTCCGTCCCCAAGCTGGAGTCTCTCGGCCCGGGAGCGAGGGGGCATGTTCTACCCTCCGTTCCCAGGCGAGAGGCCCCCGGTCCCCAGACCCAGACGCCTGCTCAAGGCATCTCCCTACCAGCGGGCGTGCCTCGTGAGGGTCCCCGCACCGGGCATCCTCGCGAGGCCAGCCGCGCGAACCGCCTCCGCGAGGTTGCGCATACCAACCTGCGCGGGGGCTGGCCGCAAGGTCACGTGCGCGCCTCCTGTCGCCGTGGTAGCTAGCGCCGCTCCCCTTGTGGCCCGGGCGCGCGTCAACAGGGTCGTTATAGAGTTGCACGAGCCCCCGGGCGCCGGCGTAGTCGAGCCTCCGGTCCTCCTCACTGGTTCGGGCGAGCGTGCCGAGGGGCGCGGTGCGACGCTCCTCTCGCGTGGCCAGCGTCTCCCATCGGTTCCTACTGGCGCCTGCGGCTGGCTGCTGCACCCACGATGGCCCGAGCTAGGTCACCGGCGAGCGCAGGCCGCCGTGGACGTCTTGAGCGTGCCCGCGCGGCCCAGGCGTCGTGTCCATCGGTCGTGCGAATCCACGGGCGCGAGCCTCACCAAGATGAGCCTGGGTCTCGTTGGTGGCGGCGCCGCCTCCCGGGGCGCGCCTGGTTTCGTCGATGCGGTGGTCGCGGGCGGCGTGTTGGCGCCGCAGCTCGTGCGCCACGAGGAGCGCGACGTGCCTGTGCGTTGGGTCTTGGTAGACTCGGTAAGGTGGCGGCGTGGTCCGAACGCGAGGATGGGTCGGGGCGACGGGGGCGTGCCGTGTGGCTGGTGAAGGTGACAGCCCCCAGCGCCCGTCGAGAGTCTGGCCGGTGACGGTGCCTGCTGGCGGTGTGGCAGAACGACGCGGGGTGCCATGGCCCGCCGGCGCCGGCCGCGCCACGCGGGCAGCCCGCCGCTCAGCGCGGGCTCGATGTCCTTTCGCCATGAGTGCAACGAGCGAAGGCGAGGCGAGACTTGAGGGAGGTTTCGACACGCCCCCTACCTGGCACACCAAATGTCGGATTTCGGGCTCCGCAAAAGCCTTAAGATTCGAACACAGGGGCGTGTGCGAAGATCCCCAGCGGCTCCGCCCAACCTAGCTCGCTACTCGATGAACACAGCAACAAACTCGCACGATGACGAGGAAGAAGATGAACACGACAGTTTACCCTTGTTCGGGCCGCTGCGAAGCGTAATATCCTACTCCTGCTTTGGTGGATTGCCTCCCGAGGAGGTGGGGTGGATGAACTGGTACAATGTTTTAGAGCCTCGTGAGGGCTCTCCTTGTGGTGTTCGAGGCCCTCTGTGGCTCCGTGATGGATGAGTGGAGGAATGGATTCCAGATCCCTCTCTACGGCGCAGCCTACCCTCTATATATAGCGGTGGCTCGGGTCCTCTTCCTTTATCGCAATGGCGGGAAGGGATCCCACAACGGCCAATTTTGAAGGGGGACAGGAGTACGTGTCTGCCCTGCCCAAAGGCGGTCTTCGCCTGCAAAGTAGCTGCCGGCGACGCAGGGATGGGCTCAGCGATGACATCCTCCCTGCGAGGCTGGTAGTTGTGGTCTTGTTGCACCGGAATGGAAACCTTTGGGGTGCTTTGGGAACCCGCGTACGTCCGTGCTCCCTTTGCACTAAAGGGGAAACTGTGCCGCCTGGTGCGCTGGCGCCCGCCTGTCCTTCCTTGCATCACCCTTGACCCCTGAGGCCGGGCCTTGCATAGAGATCTCCGCCGCTCCGGAGGGGGCCTGAGGAGGCCCATCCCTTGCCGGTCTTGATGCTGCTCCTCCTCGCGAGCCTAGGGCCCTCGCGAGGGCCTTGCCTTGAGTGGGGCCATGCCCGGCCATGCTTGGTCGATGAAGTGGGCCATGCCCTGGGCCGCAGGCAAGCAGGTCTGGGTACCCCCGTTCCCAGAACGCCGACACCGTCACCTTCTTCGTAGGCACCACCGGCGGGGCTGGACGGCACCCCGAAGCCGGTCACCGGGATCCGGAGGAGAAGGAGCACGGCGTGCGGCAGGCCTTGCCCGGGCTCGCCCGGGCATGTGGTGGGCACGCTGTCTGCCGATGAGGCGAGCGGTACGGCGAGCGAGCCCCCGGCGCCCTGCGTTGGGGGTCGAGTAGAGTGGTGCGGGACCAAGGCCCTCCTCACGACGGTGACCTACTCGGCGATGTGGTCGGCCCAACCATCGAAGCCCCCGTGCGTCGGGCGATGGCGAAGCAGCTCACTCGCCATCAGCAGCGCGTCATGCGCGTTGAGGTCTCCCACGTGGGTACAGGGTGATGTCAGTCCCGTGGGCGCCGCACGCCCGCATGCGCCTGGCCGGCACGAGCAGCGACGGTGGTGGAGACGACGCTGGTGGCCTGGTAATGACCGCCCAGCACCGAGCTGCCAGGGCGTGTGTCTTGGGTAGTTGCGGCGAGGTTGGTGAAGGCGGATCCGCCAGGGCCGAAGGAAGCTTGTCGGGCGTCGGCCATCGAAACGACGGAGCGGAGAAGAAGGGAAGCTTGTAGAAGACTCCGACACACCCCCTACCTGGCGCGCCTGTAACAGCCCGGGACCGACGCTCCAGAAGATTCCCGTTTATTTCCGTTTCCTTCGTGCGAGTCGTTTGGTTGTCGCATTCATCATCGCATCATTCGCATCATTCGCATTGCATCGGCACTTCGTTGTCATCATTTTTCAAAACCGCATCCGTTCGTAGTCGCCGGTTCTCTCCGTTCTTGTCGTTGACCGTTTTGAGACCAACCACACACGCACGCGCCCGTGGCATTGGAAAAATATTGTTTTTAAAAGCGCGTGAAAAATATTCTCGGATTGGGTCGAAAGTTGGCATGCGGTCTTATTATATTGTAGGTAGGCCGCCTGCCAAATTTCGTCGCAATCAGAGGTCGTTTGATACCCGAACGGTCGACCGTAGCGGCACCGTATCGGTTTAATTGTCGGACGTTTTCGCAGTTTAAAACTATGTCACGGGCTGCCATCTTCCCTCTCATCTCAGCCCAAGGCCTCCTACACAGCCCAACAACCCACCTAGCTAGCCCCTCCGCTTCCGGACCATCCGATTCCGATCGAACGGCCCGAAAACGCCCCAAAACCCCTAACCTAGCCTCCATGCCTCTAAATAGAAGGGCAAACCGTCCTATTTAGGAAACATCATCCACTTCCTCGGGATCCGCGCCCCAGCCTCTCCCCACAGCCACCTCGCCGCCGCCACTTGGCAGTTCCAGGCGGGGCGCGCCGCCAGACGGCCGCCGCAGCCGCTCCCGCAGCCAACGGGAGGGCGCAACGTCGCCCTCCTGGCTTCCCTCGCCGCCGAAGCCCACCGGGGCCCAGGCGCGGCCCGCCCTGGGCCGAACCGGGCCCGACCGCAGCCCGCCCCTGCTCTCCTCCGGAGCCGTTGCTCCGAGGCTGCCTCGCCGCCGCCAGCCTCCTCCCGCCGGCCGGCTGCCGCGCCACCGCACCGGAGTCCCTCGCCCGCCGGCGTCCGAGACCGCCGGATCTCGCCTCCGGTCGCCGCCCCGTCGCTCTCTCTCTTCTCTTCTTCTCCCCCCTCCTCCCTCCCCTAACTCCCTCTCTCTCTAATGGCGCCTCAGGGCACTCCATCGCCGGAGCACCGCCGTGGCAGCCCCGGGAAGCTCGTCGCTAACCGGATCCCCCCCCTGCGGCGGATCCGCCTCGCCCGGGGTCGCTGGCCCCTTCCCCGTTGGTCATCGGGGAGCCATGGCCGACCTCGGCCTCCCCCAACCGTTGGCGGAACCTCGCCGTCCCTGGAGCCGCGGGTCCCGCGAACCAAACAGCCTCGCCGATCCGCTCGTCCCCGAACCACTTCGTCCGTTTTTTGCGAGGTCGAAATTTCTCTAAGTCTGAAGAAAAAACTGTCTTGTTCATCAGCATATAGCACTGTTGTGAGGCTTGTATCTCTTTAACCGTGTATCGGATTTTGATGTGTAGTATATCAAAATGCATCTACGTTTCGTGCTCTACACGTTAGCATCATTTGCATGCATTATAGGAATCATCTAAGTGGCCAAATCTGAGTTGCAAAAGTGCATCATGTCGTTATGTGTAAATCTGTTATTTTATTCATACTTGTGTGGATGGTTGCATCAAATTCGTAGGCCTTTTGCATGTGGTTTCTTCATGAGATGTGTTCTACAATGTGTCTACTTTGATTCCATGCCTCTGGTTTCTAGGTAGAAGTTCATTATCATGTTCATTACTTGCTCTAAAGTTGCCATCATGTTAGAACTGAAATCTGTTAACGAAGAGTTCCGTTTTGTGAGCATCATTTTAAGCAAACCATGCATCCTATGTAAGTTTGCCAATGGAATGATTTGAAGTGTGTCATGTATACTTGCTGTTAAAGTCCTTGCCATGCCTATAAATGATTTCTATGTTACTTTTATTGCCATGTCAACATGCCTAGTCAAAACTGCAGTTTTGGGAGATAGCTAAATTTCACTAAGTCTGAAACTGTTATTTTGTTGCCATGTTGCCATGTGATTTGCTATTGATCTAGGAGTCTTTTGTGGTTGCCACCAAGGAGTCTTTTGTTAAGCATGTTTTTGCCTATCATGTTGTCCCAATAGTTTGCATGAGCAGGTTTAGCATCACAATTAATTCTGCTGTCCAATATGTCAATCTGTTAAAAAACTGCTGCACATGTCTACTCTTATTTTCACTAAGTCTGAGAATCTGTTTTCTTCATAATGCCATGTTGTGATGATGCTAGCCACGTTTCTATGCATTATTAGACCTTGCCACCATGGTATGAATTGTAGTGCATCATGTCCTATACCATGCTGTTAAGTTTCAGGCCAAGATATGACCTGTAGCATATAGTTTTATTGTTGCCAATATGCCTTCGTGAAAAACTGATCTGCCAAAACTGTTATTTTCACTAAGTCCTAATCTGCTATATTTTATTGTCATGTTGTGAGCTTCCTACCATGTGATCCATGACTCTTTTGAGTATGATATGTGAAGATGAAATGAAGTGTGTGTTATATGCTACTGCCCCATGCTTAGTTTGTGCATTTTAGAATCTTGTAGCTTGTTGTTTTCATGCGTGCAATATGCCATGTTGCTGTTTTGGACAGATTTGAACTAAAACTGGTGTTGGTTGTTGTGGTTGACCCGTAGCTCCGTTTTGGACATGCCATATATGAAACTTGCTTAGAATCTCATGTAGTTTCATAATATATTGCTGCATTCATGATTTGAAATGTTTATGGTTGATGTTTGCATACATTTTGCATTCATGGCATATTATCTTGTTATGGTCATATCTTTTAGGCCGTAGCTCCGTTTTATATGATCTATATAGGTAAATCGACTAGAATGACGAGTAGAATCACATGGTGCATTTTGTTTTCCTGTATAACAAATAAAAAACATGATTAGTTAAGATCTGGACCAATTTCAAAATTAACATATGGGGTCATTTCGGAAATGCTATATGTTGTTTCCGGCCTCATTTAAACTTGCCTAGATGTGTAGTTTACTTATGCTTCACCTCTTGCCATGTTTAACAACATTTAATATTGTCGTGTACCTAAACGAAAGTGAACTAAATATTCGAATGTGGAGTTTCGTCAATATGCAACTCGTTGCATATTGAGCTTCACTTAATGTGTAGAAGTTGATTGTTGTGCTTGCCATGTCATGCATAACATGCATCATATTTGAAGTGCATCATATCATTAATATGTTGTGGTGTTTTTCGTGTGTTGATTGTTTGTTTTCGGATTGCTTCTTCTCGATAGAGTTCCGAAAGCGTTTGGAGTGTGAGGATTCGTTCGACTACGTTGGCTCGTCTTCTTCATGGACTCGTTCTTTTTCCAAGCGGGATCTCAGGCAAGATGATCATTTCCTTGGATACCATTACTATCATTGCCATGCTAGATGTCTCGTTTCTATGGCTGTCTCGCTACCTACCACTTGTATGTCAAGCCTCCCAAATTGCCATGAAAAGCCTCTAACCCCTCCACATCCCAGCAAACATTGTTTGGCTATGTTACCGCTTGCTCAGCCCTTCTTATAGCGTTGCTAGTTGCAGGTGCAATGTTTCCATGTGCCAACATGGATGTTTTTGATATATCACAATATTATTGCTATTTAATTTAATGCACATATATGCTTGGTAAAGGGTGGAAGGCTTGGCCTTTTGCTCGGTGTTTTGTTCCACTCTTGCCGCCCTAGTTACTTGTGTACCGGTGTTATGTTCCATAATTGAGCGCTCCTAACATGCTCGGGGTTGTTATGGGGACCCCCTTGATTTTCGTTTTGGGATAAAACTTATCTGGCAAGGCCCAACATTGGTTTTACCATTCGCCAACCTAATAAAACTTGCATAGGTACTTTCCGGACCCCGTGGATAATTAATCAACAACCCGGGCCAGTGCTCCTCATGAGTGTTGGTCCACCTACCTAGCAGTCGGCGGTGCCACCTCGGGGCAACTCAAGGCATTTTCAGGCTACCGTCCACTTCGCATAGACGGATGATGCCCGTAGATAGAGAGCGCGCGGCTCTAGATGCGGATATGGCTCACCGGGAGGTCTTGCTAGATTTGTTTTACCTTTCTCGAACGTCTTGTGCGAGGAATTCCGAGAATACTTCGGGCTATCTCGAGGTTGCGGTTTTCCAACGGAATTTCCTAGGAAATCACGGGATTCGTGGTCGAGGTTATTCCCGCGGCGTGTGGTTAGTTTGTGATGGATGAGTTGGAGCACCCCTGCAGGGTTAAATCTTTTGGAAAGCCGTGCCCGCGGTTAAGTGGCAACTTGGAAACTTTGTTTAACACCCGGTCATAGCAAACTTGAAGTAAACTCAAATAAAATACACCAACCATGTGCGTAACCGTGATTGTCTCTTCTCGTTATTTCTGAACCGAGAGAGAACACGGTGGGGTTATGTTTGACGTAAGTAGGTGTTCAGGATCTCTTAGAGATCATTACTAGATCACGTCCGTTTATTCGACAATCATCCCCCTTTATTCTTGTACTCGTAAGTTAGCCACTCAAATAAATGCTTAGTGCTTGTTGCAGCCTCACCACTTAACCATACCTCACCCTTTAAGCTTTAATAGTCTTGATACCCTTGGAAATGAGATTGCTAAGTCCCTGTGGCTCACAGATTACTACAACAACAGTTGCAGGTACAGGTAATGCGATGATTTGACGTGAGTGCGATGCTTGTTGTGTTTTGGAGTTCTTCTTCTTCTTCTTCATTGATCTAGGATGGGTTCCAGGCGGCAGCCTGGGATACCAAGGATGGATGTCACTTTTATCGCTTGTTTTTTGTCCGTAGTCGGACCCTGCTCTTCTGTATGATGTTTGGTTATGTTGTTGTATTGATGTGATATTGATGTAGCTTGTGGCGAGTGTAAGCCAATTCCATATACTCATCTCTTCTTTATATGTACTTGTAATGATATCCATTCTTGCAAAACGACGAGATGCGCTTCTATCCCTGTCGAGGCCCTCGTGCCAAAATAAGGATAGGATCGCATCTTGGGCGTGACAGCGCCAAATGTTGGATTTCGGGCTCCGCAAAACCCAAAGAGGTTCGAACATAGGGGCGTGTGCGAAGATCCCCACCAGCTTTGACCTCAAGCTCGCAGCTCGACAGCCTAGCCCGACAAACTCACTAGGTTGCGGGGAAGAAGATTAGCAATTGAGGATTTACCCAGGTTCGGGCCGCTGCGAAGCGTAAAACCCTACTCCTGCCTTTTGGTGGATTGCCTCATGAGGAGGTTTGTGGATGAACTAGTACAGTGGGGAGTCACTTCGCGAGGGTGCTCGGGTGGTGTTTTTGTCCGTCCTCTTCTATGGAGCAGCCTAACATTTATTTATAGTGGCCCGGGTCCTCCCCTCTTACCACAATGGCGAGAAGGGATCCCACAACGGCCCAATTTGAAAGGCGACAAGGAGTACACCTTATCCTGACGAAAGGTGGTCTTCGCCTGCAAAGTAGCCAATGGTGATGCAGAGGTGGGCTCGGTGGTGACGTCCGTCCTGCAGGGCTCGTGGTCTTGGTCTTGTTGCACCGGAATGGAAACCTTTGGGGGGTGCTTTGGGAACCTGCGTACGTCCTAGCCTCCTTTGCACCAAAGAGGGAACTGTCTCCTCTGCGCGCGCTGGTGCCCGCCTGGCCTGGCTTGTGTCACCCCTGTCCTCCAGAGGCTGGGTGCTGCATAGGGATCTCCGCCCCTCGGGAGGTGACCTAGGGAGGCCTCGTCCCTCCGGGGGTCTTGGCGTCGTCCCCCTCGCGAGGGTAGGGCTCTCACGAGGGCCTTGTCTTGAGTGAGGCCGCACTGGGCCGCACTTGGCTATTGAAGTGGGCCACGCCGTGGGCCGCAGGCTGGTAGGTCTGGGTACCCCCATTCCCAGAATACCGACAACGTCGATCCGCCTCTCCTGTGGCCGACGCTGCCACAGGCCCAGATGCCCACGAGCAGCAGGACTCATCACAGCTCGTCACCGCGCGGCGCGACGGCCGCACCGCCACTCCATCGATCGTTCCTGCTACTGGGTCGTCCTCCCACGCACGCCCCGGGCAGGCACGCGGGTCGGGCGCACTCCTCATGGCGCGCGAGATGTTGCATTACCGCCCTGCCCCCAACCGCTACGACGACTGACTCGGGCGCATCGCAGGGCTCGTCAGCGCCGCCGGCGAAGCCTCGGCGCTCTCCTACTCGTTCTGTCCCCCGCCCTCTCTGGCAGGCGACGTGGCCCATGATGCGCCGCCCCCTCCTCACCAGCACGACGCCGACCCCGAGCACAGGCGTGAAGCACACCCGTGCGACCAGCCGCGCGGGCCCCCGGCAAGGGTGAGAGATGAAGTAAGATGCCAAGTGGTGCCGCGGCCGCGCGCTGACGCGCGAGCGCTCCCCGCGCCGCTACGCCAGCGTCACGACCGTGTGCCTCTGGAGGCCGCAGCGCAGGAACGCCAGGACCGGGGCCCTCCCATGCGCGCGGCACCCGCGGGTCCAGTGGGTTGTCGCGCCATTGCCCCAGAGCTGCATCCGGTCGCATGGCCCGACAAGTTCAAGCGCGACCTGCCTCCTCGCTACGACGGCACCCCAGATCCCGCCGAGTTCCTACAGCTCTACTCGCTGAGCATCCAGGCGGCCGGTGGAGACGACAAGGTCATGGCGAGCAGGTTCCCCATGGCCCTTAAGGGTGGTGCACTCTCCTGGCTCCTCAACCTCCCGGAGGGGTCAATCACGTCCTGGGACGACCTGCGCGAGCGTTTCGTCGCCAACTTCCAAGGCACCCGCGACCGCGCCCTCGCCGTGACTGACCTGCGCCGCGTGAAGCAACAGCCGTGCGATACCTTGCACAAGTACATACAGCGTTTCACGACTGTCTGCCTCAAGATCCCGAGGGCGTCGGATGAGGCCATCATCTCGGCATTCACCGACGGCGTCAGGGACCTCAGGATGAGGGAGGATCTCGCCGTCAATGATGACCTGTGCTCGACTCTGGAAATGTTCAACCTGGCGAACAAGTGCGCAAAGGCTGAAGAGGGCCGCCTCTCCCTCCTCGAGCTTCCAGAGGCGGACCCCGAAGACAAGAAGGCCAAGACCAAGGAAACGAAGCGCAAGGCCCCCGCGGTACTGGCGGCGGAACCCATGGCGAAGCGCAGTCGGGACGAGGAACCCCCCACTGGAGGGCGACCGTTCTGCATCTTCCATGGCACCAATAGCCACAACACCATCGACTGTCAGGAGCTCAGGCCGGTCCGCGACGAGAACTTCGGTCGCCGCACTGGGCACGACGATCGTGGCTATGGTCGCGGTGGAGGCCGCTGGGACAGTCGAGACCCGCGCCAGGAGTGGTGTGACCGGTCTCGAGAGGACCGCTGGCGCGATCAGGCTCGGGAGGACCGCTGGCGCGATGAGCCTCGGGAGGGGCCACGTCGCGATCAGCCTTGTGAGGCATGCCCTCGTGAGGCCGGCCTCCCCCCACTGCCGCTGCCACCCAGGAGGAAGCAAGAAGACAGACAGAACGATGGGGCTGGGGGCTTCCAGGAGGCCAGGGCAATAGCTTGCATCCTGGGCGGCGCTCAGGCCCCAGCGTCGAACCGCATCTTCAAGCAGTTCTCGCGAGAGGTGAACGTAGCTCTCCCGAAGCTTGAGGCTGCGCGCCCCCTCAAGTGGTCCCAGTGCGCCATCACCTTTGACTCCAAGGATCAACTCAGGTGTTCGGCCATGGCAGGCTCGCTCCTCATGCTGTGCACGCCAACCATCAGCAACGTCCTTGTCACCAAGACCCTTATCGACGGCGGCACGGGGCTCAATGTCCTCCCCATCGAGACGTTCGAGACGCTCCAAGTGCCCTACGACCAACTCATGCCAACCAAGCCTTTCTCAGGGGTAACTGACGGCTCCACTGTCCCCATCGGACAGGTGCGCCTGCCGGTCACCTTCGGCGGGCGCAGCAACTACCACACCGAGCTCATCGTCTTCGACGTCGCCCACATCCACCTCCCGTACAACGCGATCCTTGGGTACCCCGCCCTCGCCAAGTTCATGGCGGTGACTCACCATGGCTACAACGTCCTCAAGATGCCGGGGAGTGGTGGCGTCATCACCATCGCCTGCGATGAGAAGGACGCCGTTTGCTCCCTCGAGCGCGCCTACCGTGCCGCAGAGGCTGAGCACTCAGAAGACGAAGGAGACATCCTGCCTCGTGAGGATGTCCCCAGGAAGAAGAAGCAACTCCTCTCCAAGGGGCGCCAGGGGGCTGAAACCTCTAAGGACGGTGCCTCAGGCTCCGCAGCCGGAGCCAAGGCCCCTTCCTCCCTCGCGTAGGAAGGCGCGCTCGACGCTTCCCTTGGGTCGGGCTTGGGGGCTTCCATCTGGAAGGCTGCCGACCTGACCAGTGAGACGAGGGAGGTGTTCGGGCACAACTTGGAGGCGCGTTTCGGCGCGCTGCCACCCAAGCAAGGAACATGGCATGAAGCGCTAGGTTCGCGGGAGTTCATCACCAGCACAATCGAGGAGCTTCAGGAAGCACAGGCCATACGAGGCGGGCGACGCCCTGCACCACCAAGCGCGGCTGCCGTCGTCGGCTCCGGCGGCATGCCGCGTGTCTGCGTCGACATACCGAGCATCGACAGGGCCGCATCCTAGGACCTCTTCTGGCCGTCGCGCGTCAGTCGCAGTGGGGTCTACCCATGCAACTACATCCGCATGCCTTTTGGTCTGATGAACGCGGGCGCCACGTTTCAGCGCCTTGCTCAAGCCATGCTCGCGCCCTACGGGGTCAGGCGCCACGAGGTGCTGGAGGAGGTGCCAGGCCCGTGCGAGGGCCCCGAGCCTCCGGAGGCGTTGGGCTCATGAAGGCCAGGCTCACGGAGACGCAAGGTCAGGCTCCGATGACTACCTCGACGCTTCATCGATACTGCCGCCAGGTGACTTTTTGGTTCGTACCAGGTAACTTTTTGGTTTGCTCAGTTTGAGGGCGCCCATCGGGCTGCATTATCCTCAGGCGGTTAGGGCCCGTTCCCACAGCCGCGTCGTTTACGCATGTATCAGAACCTTTTATGCATTTGATCAATTTCGTAAGTATTCCAACCTGCATGCTCGGTGCTTCGCCACCATGAATGTCGTCGCGCCCTAATGATCCTACCTTCGACCGCCTCGTGATTAAGCTGGCATGATGTCTGTGCTCGGGTCCGTCCCTGCAGCGTTGACAAATCCAAGTGGTCGAGCTATGTCTCGCGGGCCAGCGCCATGCACGTCACCTCCCGTGGCCCTTGGTGCTGCGTCCTCGCATGAGCTAATCGGGAGTGGGTGAGTCAGGGCGCGCGGCACGGTTCCTGCAACCACAGTCGGCCTTTTGCCGTCACGGGAGCCGCGCTCCAGGTGTTTTCTCCTCGGATTTGTCGCATGAGAAGACTCGGCACGGCGTCTTTGCTCGGGTCCGTCCTTGCAGCGTCGATAAATCCAATGGCTGAGCTTTATCTAGCGGGCCGGCCCCGTTCACGTCACCTCCTGGGGTCGTTGGTGTTCGGCCTTCTCATGCGATGGCCCTTGGAAATTCATCCGGCGCAGGTTTCTCCAAAATATACAGGACTTGCAATGGCGCCTCCCACCGGAAGACTCAGGCGCAACCCGCCTTTGAGGTAGGGCCTCGTGAGACCCGTGCTGGCTCACGAGTGCCCAGATACACCTCCCAGTTCTACCGTGCAAGCCACGCGTATGAACTTAATGGGTTGAACACGCCCGGGGGGCTCAGGAGCCGGGGCCCCCCTTCCCACGCCCAAGTGGAAGCCCCATGCTCGGCGCTGGCAGACAACAGTGTCGCCCAAGCGGCTATGCCCACGCAACATGGAAGCCCCATGCTCCGCGATGGTGGATAAACAACTGAGGGCACCCTAGCGGCTGCGTCCAACCTCAGGACGGCCCCTCGCTTCCCCGTCTCAAAGCATTCCCCTAGGATGCCCGCGTGAGGGGGCTGCATGGGGGCTACGCTCAGGCCAGGCCTGGCACACGCCACCTTCGAAAGATGGCGAGGACAGGTATGGGAGTCGCTCGTACGTCAAGGGGGACCCCTGAGCATCGCGATTCAGGGGCCTCGCTGGTCACGTAGCCCCTCACCCCTTGGTACCGTCCTGGTGATCCGGACGCCCCAAGGGCGGTCGAGGTATGCGTGGGACCGGGCCCTGCCGACGCAGAGCTCAAGGCGCTCCAAATCTCCAAGTCAACCCCGTCTTCGCCACGTTCCCTTGATGAGGGCTGCTCGTACGTCAAGGGGAACTCGTGAGCATCGCGACTCAGGAGCCTCACTGGTCACGTAGCCCCTCACCCCTTGGCACCGTCCTGGTGATCCGGACGCCCCAACGGCGGTCAAGGTATGCGCGGGACCGGGCCCTGTCGACGTAGAGCGCTACAGCAAGCAGGAAGGAAACAAGGCGAGGAAAGAAACCACATAATTTAGCAGTCATTACAAGCATTAAATGTCTCTAGAAATGCAAACAAGTCTAACGCTTCCGCGAGGCATAATGAACGTTACAGGAAAGGACCCAGGAAGAGGAGCTAGGAGGAGCTAGCACCACCGCTCGTCCCGACCGCGGGGAGCTCGTCGTCGACATCGCTGCCGCTATCATCGTCGGTATTGACCCTTGCAGCTGCAGGAGTTGAGGGAACGGCGACACAGGCGAACTTCTTCATCAGCGCCTTCACGGCGCCCTCCATGGTCGTCGCCGTAGCGACGCGAACCCCAGGATCAACCGGGCGGATCACGGAGCCAAAGTCAAAACCCGGCTCGCGAAGGCAGAGGTGGCTGAAGACGCGCGTCGCGGCCGCCGAGAATAGGTCGCGGCACTCACTCTCCAAGACGGTCTCCACCCTGGCAACGGCACCCTCAAGCACCTCGACGAGCTTTGAACAGAGCCCCACGAAGCCGCTCTTAGGAGCCACCAGGCGTTTCGTGAATCCCCCCCGGCAGATGGAGTTCAGCGCCTGATGGAGCCTGAGCTCGACGGAGGGGAGGGCATCGAGCTCCGCAGCCTGCCTCTCCTCAGCCGCAACCAGGGCCGTCTCCCTGGAGTCGAGCCGAGCCTTCTCCGCAGCTACTTCCTCCTTCAGCTTGTCCAGGTGCTTGCGCTCCATGGCTTGATCGGCCACCGCCTTGGACAGCGCGGAGTCGCGGTCGGCAAGCTTGGCCTCGTAGGTCTTGAGGTCTTCCTCCCGCTGGCGAAGCCGTTCCGCGAGCACAGTCATCTCCTCCTGAAGAGCCTTCAGGCTGACCTCCGCCTCGCCGCAGCGCTTCACAACAGACGTTGCGTCGACCAGCGCCGCGTCGCGGGCTGCCTTGGCTGCCGCGACTTCCTTCCTGCTCTCAGCAGCGGTGGCCTCGGCATGGCTCCAGACCGCCACGGCAGAGGCGTCGGCCTGGAGCCACCCAGAAAGGAGCCCCAAGCGCTCCTTCGCGAGGCGACCATGGACGCTCCCAAGAGCGTCCCGGACCTGATCCAAAGCGGCGTAGGCCCCATCCAGGGCACCTGACTCGACCAGAAGGCTACAAGTCGGAGGCTCCAGGACCTGGCCCGGAGGTGGCGCCTGCGCGGCAGCGGGCGCCACCCCCACGGGGGCAGAAGCATGGAGAGCAGAAGGCGCCGGGGGCTGCGGTACCACTACAAACAAGGCAGGGACGGACGGTCCCACGGCCATCCGGCGCTCGGGGGCTGGCCTCTCAGGCAGCAGCACGGATGCGCCCCAAGGGCAGAAGCAGCCTCACCAACGGGCGTCGGGGGCTCCGTGGCCGTGACAAGGAGAGTCGCCCCACAAGCCTCCTCGCCCGCGACATCAGGCACCTCATCAGGCGTCGGCAGGGCACCAGGAACGAACGTCACGCCGGAAGGCACCTTCGGCGTGACGCATGCCTTCTTCTTCTTCGCCTTCAGTATCGCATCGCTCCTGGTTACCAAGCAAAGAAGGGATCATCAGCACACAAGCCACCGCTAGGCGGCCAAAAACCAAGCAGGACTACTTACTCATCAACGTCGACCCACTTCCTCTTCTTCTCCACCTCGGCGAAGGCAGGAATGCCCTCACCCTTCTCCGGTGAGGCGCCGCCACATGGGGGAGCAGAGGCGCCGCCCGCAAGGACCGCGGTGGGGGAGGCCGTACCAGCCCCGGATGCGGCCACCTCGCCCACTGGCTGCAACTCGGGCAGGGGCGAGGCAGGCGCCTCAACCACTTTGCTGGCACGAGCTGGGCACTCTGGAGGAGGCCCGGCCTCGCGTTTCCTCGGGGTCGCCCGGCCGGCAGACCGTGCGGCCCGAGGTGTGGGCCCAGGCCCCCTGAGGACCCTGGTGAGTGGCGGAGGACTTGCAGCAGGAGGTTCGCCGGTATCATCGTCGTCTTCGAAGCCGCGAAGATGCGCAGTCCGCGACGGAGGGGACACTTCCTCCAGATCGTCATCCGCAGTCCCCTCCGAGTCTTCCTCACCCGCGGTGTCGTCGGAGGACTCCGCCACTGGGGAGCCAGGGCACTCGGCCGGAGAGAGCCCCAGTTCGTCAAAGGTGGGCATCGCGGCGACCAAATCGGCTTTGTCGTCGCGGCAGTACAGCGGGGCGTATGCCTCAGGAAGGTCCCCGGGGTCGCCGTTGAGCAGGGTCGCCATAGCCCTGTTCAGTTCCTCGGAGGTCAGGCGTGCAGACCGAAGCCTGATGTCATCACCACCGCCCTGGTAGTCCCACATGGGCCTCGAGTGAGATTGGAGGGGCGCCAGGCATTGCGCCAGGAACTCCTTCACTATCATCCCCCCGGTCAACTTCCTGGCAATAATGTCTCAAGAGATCCGCTCCAGGACGGGCTTGGCCCGGGGGGTCGGAGAGCTGCGCGGAGCTCCACGCAGGACTCTTCTCCGGCAGCCCCTTCGGAAGCTCCAGGCGGGAGTTGATGCCCTTGACACCTAAGAAGACCCAGCGGTGCCTGAAGTTCTCCACCTTCTTCCCGGCCTTTAAGAGCGTGTTCCCGTTCTGGACCACGATGAAGGAGACACATGCTGACCGCTGTGCGCCGTCATGAAGCCGCAAGCTGAAGAAATGGCGGAAGAGGGCCACCGAAGGCTTCACGCCCACGAAGGCCTCGCAGTAAAAGGCAAAAACGGACAAGAGCAGGATGGAGTTGGGTTGAAGATGGAGGGCATGGATACCGTAGTGCTCAAGGATGGCGATGAAGAACTCAGAGAAGGGAGGAACGAGCCCAGAAAAGATGATGTGGAGGAAGAAAGGATAGGCCGGCTTGGCCAGGCTGTGCTGCTCCGTGGAGCCGCACCATATCAGGGTCCGCCCGCCCTCATTGGTGCCGTCCGCTGTCGACGGAAGCACCGGGATGAGGTCCCCGTCCTTGGCTATGGTGGACTCCGAGAGCGTCGGCGAGATGGAAGCGGAGGCCGAGCCCTGAGCCTCGGGTTTCGACTTACCGGCGGAAGCCATCGAGAAGTCCTTGAGGACGAGAAAGCAAGAAGGAGGATGGTGCGATGCTGAGATCTGGAGAGGTTCTCACAAAGGATGGGGATCTGGGCGAAGGAGCAAGAGTACAGGGAAGGAAAGCAATAATGGCTCGACACCGGACGTCAGGCTTTTGTTGGTCCAGGCAGTTGCCGAGGAGTCACGGGAGCGGAGACGTCTGCATCTAAACCGCGCACCACGCGCCAAGCCTGGCCCGCAGGCGATGGGGGTCCGCGGCGCTTCGGGCCGCCTTCTTCGGCTTCGCCCCGAAGCCAACTCGAGCGTGCCTTGGACCGGGGTCTACTGTCGGCGTCCTGGGAATGAGGGTACCCAGACTTACCTGCCTGCGGCCCAGGGCGTGGCCCACTTCGACGGTCCGTACGGCCCGGCGCGGCTTCACTCAAGACAAGGCCCTCGCGAGAGTCCCACCCTCGCTAGGAGGACAACGCCAAGGCTCCCGGAAGGAGGAGGCCTCCCCAGGCCCCCTCCTAAGTGGCGGAGATCTCTATGCAATACTCGGCCTCGGGAGGTCAAGGATGACGCAAGCCGGGCCAGGCGGGCACCAACGCGCGCAGAGACAGTTTCCCCTTTAGTACAAAGGAGGCAGGGGTGTGCGCAGTTTCCCGAGGTGTCCCACCAAAGGTTTCCATTCCGGTGCAACAAGACCGGACCAGCGGGCTCAGCGGGACGGATGTCACCAACGAGCCCACCGCCGCGTCACTGCCAGCTACTTTGCAGGTGAAGAAGATCTTTCGTCAGGATAAGATGTACCTCCTGTCCCCTTTCGAATGTGGCCGTTGTGGGATCCCTTCCCGCCATTGCGATAAGGGAAGAGGACCCGAGCCACTATAAATGGCGGCTAGGCTACTCCGTAGAGGGGGACGGGCGGAATACCACCCGAGCACCCTCGCGAGGTTACTCACCACTGTACTAGTTCATCCACAAACCTCCTCGTGAGGCAATCCACCAAAAGCAGGAGTAGGGTTTTACGCTTCGCAGCGGCCCGAACCTGGGTAAATCCTCGTGTGCTAGTCTTCTTCCCCACGATTGTGTGAGTTCTTCGGGCTAGGCTGTCGAGCTGTGAGCTTGAGGACGAAGCTGGTGGGGATCTTCACTCACGCCCCTGAGTTCGAACCTCTTTGGGTTTTGCGGAGCCCGAAATCCAATAGTCTCTTCCTTCTTGTTGACTTTTCTGCCCCTGTCCAATGCCTCTGTCTCCGTCTCCGTCTCCTCGGACTTTTTATGGGACGGCATGTGGAGATCTACCCTAATATTCAAATCTTCCAAGTCTCTTCTTGCCTTCGGCCCATCCTTGGTCTTATCCGGCATGTTCATCACTGTTGCATGCAAGCTCTCAAGGACATTCTTCGTGATATGCATTTTTATCAAGGCAATGAGGCGTGTCGAGGTTGGGCCAGTACTCCAAGTCCCAGAAAACAGACCTCGTCTTCCATACCTTCAGCAGCGGCTCCGGTGCCTTTTTCATCTTTCCCGGCGCGGGGCAATGTTCCCAGTTTTTCAACAGCTCATCGATTTCAACGCCGCTCCGCTTACGTGGAGGTCCTCGATGCCCAGCCTCACCATTGAATAGATCTCCACTATTTCTCCACGGGTCGTCCTTCGCGAGCCATCTTCGATACCCCATGTACACGATTTTCCCAGACCCACCATCTTTCATTGATGTTAACTGTTGAGACATTGTATCATCCATGCACCGCATGCATCCGCAATATCTGTGGCACACCTGGGCTGCGACATATCCGTAACTGAGATAGTCGTGCACCTTCGTTATCGGCGCGACTCTCATATAGAAATACTCGCCTTTGCCGGCGTCCCATGTCTTGGCCGGTGTTTTCCATAACATGTCTAACTCCTCTTTCAGTAGCCCCAGATACAGATTAATATTATTTCCCGGTTGTTTCGGCCCTTGAATCAACATGCTCATGTGTATGTACTTTGACTTCATGCACACCCACGGGGAGGTTGTACATCCATACAAACACGGGTCATGTGCTATGGTTGGTGTTCTGGTTGCCAAACGGATTCATGCCATCGGTACTCGTGCCAAGCACGATGTTCCTGACATCATCTGCGAAATATCTATATTCCGCGTCGAATGCTCGCCACTGGCTAGCATCCGCGTGCTATCTCAACTTTGGATCATCTCCGTCGTCGGGCTTCACCCTCTCCGCGTGCCAGCGCATGAGCTTTGCTACCTTAGGATCTACAAAATAATGCTGCAGACGGGGAGTGATCGGTAAGTACCATACAACTTTCTGAGGAGATTTCTTCCTGGCTTCTTGTATTGAGAAGCCTTGCACACCGGACAACTGGTTTTTTCCGCGTGCTCCTTCCGATAAATGATGTAACCATTGATGCAGGCATGGTATCTAATGTGGGGCAGATCAAGAGGGCACACGATCTTCTTTGCCTCATCGACACTAGTAGGACACAGGTTCCCCGAGGGAAGAACTTTATTGTGTAGATACTTCAAATGCTCATCGAGGCTTGTGTCTGTCCATATATTTTTAGCCTTCGTCTTTAGAAGTTCGAGTGTGGAACTCAAGCGGGTCACCTCGGGATCGCAACCGTCATACAATGGAGTATTCGAGTCTACCTCTAGTTGCGCCAGCTTGGCCTCCTCTCTTGAAGCGGCTCTGTCGCTACTTGTACTCTTGCGAAGCATGTCTTGAACATGAGGGTCCTACACGACTGAACTTAGTCGCGTCGAAGACTATGGTGTATCTGCCTCTTCTCCGCCGTGTACAGCCTCTTCTCCTCCGCCATGTCATGCGCCCTGATAACCCACAAGTATAGGGGATTGCAACAGTTTTCGAGGGTAGAGTATTCAAGCCAAATTTATAGATTCGACACAAGGGGAGCCAAAGAATATTTGAGAGTATTAGCAGTTGAGTTGTCAATTCAACCACACCTGGAGATTAAATATCTGCAGCAGAGTGATCAGTAGCACAGTAGTATGATAGTTTTGATAGCAGTGGTAGCAGTAACAGTAACAGTAGCAGTGACAGCAATAGTTTTGTAACGGTTGGAACAGTAACAGCAGCAGTAGTAACTTAGCAAGAACAATATGTGGAAAACGCGTAGGCACTGGATCAGTGAACTCGTTGGATGATATTCATCATATAATGTAGGGCGACACAGAACTAGCTCATAACCTAGGGCGACACAGAACTAGCTCCAGTTCATAAATATAATGTAGGCATGTATTCCATAAATAGTCATACGTGCTTATGGAAAAGAACTTGCATGACATCTTTTGTCCTACCCTCCCATGGCAACGGGGTCCACAAGGAAACTAAGCGATATTAAGGCCTCCTTTTAATAGAGAACCGGAACAAAGCATTAACACACGGTGAATACATGAACTCCTCAAACTACGGTCATCACCGGAAAGTATCCCCACTATTGTCACTCCGGGGTTTACGGATCATAACACATAATAGGTGTGTATGACTAGCAAGATCGGATCAAGAACATAGATATAACGGTGATAACATAAACGGTTCAGATCTGAAATCATGGCACTCGGGCCCTAGTGACAAGCATTAAGCATGGCAAAGTCATAGCAACATCAATCTCAGAACATAGTGGATACTAGGGATCAAGCCCTAACAAAACTAACTCAATTACATGATGAATCTCATCCAACTCCTCACCCACCAGTAAGCCTACGAAGGAATTACTCACTCCCGGTGGAGAGCATCATGGAATTGGAGATGGAGATGGGTTGATGATGACGAAGACTGAAGATTCCCCTCTCCGGAGCCCCAAACGGGCTCCTGATCTTGCCTCCCGAGGAAAAACAGGAGGTGGTGGCGGCTCCGTATAGTAAAACGCGATGAAACTTTCTCTCTGATTTTTTTTCTTGTTTACATATATATGCTTAAGTAGCACCCAGGTTTTCAGCAAAGATTATGATTAACCATGCTAGCAATAACTCTTAGAAATTATATTAACTCATATCAATGGCATAAGCAACTAGAGAGCAATAATAAAATATCTCAAGCGCCAACACTTTGTCAAAACAATCATGATATAATATGACAACAGTGGTATCTCGCTAGCCCTTTCTGAGACCGCAAAACATAAATGCAGAGCACCTCCAAAGTTCAAGCGGCGACTAAACATTGTAATTCATGGTAGAAAAGATCCAGTCATGCTGCACCCAACATTAACTATACACAATGCATGAGGATGACAATAGTGATCTCAGGTCTGGCGCTTATTTGAGAAGGTGATGACTCAACATCAAAATAAATAGATAGTCCCTTCGCAGAGGGAAGCAGGGATTTGCAGAGGTGCCAGAGCTAAAAGCTTAAAATAGAGATAGATATAATTTTGGGAGGTACACCCTTCCCGTCAACGTTATGACCAAGAGTTATCAATATCTTCCATGCTAAACACATTAGCGGCGGTTCCCAAGCGGTAAAAGTAAAGGTTTACTCCCCCTCCACCAACAATCACACTCCACGGCTAGCCGAATCCACGGGTACCGTCCATACCAACAACCTTCCTGGGGGAGTTTTGTTTAATTATTTGTAATTTTTGATTTCAGGACTGGGAATCCCTATTACCGCCCCTCTCATGCAAGGACGAGTGTATAAACACTCATCATGAGAATAACCCGCTTACCATGGAAGATACTAACCGCCCCCTGTCGCTCCATGAGCGGTCCAGGCACACAAAACTGATGTTCATTTGAAATTTTTAGAGGTGTCACATGCAAATTTATTTGGAACGGCAGGGTAATACCGCATATAGGTAGATATGGTGGACTCATCTGGAATAACTTTGGTTTAAGGATTTTGATGCACAAGCAGTATTCCAACAAGTAATACCGCATATTGTTAATCTGCAAACATTTTATTCAAGAGGACAAGACAAAGTAACATGGGCTCTTTGTTAGATTAACAATAGTGCATATGAGAGCCACTCAACATTTTCATCTTGGTCTTATCCTTGGTACGACTCAAATAAAAGGAAAAGAATTTCAGAGAAACACACTGAAATATTTTTGGAGTTTTTGGTTTTTCTTGAAGAAGGCAAATTAAAAAGGAAAAACAAAAACGAGAAAAACTATTTACAAGGTAAAGCTCCCAACAAGTAAGAGAAGAAACGAGAAATCTTTTTGGGTTTTCTTTGATACTACAATTAAGCTAAGCTGGAAAGAAAAGCCGAAAAGAAGTAGGAAATATTTTTTGATTTTCTCGAAGTTTTTCAAACACGCAAGAAGAAAGCGAGAAAATAAATCTAGCATGGATAATACAATGAAAAAGTATGAACACCGACAACTGGAATGAAATGTGTGAACATGAATATAATGTCGGTGGAAATACATACTCCCCCAAGCTTAGGCTTTTGGCCTAGCTTGGTAATCACCATTCGTAGCGTGGATAATAGTCGGAGTGATAGCCTACCGAGGCCCTTGGTGCAGACTCCTCGGCCCTCCTGGCAGCTTCAACCTCCAGCATTGTACGCATGGGCCTCGCTCTCAAGAACATGGTATCTTCACCTACTGTGAAAATCAAAGAGAGCAGGAGCAGGCAAAGTAACAGGCACAACGTTTTTTTATCAAACCTCGAGTTATAGGTATAATTAGTGATTGTGCCCTTAAGGAACCTATGATGCTTCATGGCCTCAAAGTCTAAGTACTGAGTAGGTAAAATGGGGTCATTAGGCCAAGGTGATACATTCAGCTTCTCTGCTACACGGGAGGCATAAATTCCTCCATAAAAATTACCACTAGCAGCATTGTGCTGCAATCTCCGTGCAACAATTGCTCCAAGATTATAACATTTATTTCCAGTTATGGCAGTGTGTATGAGACTCAAATCAGGAGCACATAGTGTGCTACAATCTTGTTTGCCTACGATACATTTGCCATTAAAGAGTGTGAAGTAGTGTATTGATGGGAAATGGATGCTTTTAATTATTCCTTGTGTCACTCCCCTATCTTCACCATAGCAAAGTTTAATAAAAAATGACTCATACTCAGATTTTGGTGGTTCATCAAGGGATCCCCAATATGGAATTTTGCATGCTTCACTGAACATTTCTAAAGGCATGGTGAAGGGACGGTCATAAAGGTTGAATGAAACACTAGACTCACGAGAAATTTTTTTAAATTTCTTTGTGAATGTTTTCGTGAGTTTGAGATGTTGAGGGCACTTATCTGCGATGAAGGGAGCAAGTTCTGCATTGTGGATAAATTGTTCGAATTCCCCCTTGATACCTGCACCTTCCATGAACACGTCACACGGCCACAACCATGATTTGGTAGTGGCATCTCGCATCGAGCTTTTGCTTGGCTCAACATAAGATTGTCGGACCGAGCTTCCACTTGATGAGGCCTCCGAGAACCTCCTCCTAGAAGAACTCCTAAATAATTGTATTTTATTTGCGAACAAATTTCTGAAATATTTTTGAGACACAAAATTTTGTTAACAAAACTTTGTGAAAATGATAGCAACTACTCCTAGGGATACATAGAGGCCATATTAAGCATTCAAACTACTTAGAACTCTAAGAATTCAACATGCAAGCTCATCTACAGCAGCACCAAGAGTAGCTAATTACTCTAAAAATAACCCACTAAATCAAAAACTAATTGTAGCAATGGAGGAGTCACATACCAAGAAGCAATCCCTCCAAACAGTTTCGGAAACGGAGCTTCGAGCAAAGAGATCGAAATCCGCGTGTTTGAGAGCAAGAACACGGGAATGGAGGCTATGGTGATTTTTTTTCTGGAGGTAGGCGATGAAATGGGCTAAAGGGATAAGTGAGGGGGCCCACGTGGGGGCCAGAACCCACCAGGGCACGCCTGGGGTTGTTGGCGGGCCCTAGTGTCTTGTGGGCACCAGGTGCACCCCCCCTCTCATGTTATTTGCACCAGAGATTCAGAAATATTCAGAAAAAAATCGTATCAAATTTTCAGAACATTCCGAGGACTTTTATTTTTGGGTCATTTTTTATTGCACAGTGAAAACAGAAAACAGGATAAACATGGCATTTTATTTTATTTGACTAGGTAAAACAGAAAATAAAAGGTGGGAGCAGAAGATTGTGCCTACTAGATTCATCGACTTCATACCTCTCAAAAATGATCCATTAATAAGGTTGATCAAGTCTTATTAACAACCACTTCCGATTAGCATGAAACCGGAGAACTTTTGTAAAACACTAAGTTACCTCAATGGGGATATGCATATCCCCAACAATAAGTATATCATATTTCTTTTTGGCAGTAGGTAGAGGTAATTGAAAACTTCCAATAGTGATTGTCGGAGATTCTTCAATAACATTTATACCATTCACTTGGAATTGTTTCTTCGGAAAGTGCACCGTATGCTCATTACCAATGATATGAAAAGTGACTTTGCTTTTATTGCAATCAATAATATCCCCTGCAGTATTCAAAAAGGGTCTACCAAGGATAATCGACATGTTGTCGTCCTCGGGCATCTGAAGAATAACAAAGTCCATTAAGATAGTAACATTTGCAACAACAACGGGCACATCCTCACAAATACCGATAGGTATGGCAGTTGATTTGTCAGCCATTTGCAATGATATTTCAGTAGGTGTGAGTTTATTCAAATCAAGTCTTTTATATAAGGATAAAGGCATAACACTAACACCAGCTCCTAAATCACACAAAGCAGTTTTGACATAATTTCTTTTAATGGAGCATCGTATAGTTGGTATTCCCGGATCTCCAAGTTTTTTGCGTACTCCATCCTTAAAAGAATAATTAGCAAGCATGGTGGAGATTTCAGCTTCAGGTATCTTTCTTTTATTAGTGATGATGTCTTTCATGTATTTTGCATAAGGGGCCATCTTTAGGATATCGGTTAAGCGGGTATGCAAAAAGACTGGCCTAATCATTTCAGCAAAGCGTTAAAATTCTTCATCATCCTTTTTCTTAGATGGTTTAGGTGGAAAGGGCATGGGTTTCTGAACCCATGGCTCTCTTTCTTTACCATGTTTTCTAGCCACAAAGTCTCTTTTATCATATCGTTTATTTTTAGGTTGTGGGTTATCAAGATCAACAGCAGGCTCTATTCCAACATCATTATCTGGTTCTTTACCATTGTTCGGTTGGGTATCTTCATGAACATTATCATTATCATTTTCATTATCACTAGGTGAATGTTCATTACCAGATTGAGTTTCAGCATCAGAAATAGAGACATCATTATCATCAGGAGGTTTTAATATCTCAGGTTCACTAGAGTATGCAAAGTCCTATCGTTTTTCTTTTTCTTTTTCTATTTAGAAGGACTAGGTGCATCAGTGTTAATTCTTTGAGAATCTTGTTCAATTCTTTTAGGATGACCTTTAGGATAAAGAGGTTCTTGGGTCATTCAACCTCCTCTAGTAACTACTCTAGCAGCAAAATCATTCATATTATTATTCATTTAATCAAGCAATTCTTTTTGAGACTTAGCAACTTGTTCTAACTGGGTTTGAACCATATAGGCATGTTTTCCTACACCTCTAACATCATTACTGATTCTAAATAGCAAGTCACTCAAGCGAGCAATCATATCAGAATTATATTTCAATTGTTTCAGCACATGTGCATTGAAATGATCTTGCTTCATAATGTAGTTATCAAACTCATATAAGCATTGACTAGGATGTTTATTGTAAGGGATATCACTTTCATCAAACTTTAATAAATAATTTACCTCTACCACCTGTGGAGGTGGTGGTGTGTCAAGGCCATGTATTTCTTCAATAGGCGGTCAATTCTTAACATCCTCAGCTTTAATACCATTTTCCCTCATAGATTTCTTTGCCTCTTGCATATCTTCAGGACTGAGAAATAAGATACCCCTCTTCTTCGGAGTGGGTTTAAGTGGTGGTTCAGGGAGAGTCCAATCATCATAATTCTTCAATATATTATTCAATAGTTCCTCAGCTTGTTCAACATCTCGTTCCTTGAAAACACAACGAGCACAACTATCTATGAAGTCCCTAGAAGCATCAGTTAGTCCATTATAGAAGATATCAAGTATTTCATTTTTCTTAAGAGGGTGATTAGGCAAAGCATTAAGCAATTGGAGAAGCCTCCCCGAAGCTTGTGGGAGACTCTCTTCTTCAATTTGCACAAAGTTAAATATTTCCTGGAAGGCAGCTTGTTTCTTATGAGCAGGAAAATATTTTTCAGAGAAGTAGTAAATCATTTCCTGGGGACTACGCACACAACCAGGAGCAAGAGTATTGTACCATGTCTTAGCATCACCCTTTAATGAGAATGGAAATAACTTAAGAATATAGTAGTAGCGAATCTTCTCATCATGAGCAAAGAGGGTGGCTATATCATTCAGCTTAGTAAGATGCGCCACTACAGTTTCAGTTTCATAGCCATGGAAAGGATCAGATTCAACCAAAGTAATTAACTCTGGGTCAACAGAGAATTCATAATCCTTATCGGTAACAAAGATAGGTGAAGTAGCAAACTTAGGATCATATTTCATTTAGCATTCAAAGTCTTTTCCTTATACTTGTGTAGCAATTTCTTAAGATCTTCTCTATCCTTACAAGAAATGATTTCTCTAGCTATCTCTGCATCCAAAACATAACCTTCAGGTATCTTAGGCATTTCAAATCTAGGAGAGCTAGGTCTAATAGGTGTTTCATAGTCATCAGTTTCAAAGGCTTCATCATTTTCAGCAATCTCATTAGTTTCAGTAATTTCATTCTCTTTAGCTCTAGCAATTTGTTCATCAAGAAATTCAACTAGTGGCACATTATCATCAAGCATGGTACTAGCATCATTCATAGTAGAAGTAGCATCATCAATAACTTGCGACATATCAGTTTTACTAGCATGTGGTGGTGGTGTTGCAAGCTTACTCATAACCGAAGGTGAATCAAGTGCAGAGCTAGATGGCAGTTCCTTACCTCCCATCGTCTTAGAGGGAAAAATCTTGGTCTTTGGATCCTTCAGATTCTTCATAGTGATCAATTGATATAAATCCCAAGTGACTCAACAAATATAGCTATGCTCCCCGGCAACGGTGCCAGAAAAAGGTATTGATAACCCACAAGTATAGGGGATCGCAACAGTTTTCGAGGGTAGAGTATTCAACCCAAATTTATAGATTCGACACAAGGGGAGCCAAAGAATATTTGAGAGTATTAGCAGTTGAGTTGTCAATTCAACCACACCTGGAGATTAAATATCTACAGCAGAGTGATCAGTAGCACAGTAACATGATAGTTTTGATAGCAGTGGTAGCAGTAACAGTAACAGTAGCAGTGACAGCAATAGTTTTGTAGCAGTTGGAACAGTAACAGCAGCAGTAGTAACTTAGCAAGAACAATATGTGGAAAACGCGTAGGCACTGGATCGTTGAACTCGTTGGATGATATTCATCATATAACAGTCATAACCTAGGGCGACACAGAACTAGCTCCAGTTCATAAATGTAATGTAGGCATGTATTCCGTAAATAGTCATACAGCTTATGGAAAAGAACTTCCATGACATCTTTTGTCCTACCATCCCGTGGCAGCGGGGTCCATAAGGAAACTAAGCGATATTAAGGCCTCCTTTTAATAGAGAACCGGAACAAAGCATTAACACACGGTGAATACATGAACTCCTCAAACTACGGTCATCACCGGAAAGTATCCCGACTATTGTCACTCCGGGGTTTACGGATCATAACACATAATAGGTGCGTATGACTAGCAAGATCGGATCAAGAACATAGATATAATGGTGATAACATAAACGGTTCAGATCTGAAATCATGGCACTCGGGCCCTAGTGACAAGCATTAAGCATGGCAAAGTCATAGCAACATCAGTCTCTGAGCATAGTGGATACTAGGGATCAAGCCCTAACAAAACTATCTTGATTACATGATGAATCTCATCCAACTCCTCACCGACCAGCAAGCCTACAAAGGAATTACTCACTCCCATTGGGGAGCATCATGGAATTGGCGATGGAGAAGGGTTGATGATGACGAAGACCGAAGATTCCCCTCTCCGGAGCCCCAAACGGGCTCCAGATCTGGCCTCCCGATGAAGAACAGGAGGTGGCGGCGGCTCCGTATCGTAAAACGCGATGAAACTTTCTCTCTGATTTTTTTCTCCAAAAATAGGATTTTATAGCGTCGGAATTAGTGTCAGTGGGGCCCCGAGGTGGGCACAACCCACCAGGGCGCGCCTGGGGGGGGGGGGGGGGGGCTGGCGCGCCCTGATGTCTTGTGCCCAGCCAGGGCTCCCCCTCCGGTGGTTCTTGGCTCCAGTATTTTTTATTTACTGTAAAGTAAATCTCCAAAAAGTTTTGTCCAGTTCCGAGAACTTTTATTTCTGCACAAAAACAACACCATGGTAGTTCTGCTGAAAACAACGTCAGTCCTGGTTAGTTTCATTCAAATCATGCAAATTAGAGTCCAAAACAAGGGCAAAAGTGTGAGGAAAAGTAGATACGACGGAGACGTATCACGCCCTCAAACTCTTCTTCGGGTCCATCGTCATCGGGCATCTCTTCGTTTACCCCCATGCCGTTATTGTCTGCCATGTGGGCATCCTCATCATCATCTTCAATTATCCACCGAGTATAGCCATCCATGAAACCATGCATGAGCAAGTGCGCCTTCAAACTGCCACGGTCAAAGGGGTCCAAGATGATGATTAGTTTGCATCTTCTACATGGATATATAAACCCAGTCCAGTTATTTAAATACATGTCGTGCACCGCCGATCGCAACCATCTTTCCACCACCCTTCCACTGACCTTCATGATTACCTGCGTGGTATAATAAGCAAAAGAATTTTAACCATGCATGCATATATCAAAGGCATACAAAATTTCGGCATGACCTTCCCTAAAAATAGGGCATATAGAGTTTGCCCGAAATTCGCCGAAACGGGCATAAATCAACATTTCGGCAAAACATAAGCAACTCATGTCACGCACAATCCGACAAATACGCATAGGTGGCAACTCATGCCACATGCACATATTCCCACCATCATAGCGCAAACACACATATTTCCATTAATTCTTGCAAAGCACAACTTTTTGCTCACATTTCGTCCCGAGAGAGGGATCGATCGAGCAAACGTACGGTAGATGGTCGGTGTCGCTATCTAGCTAGCTAGGGATCGAAAGTAGTAGGACAAAGATGCATGGTAGATCTAGTTGGAAGGAGATGCTCTACCTAACTAGTGGAGAGGGAGGGAAAGCTAGCTAGTGAGACAAAAGCATGAGTGGGGCCGGAAGAGAGAAGGAGGGAGAGACAAATAAATTCAAGTGAGGAAGAAGAAGCCATTAATGAAGCTCATTAATGGAGGAGATGGTGGATGGTGGCATTAATGGGGAGAGAAGAGAGGTAGGAGAAGGAAGAACTAAGTGAGGGAGGTAGAGGAGGGAGAGGGGAAAGGGGAGGGGGAGGGGGAGGGTAGGAGGGAGAAGGTGGCTGCTACGCGTAGCAGTAGCGCTGGAAGCCGAAGAGCGCTACTGCTAAGCGCCATAGCAGTAGCGCTTGTCGGTGGCCCTACGCTGCTGCTAATCGGGGCCCACCTGCTGGCACCATGCACACATAGCGGTAGCGGTGGGCCGCCAACATGCCCTACTGCTATGGAATTAGTAGTAGCGCTGGTTTTCGACCCCCGCTACTACTACAGGTAGCCCCTGTCGGTGGCGATGGGACAACTTAGCAGTAGCGCTGGGTAAACAGCCCGCGCTATTGCTACATGGCTACCTGTAGCGCCGACTGTGGCCCCGCGCTACTACTACTTAGCAATAGCGCTTCTAGATTATCCCGTGCTAATGATAAAATTCTATCTATAAGCTTTCTCCTAGTAGTGGCATGCCCCTTGAACTCGTTACCCTCAAGGACTAAATCTTGATAGAGATAGATGATATAAAGGTAAAATAAAATAACAGTAAATAAATTGTAGCAAAGTATTTTTAGGGTTTTAGTATTTATGTTTAAGTAGACGCGGGGGGCATAGTTTTCGCTAGAGGCTTCTCTCTTGATCATAGCATATGGTGGGTAGACAAATTACTGTTTGGAAATTGACAGAGTTGCGCATAGTTATGACATGTTATTCACGACAATGATCATGTATATAAGAACCACGTCCATAAACAAGTAGACCGAAATGATTCTGCATCTACTACTATTACTCAACCAATCGACCGACTTCTGCCTCCATCTATGGTATTGGGTTCATAACAAACAGAGTAATGATTGGAGCAAGATGACATGATGTAGACAAGATAAGACAAGTAATATGTTCAGATCCCGTCGTTTTATCCTTAATGGCAAAATTACAAATATGTGTTGATGTGGCTTGAGACTGCGTCGGTATTTCCCCAAAGAGGAAGGGATGATGCAGCACAGCGACGGTAAGTATTTCCCTCAGTTATGAAACCAAGGTTATCGAACCAGTAGGAGGATCACCACCACCCAATAAGCAACACCTGCACACAAATAACAAATACTTGCAACCCGACGCGAAAGAGAGGTTGTCAATCTCTCTACGGTAAAAAAGATAGATTAGGTAGTGATAGATAGGAGAGATAGATCTCTCAAGAGCACAAAATAGAAAAGGCAAATAAAATATTCAGCAATATATTTTTGTTTTTTTTTTGGTTTTGTAGATCTGAAAACAAAGATGCAAAAAAGATAGATCGAAAAGCAATATGTTGGAAAAGTAGACCCGGGGGCCGTAGGATTCACTAGTGGCTTCTCTCATGAGTATAGCGCATGGTGGGTGAACAAATTACTGTTGGGCAATTGATAGAAAATCGAATAGTCATGATGATATCCAAGGCGATGATCATTATATAGGCATCACGTCCAAGATAAGTAGACCGACTCCTGCCTGCATCTACCACTATTACTAGACACATCAACCGCTATCCAGCATGCATCTAGTGTATTAAGTTCATGGAAAAACGGAGTAATGCAATAAGAACGATGACATGATGTAGACAAGATCTATTCATATAGGAATAGACCCCATCTTGTTATCCTTAATGGCAACGATACATGCGTGCCTTGCTGCCCCTTCTGTCACTGGGAAAGGACACCGCAAGATCGAACCCATCACAAAGCACCTCTTCCCATGGCAAGAAAAATCGATCTAGTCGGCCAAACTAAACCAAAAATTCGAAGAAGAAATACGAGGCTATAAGTAATCATGCATATAAGAGATCAAAGATGACTCAAATAATCTTCATGGAGAGAAACTGATCATGAACTCAAAATTCATCGGATCCCAACAAACACACCGCAAAAGTTTACATCAAATAGATCTCGAAGAGACCATTGTATTGAGAATCATAAGAGAGAGAGAGGAAGCCATCTAGCTACTGCCTACAGACCTGTAGGTCTATGGTGGACTACTCACGCATCATCGGAGAGGCACCTATGAAGAAGATGAACCCCTCCGTGATGGTGTTTAGATTGGATCTCGAGATTCTGGAACTTGCGGCAGATGGACTTGTGTTTCATCGACTCTCCTAGGGTTTTCCGAATATTTGAAAATTTATAGGCATCAGAGGCAGTGCAGAGGGGCCCCGTGGAGGGCACAACCCATCAGGGCGCGCCGGGGGCCCCCTAGCGCGCCCTGGTGGGTTGTGCTCTCCACATCCCACCTTCCTGGCTCTTTTTTGGCCCACTGGGTGTCTTCTGTTCCAGAAAAAATCCCCAAAAAGTTTTGTCGCGATTGGACTCCGTTTGGTACTGATATTCTGCGAAGTAAAAAACAAGCAAAAACCACAACTGGCACTTTGGCACTATGTCAATAGATTAGTCCCAAAAAATGATATGAAGTTGTTATAAAATTATTGTAAAACATCCAAGAATGGTAATATAACAACATGGAACAAGAAAAAATTATAGATGCGTTGGAGACGTATCAACATCCCCAAGCTTAATTCCTACTCGTCCTCGAGTAGGTAGATGATAAAAACAGATTTTTTGATGTGGAATGCTGCCTAACATGTTCATCGTATTCTTTTCTTTTGTATAGCATGGACATTTGGACTTGTAAATGATTCAAAGCAATAGTCTAGTTTTAACATAATGACTTCAATACTCAAGCATGTCAACAGGCAACCATGTCTTTCAAAATATCAACTAAAGAAAGTTATCCCTAGCTCATCATGCTCAATCATTGATCCATTCATGAAACACACTCAAATATTAGCTATGCCCAATGCTCAAGTACGATCATAGTGCCCCCTAGTTGGTGCTTTATAAGAGAAGATGGAGACTCAAAGTAAAAATAAAAATTGCATAAAGTAAATAGATAGGCCCTTCGCAGAGGGAAGTAGCGATTTGTAGAGGTGCCAGAGCTCAAAGTTTTAAATTGAGAGAGAATTTTTTTTTTGGGTGGCATGCTTTTCCTGTCAACGAAAACGACAAAGTAGCTCACAATACCTTCCATGCTAGATATATCATAGGCGGTTCCCAAACAGAAAATAAAGTTTATTCCTTTTTCCACCAAACTTTCACTTTCCATGGCAGGCCGTATCCACGGTTGTCTTCCATACCAACACTTTCCAAGGAATTTATTATTTGACAACATAAAGTAGATATTTTTTTTCGGGAATGGGCATCCCTATTACCGCCGCACTCTCGTGCAATGACAAGTGAATAAACACTCATCTTGAGAATAACACATCTAGCATGGAAAAATATTGGACACTCCCCACCGTTTCATGAGCGGTACGAGCAGACAAAAGGAGAAAATTTATTTTGAAAATATAGAGATGGCACATACAAATATGCTTGGAACGGCATGGAAATACCGTATATTGGTAGGTATGGTGGACTCATAAGGCAAAACTTGGTTTAAGGATTTTGGATGCACAAGTAGTATTTCTACTTAGTACAAATGGAGGCTAGCAAATAGATTGAGAAGCAACCAAACCAAGAAACGAAAATTCACATAAGCGAGCATTGAGCATAACTAACACCAAATAATGCACCATAAGTAGGATGTAATTTCATTGCATAACTATTGACTTTCGTACTTGCATAGGGAATCACAAACCTTAACACCAATATTCCTACTCAAGCATAATTACTCACTAACATGACTCACATATTACAATCATCATGTTTCAAAACTATTACAAGAATCAAGTTTAATTTGCCCAATGCTCTTCATGAAAGTTTTCATTATATCCTCCTTGGATATCTATCACTTTGGGACTAGTTTCATATATTGCCATTGCTTTTTTGACAAGCTCAAACAAATTTAAGTGAAGCACATGAGCATAAAGATTTCTTCTCTCAAAAAGGTATAAGTGAAGCATGAGAGGATTTCTTAAAAATTTAATAACTCTAAAATTAATCTAAGTGAAGCATGAGAGTATTTCTACAAAAAATTCCAAGCACACCGTGCTCAAAAAGATATAAGTGAAGCACTAAAGCAATTCTATAGCTCAAAAAGTTTAAGTGAAGCATAGAGAGCAATTCTAACAAATCATAGCATAATTTTGGCTCTCCCAAATAGGTGTGTGAAGCAAGGATACAAAGGAAAAACAAACAAGCAAAGTAAGCAAAGATAAAAGACGCTCCAAGCAAAACTCATGATATGTGACGAATAAAAATATAGCTCCAAGTAAAATACCGATGGTTGTTAGAAGAAAGAGGGGATGCCACTCGGGGGCATCACCAAGCTTAGTTACTTGTTACTCTTTGGATATATCTTGGGGGTGCTGTAGCATCCCCAAGCTTAGGCTCTTGTCACTCCTTATTCCTTCATCCAACGTGATCTGACCCAAAACTTGAAAACTTCAATCACACAAAAACTCAACAAAATCTTCGTGAGATCCGTTAGTATAATGAAGCAAATCACTACTTTAGGTGCTGTTGAAAACCTATTCATATTTTATTATTGCATTATACCTACTGTATTTTAACTTTACCATGGCTCATACCCTTCAATATAACCCATAGATTCATCAAAACAAGCACACAATGCAACGAAAATAGAATATGTCTTAAACAGAACAGTCTGTAGTAATCTGTACTCTTACCATACTTCTGTAACTCTAAAAATTCTGAAACATTAGGACAACGTAAGGAATTTGTATATAAACACTTTGTTAAAATTTCAGCTCAAGATCACCTTCCAGAAAAAATTGAAAATTCATATACTGGATGCAAAGTTTCTGTTTCAGATTCAGCATCGCTTCTACTCATCTCATGAATCATCCTAAAGGTTCTACTTGGAACAAACACTAAATAAACCATAAAAACACAATCATAACAGAGGAATAATTGTATCAACACTCAAAACAGAAAGGAGGCAAAAATTTATTTATTCATTGGGTTGCCTCCCAACAAGCGCTGTCGTTTTACGCCCCTAGCTAGGAATAGCGCATAGATTCAAGTATTGTCATCCTTGGTTTTGGATCCATAGGATGCCCTCATGATTGATTCATATGGAGGCTTAATTCCTGTTCTAGGGAATTGTTCCATACCCTTTCTCAAGGGAAATTGAAAACAAATATTGCCTTCTTTCATATCAATCACGGCACCTATAGTGCGTAAAAACGGTCTACTAAGTATAATGGGACAAGACGGATTGCAATCAATATCAAGCACAATAAAATCTATGGGCACATAGTTCCTATTTGCAAGAATAAGAACATCATTAATTCTTCCCAAAGGCTTTTTAATAGTAGAATCCGCCAAGTGCAAATTAAGAGAACATTCTTCAATATCGGTAAGACCAAGCACATCACATAGAGATTTCGGAATCGTGGAGACACTAGCACCCAAATCACATAAAGCAAAGCACTCATAATTTTTAATCTTGACTTTAATGGTAGGCTCCCACTCATCATGTAATTTTTTAGGAATAGAAATCTCCAGCTACAACTTTTCTTCAAAAGATTTCATCATGGCATCAACGATATGTTTAGTAAAAGCTTTATTTTGCTCATAAGCATGGGGTGAATTCAACAAGGATTGCAGCAAAGAAATACATTCAATCAAAGAGCAACTATCATAATTAAAGTCTTTGCAATCCAAAATAGTGGGAGCATCACTAGTTAAAGTTTTGACCTCTTCGAACCCACTTTTATCAAAAATTTCATCAAGTTTACTCTTCTTCAGTCCCTTTATCATCAATCTTAATATTACTAAACAAGGAATCAATAGAAGAAACACCAATCACTTTAAGATCTTCATCTTTTTTATCCTCTAGAGAGTTTGGTTTAGCAGCCATTTGATTTATTAAAGTGGCTTGTGCATCGGAGATTTTACCAAGCAAATTTTGAGCATGATTATACTTAGATTGAAGATTACAAAGTTCTCTACTAATATCATGAAGTTGCTTTGTTATGGCATCTAGTACGGTAGAGTGTTCTCTAAGCTCATCGGTAAAATATTTGTTATGCTCAAATTGTGTAGTCATATATTCCTTAGTGCTTTTCTCAATTTCAAGCAAAATATTGGGGTAAGGAACATCATAGTACTTTCGTTGAGGCATCATGACTACGCAAACAAGATTGGAAGCAAACAAGAGATCTGACGAGAAAAACGCAAACGAAAGAGAGGACGGCTAAAACGGCAAATTGGTGAAGTGGGGGAGAGGAAAACGAGAGGCAAATGGCAAATAATGTAATTGCAAGGAGATGATATTTGTGATTAGGAACCTGGTAGATGATGATGGAGTCTCCTCGGCGCCTGAGATAGGAACGTAGAAGAGACCACTTCCTCCCCGACAACGGCGCCAGAAATTCCTTTGACGTGGCTTGAGACTGCGTCGGTATTTCCCCAAAGAGGAAGGGATGATAGAGCACGGTGGGTGAACAAATTACCGTTGGGCAATTGATAGAAAATCGAATATTCATGACGATATCCAAGGCGATGATCATTATATAGGCATCACGTCCAAGATAAGTAGACCGACTCCTGCCTGCATCTACCACTATTACTCCACACATCGACCACTATCCAGCATGCATCTAGTGCAAGATCGAACCTTGCGTGCCTTGCTGCCCCTTCTGTCACTGGGAAAGGGCGCCGCAAGATCGAACCCATCACAAAGCACCTCTTCCCATGGCAAGAAAAATCGATCTAGTCGGCCTAACTAAACCAAAGATTCGAAGAAGAAATACGAGGCTATAAGTAATCATGCATATAAGAGATCAAAGAAGACTCAAATAATCTTCATGGATAGAAACTGATCATGAACTCAAAATTCATCGGATCCCAACAAACACACCGCAAAAGTTTACATCAAATAGATCTCCAAGAGACCATTGTATTGATAATCATAAGAGAGAGAGAGAGAGGAAGCCATCTAGCTACTGCCTACGGACCCGTAGGTCTATGGTGGACTACTCACGCATCATCAGAGAGGCACCTATGAAGAAGATGAACCCCTCCGTGATGGTGTTTAGATTGGATCTCGAGGTTCTGGAACTTGCGGCGGCTGGAATTGTGTTTCGTCGACTCTCCTAGGGTTTTCCAAATATTTGAGAATTTATAGGCATCAGAGGCACTGCAGAGGGGCACCGTGGAGGGCACAACCATTCAAGGCGCGCTGGGGGCCCCCTGGCGCGCCCTGGTGGGTTGTGCTTTCCACAGCCCACCTTCCTGGCTCTTTTTTGGCCCACTGGGTGTCTTCTGGTCCAGAAAAAATCTCCAAAAAGTTTCGTCGCGATTGGACTCCGTTTGGTACTGATATTCTGCGAAGTAAAAAACAAGCAAAAACAGCAACTGGCACTTTGGCACTATGCCAATAGGTTAGTCGCAAAAAATGATATAAAGTTGTTATAAAATGATTGTAAAACATCCAAGAATGATAATATAATAGCATGGAACAAGCAAAAATTATAGATACGTTGGAGACGTATCACGTGTCTTGTCCCTTTCTGTCACTTGGATATAGAACACCGCAAGATTGAACCCATTACAACACACAACTCACGTTGAAGATAAATCAATCTAGTTGGCCAAACCAAACCAATATATTGGAGAGAAATATGAAGCTATGACAATCATGCATAATAGAATTCAAAGAAGACTCGATTACTTTCAATGAATAATCTGATCATAAATCCACAATTCATCGGATCCCAACAAACACACCGCAAAAGAAGATTACATCGGATTGATTGCCGCGAGGATTGTGGTGAACATGGTATTGAAGCTAAACAAAAGAGAGAAAGTGATGTGGGTACTAGCTATGGACCCGTAGGTCCATGGTGAACTACTCACACATCACCATGGAGGCAGCAAGGTTGATGAAGAAGGTCTTTGTCATCGATTCCCCCTCCGACAGAGTACCGGAAAGGGTCTCCAGATGGGCTCCCGTCGGAACAGAGACTTGCGCCGGCGGAAAAAATGTTTCAGGTGGCTCTTGATACGTCTCCAACGTATCTACTTTTCCAAACACTTTTGCTCTGTTTTTGACCTCTAATTTGCATGATTTGAATGAAACTAACCCGGACTGACGTTGTTTTCAGCAGAACTACCATGGTGTTATTTTTGTGCAGAAATAAAAGTTCTTGGAATTGGACGAAACTTTTTGTGAATTATTTTCGGGATTTATGATGAATTATGGAGGAAAGAACTGCCGGAGGCCATGTGCCATGGGGGCACCACACTTCAGGGCGCGACCCCCCCTTGGCCGCACCCTGATGGCTTGTGGGGCCCTCGAGGCTCCTTCGACCCTAATTCCAGTCCTATAAAATCACATCCTCGGAGAAAAAAAATCAAAGAGAAGTTTTCATCGCGTTTCACAAGACGGAGCCACCGCCACCTGCTATTCTTCCTCGGGAGGGCTGATCTGGAGTCCGTTCAGGGCTCCGGAGAGGGGAAATCGTCGCCGTCGTCATCACCAACCCTTCTCCATCAACACCACCATGATGCTCACCACCGGGAGTGAGTAATTTCTTTGTAGGCTTGCTGGACGGTGGTAGGATTGGATGAGATTGATCATGTAATCGAGTTAAGTTTGATAGGGCTTGATCCCTAGTATCCACTATGTTCTGAGATTGATGTTGCTATGACTTTGCTATGCTTAATGCTTGTCACTAGGGCCCGAGTGCCATGGTTTCAGATCTGAACATATTATATTTTCTCTGAATATAAGATTGATTTGGATCCTATCTTGCAAGTTGTATGCACCTATTGCGTGTCTTGATCCGCATGCCCCAAGGTGACAATAATTGGGATTCTTTCCGCTGATTGCCGTAGTTTGAGGAGTTCATGTATTCACCATGTGTTAATGCTTTGTTCCGGTTCTCTATTAAAAGGAGGCCTTAATATCCCTTAGTTTCCAATAGTACCCCATTGCCACGGGAGGGTAGGACAAAAGATGTCGTGCAAGTTCATATCGCAAGCACGTATGACTATATACGGAATACATGCCTACATTACATTGATGAATTGGAGCTAGTTCTGTGTCGCCCTAGTGTGTTACTGTTATATGATCAATGTCATCTAAATCATTATCCACCACCGATCCACGTTCCTACGCTTTACATTAACTGAATATTGCTAAGTTACTATTGCTACTGCTACTGTCACAACTGCTACAAAATTGCTGCTGTCACTATCACTGTTACTTTTGCTACTACTATTTGCCGTGCTACTAAACCTTTGCCGCAGAGAGATATCCCAGGTGCGGTTGAATTGACAAGTCAACTGTCAAGGCCAATAAATATTCTTTGGCTCCCCTTGTGTCGAACCAATAAATTAGGGTGAAATACTACCCGTGAAGACTGTCGCGATCCCCTATACTTGTGGGTTATCAAGACCTTTTTATAGCGCCGTTGCCGGGGAGCATAGCTCTATTTATTGTGTTAACTTGAGGATATCCAATTGCCACTATGAAGAATCTGAAAGATAATTGAACTAAGATCGTCCCCTCTCGCACGAGAGAAGGTAAGGAACTGCCATTTAGCTCTGCTTTTGATTCACCTACTGTTTTCAATCAGCTTGTTACACCACCTCCTGTTGATCGTCCTGATATGTCACATGAACTTGATGATGCTACCTCTGAAATTAATGATGATACTATTGCTACACATGTTGAAACTGAAACTGTGCCACTGAATGAATTACTTGATGCTCATATTGCTAGAGCTAGGGAACTTGAAAATGCTGAAACTGATGAGGACTTTGAATCACCTGTTACACCTCGTTCTCCTAATAGATATGAAATGCCTCATGTACCTGAAGGTTATGTCATGGATAAGGAAATAGCTAGTGATTTCTTTGCTTGTGAAAATAAAGATGACTTGAAGAAACTACTATGCAAACTGAAAGAAAAAATCTATGATGGAGAAAATGAAATATGATTCTAAATTTGCTACTTCTCCTATATTTGTTACTGATAAGGATTATGAGTTCTCTGTAGACCCTGAGTTAATTCCTATAGTAGAATCTGATCCTTTCCACGGTTATGAAAATGAAACTGTTGTCGAACACCTTATGAACTGAATGATATTGCTGCTCTGTTTACCAATGATGAAAAGATACGCTACTATTATATCCTTAAGCGTTTTCCTTTCTCACTAAAGGGACAGGCCAAGGAATGATTTCTTTCTCTTGCTCCTGGTTGTATGCGTACTCCCCAGGATATGCTCCATTATTTTTCTGCAAAATATTTTCCTGCTCATAAGAAACAAGCTGCCTTACAGGAAATATTCAACTTTGTGCAAATTGAAGAAGAGAATCTCCCTCAAGCTTTGGGGAGGCTTCTCCGGTTACTTAGAGCTTTGACTGATTGTCCTCTTAAGAAGAATGAAATTCTCGATATCTTTTATAATGGACTAACCGATGCTTCTAGGGATTTCCTAGATAGTTGTGCTGGTTGTGTTTTCAGGGAAAGAACTGTCGGTCAAGCTGAAGAATTATTGAATAACATATTGCAAAATGCCGATGATTGGACACTTCCTGAACCACCTCCGGAACCTATTCAAAAGAAGAGAGGTATTCTATTCCTCAACCCTGAAGATATGCAAGAAGCAAAAAGATCAATGAAGGAAAAAGGTATTAAAATTGTGGATATCAAGAAATTACCACCTATTGAAGAAATACATGGACTTGATAACCCGACGCAGGTAGTTGAGGTAAACTCTCTCTGTTCCTTTAGTGAAATGATATACCTTACACTAAGTCTCCTGAACAATGCATGGATGGATATGATAATTATGTCGTTAAGCAAGAACACTTCAACAACTATGTTAAGGATCAATTGAGACATAATGCCTTGATGATAGAACGCTTAAGTGACTTGATATTTAGAATTGCTAATGATGTAAAAGGTCTAGGTAAACATGCTTCTATGGTTCACACCCAACTAAACCAAGTTGCTAGGTCACAAAATGATTTGCTTGCTGAAGTAAATAATAATATGAATGATCATGTTGTTAGAGTAATGACTAGGGGAGGTCGTATGACCCAAGAACCTCTCTATCTGGAAGGTCATTCTAAAAGAATAGAACAGGATTCCCAGAGAATTAATGATGATGCACCTAGTTCCTCTACTAAGAAAAAGAAGAATAAAAATGATAGGAACTTGCATGCTCCTAGTGAACCTGTTATAGAAACACCCACTGAGAAACATAATGATGTTTCTATTTCGGATGCTGAGACACAATCCGGTAGTGAACATGCACCTAGTGATAATGAAAAGGAAGATGAAAGTAATATTGTGCATGAAGATGCTCCACCATATAGTAATAAAGAAAATGGTAACGATGTAGAGATAGAACCTGCGGAGGATCTTGAGAACCCACATCCTAAAAATAAACGTTATGATAAGAGAGACTTTGTTGCTAGAAAACATAGAAGGGAAAGAGGGCCATGGGTTCAAAAACCCATGCCATTCCCTCGTAAACCTTCCAAAAGTAAGGATGATGAAGATTTTGAGCGCTTTGCTGAAATGATTAGACCCATCCTTTTGCGTACTCGTTTGACCGATATATTGAAAATTCCTCCGTATGCTAAGTACATGAAAGATATTATTACCAACAAAAGAAAAATACCTGAAACTGAAATTGCTACTATGCTTGCCAATTATTCTTTTGCTGGAGGAATACCTAAGAAGTTAGGAGATCCTGGCATACCCACAATACCTTGCTCTATTAAAACAAATTATGTTAAAACTGCTTTATGTGATTTAGGAGCCGGTGTTAGTGTTATTATAAAAGACTTGATTTGAGTAAGCTTACACCTACTGAGATATCTTTGCAAATGGCTGATAAATCCACCGCTTTACCTTTTGGAATTTGCGAGCACGTTCCTATTGTGGTTGCAAACGTTACTATCTTGATAGACTTTGTTATTCTTGATATGCCCGAGGGCGACAATATGTCGATCATCCTTGGTAGACCATTCTTAAATACTGCAGGGGCTGTTATTAATTGCAATAAAAGCAAGGTTACCTTTCACGTCAATGGCAAGCAACATACCGTTCATTTTCCGAAGAAGCAAACTTTGGTTAATATTATTAATGTCACTGAGCCTACTCCCACTATTATCATTGAAAGTTTTGCAATTCCTCTACCTACTGTCAAGAAGAAATATTATAATATTATTATTGGGGAGATGCAAATCCCCATTGAGGTAACCTAGTGATATACAAAAATTCTTCGGTTGCATGTTAACCGGAAACGTTTGTTAATAAGACTTGATCAACCTTATTAATGAATCCTTTTCGGAAGGCATGTGATTGCTGAATTTAGTACTCACAACTCTCTGTATCCAAAGTTTAACCTTTGTTATTTTCAGTTTATATAAAATAAATTAGCATGATTTTCTGTTTTTCTGTTTTTCCCGTGCGTAGAAAAATGCATGAAAATAAAAAGTCTCAGATTGCTACAAAATTTTAACATGAATTTTTCTAGAATATATATAAAAAATTGGCATAAAAATAACTGCAGGGGACTGCAACTGTGGGGCACAAGCCAATAGGGCGCCCCCGGGCCGCGCCCTGATGGCTTGTGGGGCCCACAGGGCCCCTCTGCCTTATCCCTTCGCCCCACTCTTTCTCCTACCTCCAACAAAAATTTCCTAGCCATCTCTCTCCCGTGTTCTTCACCCAGAAAGTGAAATTTTCGATCTCTTTGCTCGGAACTCCGTTTCCGAAACTGTTTTGAGGAATTGTTCCTTGGTATGTGACTCCTCCATTCCTCCAATTAGTTTCTGTTTTAGTGGTTTATATTTTGCATAATGTGCTGCACTTGGTGCTACATAAAATGAGCTTGCATGTGTAATTCTTTGAGTTCCAAGTAGTATGAATACTTGATATGGCCTCTAGGCATCCATATGAGTAGTTGCTATAAATCTTGCAAAGTTTTATTGACATGAATTTGGGGCCCAAAAATTTCAGAAATTTTTGCTTGGGAAGATGAGTTTCTTCAGGAGGAGGTCCTCAAGGGGACTCACCTCGGGTGAGTCATCTAGTGGGAACTCAGTACGACAAGCTTACATCGAGCCTCGAGACAACCAGGTAGTTATTGCTGATGCCAAATCATGTCGATGGCCAAGTTAAGATTTCATGATAAATGCAGGAATTAAGGATGAATTTGACCGATTCATTGATAATCTCAATGAAAGCACCAATGTCGGTGTCAAAACCGGCGGATCTCGGGTAGGGGGTCCCGAGCTATGGATCTGGGATCGATGGTTAACACGGGACGAAGGAGACGATGTTTACCCAGGTTCAGGCTCTCTTGAGGAGGTAAAACCCTACGTCCTGCTTGATTATATTGATGATTATGATGGTTACATAGTCGATCTACCTCGAGATCAAACGAGCTAAAACCCTAGATGAGTTGACTTGTGCTATACGAACTAAGCCCCCTGGTTTATATAGACACCAGAGGTACCTAGGGTTACATGCGATAGGTTTCCATCCGAGCATAGATACACCCATTCTTTCTTGGAGGACACACCAAGTCTTCGGAACCTTCCTTCCTGAGCACGGGGTCATCTTGTTGTCCGGACTTCCTGCAACTGCCACAGAGCGGCCCACCAAGCTGGCCCACAGGAGATAAGGCGACGGCCCGAGGACCCCTTAGTCCCGGACTCCCTCAACCGGCCTCGCCGATTTCTTCGCAGATAAGTGTGTCCAACACTATGACCTTACCCATATATTTACGCAAGGATTTCATTATCAATCGCATGCTTCTAGAGTGTTATTTAAACTTTATGATAAATCCTTTAGCATGACTCTGGAAGATTTCTCTATTGCTTGCAAACTTCCACTTTGGGGCTCGACCAAGAAACCTTCAAAGACTGATTATAATATGTTTCTCGAGAGTCTATGCGTTGGAGAAGATATGGGAGTAACACGGGCAAGAATTAAAAGCATACAGTTTCCCTCTATTCGTTACTTTGCACCGTTTAATGGGAAATGCGTAGTAGGGAAACAAGATTGTAGTGCCTTATGTGCCCCTGATTTAAGCCTTATTCATACTGCTTTAACTGGTGAACAACACTATAACCTTGGTGCAATTGTTGCCCGAAGGTTGCATTCTAATTCTAGCAATGGTGATTTGTATGGAGGAATTTATGCCTCCCGCGTAGCTGCAAAACTGAGAGTGTCGCCTCAACCCAATGATCCTATCTTGCCTGATACATATTTAGATTTCGAAGCTATGCGTTCTCATGGGTATATTGTAAGTCGTGCTAGGGGTTATGAGTATAACTTAATATTTGGGAAATATACGCCTATGCATGTCACTTTGCATGCACCTGCCCTCTTTGATTTCCAGGCTCGACAACGTTACTATGTTCTTGAGGAAGAGGTGCGGGAATACAAGGCTGCAGTGGAGGCTACTCGTTTAGCGGAGGAGGCTGCCAGGAACGCCTCCACTAGCTACCATTTTAACCATTTTCCAGATTATCAGTGGTGATCACCAAGCTAGGCAACCGCCTAAGCTTGGGGGAGTACGTATTTCTCACCGATATTACATTCATGTTCACACACTTCATATAGATTGTCGGTGTTCATCCTCTTTCATTGTATATCCATATTAGTTTTATTTTTCCACTGTCTTCTTGTGTGTTCGAAAAACTTTGTAAAACCCAAAAATATTTCTCGCTTCTTTTTAGTTTTCTTTTCCCGTTTTAATTATCTTAGTACTAAAAAGAAAACCCAAAAATATTTCCTTTGCATGTTGGGAGCTTTCCCGTGTAAATATTTTTTCTCGTTCTTGTTTTCCCTTAGATTATTTGCTTGCTTGAGAAAAACAAAAACTCCAAAAAAAATTCAGTGTGTTTCTCTGAATTTTTTTGTTGAGTCTTTAAAAGCAGAAGACCACGATGAAAATGTTGAGTCGCTCTTATATGCTTTATTGTTGATCTAACAGAGAGCCAATATTACCTTGTCTTCTCCTTTGTCCAAAACTGCCTTGCAGATTCCAGCTTAGTCCACGGTATTCTTGGACTATTATTATTATCATATCATTCGGTCATGCAAGTGAAAGGCAATAATGACGATATTTGACGAAGCGATCGTGGCAAGGGAAGCTGGTATGAACTCTTCTTGTTTTCCGTTTTTGTAAATATGTTTAGCTCGTTCGATCTCGATTCAGTATATTATGAGTGAACATGTTCATGATGACAATTAGGGGTTATAGCTTGGCATGCCATGCTTAAACAGCTAGTAGTGAATAATGATTTATCTTATAGATCAACATGCGTTAAAATGGTTATGATGTGGTATGGTAGTATGGTATTTCCCTCTGAGAAATTCAAGCGACTTGACTTGGCCCATGTGCAAACATGTAGTTGATTCAAAACCAATGCAACCTTCATGATGTTTAAATTCAGAGTGTTCATATCGTACGCATGCTATGTCCAATGTTAATTATTCGCAATGCATACCCGTGACCATTTTTGCTCTCTAGCTGGTCGCTTCCCAACCTATTGCTAGCCTTCACCTGTACTAAGCGGGAATGCTGCTTGTGCATCTAAAACTTTTAAACCAAGTTATTCCACATGAGTCCACCATACCAACCTATATGCGGTATTACCATGCCGTTCCAAGTAAATTTGCATGTGCCATCTCTAAAACATTCAAATAAACTTCTGTTTTGTGCACTCGTCCCGCTCATGGAGCGACGAGGCGATCAATATTTTCCATGCTAAGTGATTTATTCTCAAGACGGTCGTTTATTCATCGTCATTGCACGAGAGAGGCTGGTAAAAATGATGCCCAGTCCTGCAAAACCAAAATTAATTAAACAAAACTCGTTGGGACAGTTGATATGTTAGCAGGCATCCGTGGATTTGGTCAGCCATGGTTTGTGTATGGATGGTGGATAGGAGTAACATTTACTATTCTATTTGGGAACCGCCAATAATGAGTTTAGTATGGAAGATACTGAAAGCCTTTGTCGTAACGTTGACAAGAAAAGTGCACCACCCCAAAAACTATATTCCAATCCTGTTTTAAAACTTGAGCTCTCGCACCTCTACAAATCAATGTTTCCCTCTGCGAAGGGCATATCTATTTATTTTTATGTTGAGTCATCATCCTTTTATTAAAGGCACCACACCGAAGAGCACTATTGTCATTCTTATGCATTGAGTCTAGTTAATGTTGGATGTGAGCATGACTGGATCTTATCTACTCTAAATTATAATGTTTAGTCGCTTCTTGAACCTCAGAGGTGATCTGCATTTATGTTTTGAGGTCTCAGAAAGGGCTAGCGAAATACCATGTCACCATATTATATTATGATCGTTTTTATAAATTGTTGGCATGTGAGATACCTTATTATTTGCTTGCTAGTTGGTTATGTATTGCCATGAGTTGATATGATGTTTAATTGCTATCATGGATGTGGTTATTTATAATTTATGCTGAAAACTTGAACACTAGCTAAGCGTGTGTATAACGACGAGAACAAAAGAGTTTGTAAAAGTTTTTGTTTATCACTTTCGGTTTGTCAACTGAATTGCTTGAGGACAAGCAATGAGTTAAGCTTGGGGGAGTTGATACGTATCCAATGTATCTACTTTTCCAAACACTTTTGCTATGTTTTTGACCTCTAATTTGCATGATTTGAATGAAACTAACCCAGACTGACACTGTTTTCAGCAGAACTACCTTGGTGTTATTTTTGTGCAGAAATAAAAGTTCTCGGAATTGGACGAAACTTTTTGTGAATTATTTTCGGGATTTATGATGAATTATGGAGGAAAGAACTGCCGGAGGCCGTGTGCTAGGGGGCCACCACACATCAGGACGCGGCCCCCCTAGGCCGCGCCCTGATGGCTTGTGGGGCCCTAGAGGCTCCTCCGACCCTAATTCCAGTCCTATAAAATCACATCCTCGAAGAGAAAAAATAAGAGAGAGAAGTTTTCATCGCGTTTCACGAGACGGAGCCATCGCCACCTCCTGTTCTTCCTCGGGAGGGCTGATATGGAGTCCGTTTGGGGCTTTGGAGAGGGGAAATCGCCGCCATCGTCATCACCAACCCTTCTCCATCAACACCACCATGATGCTCACCACCGGGAGTGAGTAATTCCTTTGTAGGCTTGCTGAACGGTGGTGGGATTGGATGAGATTGATCATGTAATCGAGTTAGGTTTGATAGGGCTTGATCCCTAGTATCCACTATGTTCTGAGATTGATGTTGCTATGACTTTGCTGTGCTTAATGCTTGTCACTAGGGCCCGAGTGCCATGATTTCAGATCTAAACATATTATATTTTCTCTGAATATAAGATTGATTTGGATCCTATCTTGCAAGTTGTATGCACCTATTATCTGTCTTGATCCGCATACCCCAAGGTGACAATAATTGGGATTCTTTCTGGTGATTGCCGTAATTTGAGGAGTTCATGTATTCACCATGTGTTAATGCTTTGTTCCAGTTCTCTATTAAAAGGAGGCCTTAATATCCCTTAGTTTCCAATAGGACCCCGTTGCCACGGGAGGGTAGGACAAAAGATGTCATGCAAGTTCTTATCGCAAGCACGTATGACTATATACGGAATACATGCCTACATTACATTGATGAATTGGAGCTAGTTCTGTGTCGCCCTAGTGTGTAACTGTTATATGATCAATGTCATCTAAATCATTATCCACCACCGATCCATGTGCCTACTGCTACTATTGCTACAAAATTGCTGTTGTCACTATCACTGTTACTTTTGCTCCTACTATTTGCCGTGCTACTAAACCTTTGTTGCAGAGAGATATCCCAGGTGCGGTTGAATTGACAACTCAACTGTCAAGGCCAATACATATTCTTTGGCTCCCCTTGTGTAGAACCAATAAATTAGGGTGAAATCCTACCCGTGAAGACTGTCGCGATCCCCTATACTTGTGGGTTATCAGCTCTCTACTAGTTTTCCTAATTTTTGAGAATTTATGGAGGTGGAATTAGGTCAGACGGAGCCACGAGGGGCCCACAAGGTAAAGGGGTGCCCCTACCCCCCTGGGCACCCCCTGTTTCCTTGCCGTCTCCTCGTCTCGCTTCCTGACTCCTCCCAAAGCTTTCAGGGTCTCTTTTGTCCAGAAAAAAATTGTTAAAAAGTTTCGTAGCATTTGGACTTCGTTTGGTACCGATTTCCTGGAAAACCAAAAACAAACAAAAAAACAGTAACTGGCACTAGGCACTGGGTTAATAGGTTAGTTCCCAAAAATGATATTAAATAACATATAATTGCATATAAAGTATCCTAGATTGATAATATAATAGCATGAAATAATCAAGAATTATAGATACGTTGGAGACGTATCATGAAGAACATAGAGTATTGTAACAAATTATGATTAAAATGTGTCTCTCTCGAAAAGTGTTTCCAACAAACGATGATTGTGGCAAGCTAAAATAAAAAATAAACTATAATACACGACGCTCCAAGCAAAACTCATATCATGTGATGAATAAAAATATAGCTTCCTGGTCTCTTCTGGTCCAAAAGTAACTCCCACAAGTTTTTATCCAATTTGGACCCCGTTTGATATTGATTTTTTGAAAAGTCCAAAAACAGGCAAAAAAACAAAAATTGGCATTGGGCACTCAGTTAATATGTTAGTATCGAAAATGATATAAAATAGCATATAAAGTATCATAGATTGATAATATAATAACAATAAAAAATTATAGATACATCGGAGACGTATCACCCTACACCCTTGTGTCTCCCTTGTGGGGCCCCTGATTGCCTCTTCGTTCTATAAATCTTCAAATATCCCAATAACCCTAAGGGAGCATCCGAAACACGGGCTGAGTGGTTGTGTTATTGATATGAGTAAATATGGCTACTAAATGTTATCATATATATATATATATATATATATATATATATATATATATATATATATATATATATATATATATATATATATATATATATATATATATATATATATATATATATATATATATGGTTACTCGATTATCTTTATTTAAATTTGATCACTGGCTAAATTTATGTACATTTACAAAAGCAAATGAGTTTGTAAAAGTTTTTCTTCATCACATTCAGTGTGTCAACTGAAGTGCTTGAGGACAAGCAATGAGGTAAGCTTGTGTAGTTGATACGTCTCCGATGTATCTACTTTACCAAACACTTTTGCTATTATTTTGGCCTCTAATTTGCATGATTTGATTGAAACTAATCCACACCAACGTTGTTTTCAACAGAACTGTCATGGTGTTGTTTATGTGCAGAAATAAAAGTGCTTAGAATTGGACAGGAATTTCTGAGAATTATGTTGGAATATATAAAATATTGGATCCAAGAAATGACGGAGAGGAGCCAGTAGGGGGCACATGGACAAGGGATGCAACCGCCCCTCGTCGCGCCACGTGTCCATGTGGGGCCCGGGGCCACCGCCTTGAACTAATTCCGATGCTATACATTCACATCTCCTCGTAAAAAAACCAGAGAGGAAACTTCATCGTGTTTTACGATACGGAACCGCCGCCACCTCCTATTCTTCATTGGAGCCCTAATCTGGAGTTCGATCATGACTCCGGGGAGAGGGATTCGTCACCGTCGTCATGACCAACCCTTATCCATCAACAACTTCATGATGCTCACATCCATGTCTGACTAGTATTCTATAGGCATATGGAGGTAGATGGGATTCGAATGAGATTTCTTATGTAATCGTTATTGGATTTGTGTGGGCTTGATCCCTAGTGTCCACCATATTCTTATATTGATGTTGCTATGACTTTGCTATGCTTAATGCTTGTCACTCGGGCCCGAGTCCCATGATTTTAGATCTGAACCTATTATGTTTTCATGAATATATTTGTGTTATTGATCTTACCTGCAAGTTGTATGCACCTGTTATTGTTTTGAACCCTAGACCCCAAAGTGACAACAATTAGAATACTCTTCGGGGATGACTGAAATTTGAGGATTACATGTATTCATTACGTGTTAATACTTTGTTCCGGTTCTCTATCAAAAGGAGTGCCTTAATTACCCTTAGTTTCGATTAGGCCCCCCTGCCACATGAGGGTGGGCAAAAGATGTTATGCAAGTTCTTATAGCAAACACGTATGACTATATATGAAATACATGCCTACATATGGTTGATGAATTGGAGCTTTTGTATCGCTCTATAACTGTTACATATTGAATCTCATCTGAACACCCCATCGCTACTCCATGCCTACACTTTTTTGCTATTGTCTTTGTTAAAATTAGTGTTGCTTTGTTTTCCTGCACACTTTGTTACTATTGTTATTATATCACTACAACTATCATATTATTGTGCTACTAATAAATTGCCCAAGGAAGTTATCTCTTAGGTGTGGTTTAATTGACAACTCAACTGTTAAGGGTTATAAATATTCTTTGACTCCCTTGTGTCTAATCAATAAATTTGGACGAAAGACTACCCTCAAAGGTTGTTGCGACCCTCTATACTTGCGGGTCATCAAGCCCACACAACTCGTGGTAGGGAAGTATGAGATGACCTCTCTCATAAGCTGGGCATTCCCTTGCTAGGGTGTGTAGGAGGTGCCTCGCGACACCCCGTGCACTATGAATGGCCCCTCTATGTGCAGGTGTCATTGATCTGAGATAGTACCATGAGGGATGGTAACCATTCCGTTAAGCACCATGCTAGCATCAGTTTTGATACGAGTCTTGATCGAGTGCTTATCTCGACTACTTATTGTACAACGAGTCGTGCTTCACACGAAAGCTTCTCGTAATGTGTGGGTCCAGTGTACAACCTGTGCAGAGTGTCAACCTATTTGAATAGTCATGTCCCTGGTGAAGTATAGTTGGAATGACGATGCTTGGCCTATGTTTTTTACAAGATATGGGTTGAGAATGGGAAAATGATGGTACCAGAGGAGATGAAGTATGAGATATGAGATGATGAATGTTGTTTATATCATGAGATGTTTATGTTGATCTGTGTAACCTCATGTCATCTTGGTTTAAAGTTTCACTTGGTTCTCAGAAACACAAGGACATTCTCATGCAAGCAAAACTAGCTTTTCAGAAATGCTAAAACCTAGTATAGAAGTCTTCTTTTGTACAAAGCCATGCATGCATATTATGTTATCAACTTGTGGGTTGCTTGCTTGTACATCCAAAGTATTCATTGTCTTGTCTGTAGCTATTAATTCGACCAGACATTGAAGATCAAGAGTTTGAAGAATAGTTCTTCGATGACGAACATACGAACTAGGACGCTTCCAAGCCAGTTGCCTATAGTGTTAAGGCACATGACATGGGTCCAAGTTATCGATGATGTTTTCGCTGCAAGTTTTCGTTTGAGTTTTGCCTTCAAGACTTTTATGTATGTTAGACTTGACCCCGTGCTCCTATTTATGTAAGAGTTGATGGTATGTTGTACGCATCGACATACTGATCATGAGGTCGTTACAATCGGTGATTTGCTCTTACATATGTGGGTCTCCAGACATCCGCCTCACTCGTGATCTGTTCCACCGTCCTAATGGGTGGGGATTCCCTATGGTTGGGTGCAACATGATGCGTTGGAGATGGTGTATGACTCACCGCGACTCCAATGGGCGCGGACAACCACGGGAACCGCTGGCGTTGAATAATCGTCTTTCCTTTTGGCATGTGTCGAATTGTTGGATCATGGTTTATTTCGCTTTGTTTCATTGTTGAATTTGTGCTATATGATGAACGTGCATGGATTTGTCTGAAATTGCATCCGTACGCGTTTGTGGACAATTAAAGAGGCGGATTTGTCCGGTCTCTCTAGTAAAGGCCTTAAACAGAAGTGTCATTGTCCGTTATCAAATTCTTGTGTTCACCTCTCTTGTGTGCTTTTCTGTGAGATATCAATTCATCCAGTTTGAAGTTTATGAGTGCATTCCCGGGCGAAACACAGTGTATGTACATCACACAACAATCATGAGTTGTGCTATTTTTTTAAGTTTCAATTTCCACATTCCACTTGGACTAATGGAGCCTACCGAGCTAAACCAGGGACTAATGCTTGACACTTTTGACGGTAAGGTTGCGAGAGACCACTCTAGGGCACACGGACCAGTATCGCTGCCTTCGCGTGTGATCCAGGCCACAACAACCTGAATCATGCGCTAGGCGAAATTGCTACCGGACTACTGGTTCTGAAGATTCACACGCCCGTCTGATTGCTGACCGAGGTGCCCAACAAACAAACAGGTCATGTGCCCACGCACTGTACGAGAATCCAAGAGAGGCTGCACGGAGCCAAGGGACCGTGGGCTGTGGGCGGCCTCCATTGTTGGCTCGTTGCCCGGAATCGTGTACCCACTGCAGACCGGTTGGTGCCTCCTTTATTGCCTTTGTGCCCATGCGCAGATATACTTCAACTAGAGACTCATGTTGCCAGGACCAGGTTTGCGAGCACCTCTATTTTCCTTTTGCCTCTCCTCTCCATATAGTACGTATCCCCTAGTAATTCAATTTTGCACTCAAATGACACTCAAACCGAGTTCGTGTGTTAACCATTGTTCTTCTTGAACTTCCGGTTCTTGTGTTTTGACCACGTATGTACGAGTGGCTCCAACTGCCCTGAAACGGCGCCTGCCCCAAAACGCAGAGGTGTCGCAAGGCGAGCGGCTTCTGGCCCTACGTTTCTGCTATCTTGTCTTGCGCAGCGGCAATGAAGGAGCAGCACATGCTCGCCTTGCCCGGCCCGGCACCGCGCATGGCGGCTTCTGCGCGTCTCTCCAAGGCGGGGCGTCGCTCCAACCGGAATCTGGAGGCTGAAGACGCAGCGCCCCAGAGAGGAGCGCCCCGTCAACGAAATCGGAGCAGATTACCGCAGCGTTTATCGTTCTCGTTCTCACTGCAGCCGGAAACGCGTCGCCCATGACCATGAGATCTTCTATATCGACGGGTCGCTCGCTCGAGTATCTTAATTTAAACAGCCCGGCCGCGCGTCCCATAAATCTCTCTCTCCATGTGAGGTGTCGTGTGTTTTTGGAAGGAGTGGCCGGGGAGGGAAGGGGCCCGTGACTCCGTGAGCGACCGGGACCAATGGGCGTGGCCCCCCCACGGCGAAATCTCGAGCGAATTGAATGCGGCGTCGTCGTGATCAGCGATCAGATCACACCGGTGCCGGTGCAGTCGTGCAGGCCGTCGCGTCGCTGCGTATCTTGACGCACATGCAGTGCCTCCGAGGGCAAAGGATTCGGCACGCGTCGCGTACCGTACCCGGCTGCCTGCGCAGAGGAACGTGCAAGTGTCCGGCCGACGACGCCGCGGGAGGAGAGGAGAGGCCTTGCAGCCTTGCTGGAGCATGGCACGAGGAGGGGCCCTGCCGCGTCACCGGTCAGGTCAGTGGTCACATACACGGCTAGGTGTGCCCTATGCCACCTCTTGGCACGCCCGGTGGGTGGAGTGAATGCTGTGGCTGTGAGCCTGTGGCTTCTGTAAGTATGATGTCTGCGTACATGTCTTAGATGATGTCTGCGTTCCCCTTAAAAACAAAGTGATGTCTGCGCGTTGTTATGGGAACCTTCGTAACATGCATTATGTAAAATCTAAAATTATTGAAAAACAAATTTAAGAATGCTCTCAAGATATATTTTGAAGATAATAAAGTATATAAGCATCACACAATGTTGTATAAAAATATATTTATTGGATTAAAGTCAAACAGGGTACATATATTTGCTTCAAGCGTCCAACCTACAAATATATGTAGGTCATGCTAAAAAAAATGTGCAACATGACAGTCTATGTTGCACATTAAAATTGGTGAAACAAATCTACGTATGATTGTTGAGGTGGCATGCTCGCATGAATAGATTAGTGCATAAACTGTAATTTATGATCACATAGGTTTTCTTGATGATGTTGCATAGTCGAATGAAGAGGAAACATAGATAATGGGTTGCGATTATTTAAGAATAGAGGATATCTTAGGCCAACTCTCATGGACGCAGTTGGTCCGTCCTTGTCAGTTTGGGTCCAGGCGAACAAATATCACGGCTCAACGCACGATCCCAAACGCAAAATTTGCACTTGTTCATCTGGACGTATTTCTGGCACAAATTTGAGCTGGATTTGCGTCCAGATGGACAACGGACGACGAGTGCGTGTCCTCTTTGCGTGCCTTCTCGTGTCCTCGTGCCAGCTCGTCAACCATCTCCCACCGGGCCCATTTAATCGATACTCTCGGAATAGCCCCGTATGTCAGCCACCCAATCGGGTCCTTTTTAACGCCTAGCTGGTGCACCGTGAAGCGGTCAGTCCATTTCCATCCAGTTCGCCACACTTCCCTGCCCCCTACGCGGCCGATAAGCCCTTGCACGCGTCACTCGCCACCATCCACAATGGTGTGAAAGTGGATCCGGCGGAAGCTCGGGAAGCACGATCGGGAGGTATGGTCGTCGTCTGGCTCGTCGGGACCGAGGAGGGACGTCGCCCGATGCGCAATCTCGTTGCAACATCGGCCCTACGCCAGCGTGGACATGTGTCGGTGCTATTGTGACACGACCACCTGCTGCCACAGGCGACGCACAGATCGGGTGCCCATGCCTTCATCCCGGCCAACAGACGCAGTCATCTTTTCGAGACCAACCCCAGACGATCTCGGCTATCTCCGGACCTCCTCCGCGACTCGATGTACGATGTCGATTCACCACTATGGGGACACGTGGTTTCAGGAGGAGCACGACTTGCGGCTGCAGATCTTCTTTGCTGCTCGTGCTCCCACCCCACCGTGTACGGATGACAGTGCGAGGTTGCGGGCGCGCACCATCGTCGTCCTAGCCACCATCGCCACCAGCCGTCGATGACGAATGCAGGAAGAGGTCTATAAGCAGGTGCTCGAGGACTGTGTGACACCCCCATTTTGATTGTACACTAATCATACACACAAATGCGTACGACCAAGATTAGGGATTCACGGGAAGATATCACAACACAACTCTAGACACAAATTAAAGTCATACAAGCTTCATATTACAAGCCAGTGGCCTCGAGGGCTCGAATACATAAGTTCAAATTCAAACGAGTCAGCGGAAGCAAATATTATCTGATTACAGACATAGTAATCAAGTTTGCCTTAAGAAGGCTAGCACAAACATAAACAACGGATCGAACGAGGCAAGGCCTCCTGCCTGGGAACCTCCTATCCTACTGCTGGTAGGGGGCAGCCTCCACGTAGTAGTAAGCTCCGTCGGTGTAGTAGTGGTTGTCGGTGGGATCATACGCCTCCTGGGCCCCGTCATCTGATCGCGGTAACGTATCAAGGGGAAAAGGGGGAGCAAAACAGCGGTGAGTACTCATCCAAATTACTAGCAAGACTTATATCAGAACTATACTAGAATATGCATCAGTATCAAAGGAATGGGGTTATATCTTTGGACAGACTGTAGAAATGCCAGAATAGAGGGGGAAGGCCTAGTCCTATCGAATACTAGCATCTTCAGGGTCTTGCAGCATTAGAAGAGTGCAGATTAGCATAATTAAAGTAGCAAGTTTTATTTAACCATGCCCAGAGATTCTTCCTTGACTTCCTGCGAGAAAGCAATCCCGGAGCCAACACATTCATTTCAAAATCTCCAGTTCTAGTTGTATGATCAGGATACAACTCCGAGCGCCCGTTACCGTGGACACGACTATTCGAATAGATATATTTCCCTGCAGGGTTGCACAAAATTACCCAACACGCTCGATTAACTCTGGCCGGATACACTTGCTCGAGTAATGTCCGGCCTCGGCTGATCGACACGTCGTAGTCCTACCTAGGGTCAACAAAGAGGCCACACGTCAGTCTATATCCTAATCGCAAAGGGGTCATGGGCCAATCTCCCTTCACAATCCTACGCGTTACGTGGACGGCCGGTGTCAGTCCTGGCACCTCTTAATACAAAGACGGTGCTTACGCGGTCCACCTGGGCGCGTGCCGCTCAACTGTGACATCTGAAGAAATTTCGGGCTAATGTACGACGCAGAGTGCCCATACTTATTCCCACGTGGTGGTCAGTGCGAAAGAGGCCAAAGGCCTTCTCATATCACATATCCAAACCCCATTAATGTTTTGTTAACTACGGTGACGATCGATGATCCACGATATGTGGTACCGTCGCCCCGGCTCGAGGACTTGCGGCAAGGGCCAAGAATGCCCGGCCACGCCTCGTCATTATTACACCAACACCCTCCAGGTCATCCTGACCTCAACATGTTTCAGCAGTAAAGTAAATGTAACCGTGTGTCTGTAACACCAAGGGGGAAACCTGAGGAGTCACCCTCGATGGATCCCACCTGATGTAATCGTCAAGGTGACTAGAGAGGAATCACCCTCGATGGTTCACGCTTGAGGAGTTGCATGACAGAGTCGTTATCGGGAGTGGCAAAGGAGGAATCACCCTCCGAGATCCACGACCGACTAGCTACGAAGTATCACCCTCGGTACTCGATAGTAGCTTTGTAGAGTCGTACAACTAAGGGGGTGTGGAGTGATGTGACGGGCATAGCTTGTCGATCGGTTGATCGAGTCTTCGAGTCATCGATGATGAAGCAGGGGCAACAGGGACAAAGTGGGGTCACCAGGGATCACCAATCCACCTATACTAAGCATTCAGTATAGCAGTAGGTACAACGGCAGTATATCAAAAACAGGCTATGCATCAGAATATGAGCTATCTACAACAGTAGCAAAATCTAATCCAAGCATGAGAGGGAAAGGAATGGGCGATATCGTAATAATTAAGGGGGGTTTGCTTGCCTGGAAGCTCTGCTGCAAGTGGTTGAACGTCAGCGACATAGTCGTACACGGCAGCAGCGTCAGTCTCGATGTCTACTTGAGAGAAGAGGGGAGAAGAAACAATAAATACAAGCAAGCAGATGCATCGCGATGCATGACATGACAATATGCAGTGCTAGGGATGAGCTAACGCAGTACTACACATCACAGACGGAGCGGGAAAATATCTGACGATATTTCCCGGGTCTCTGGCTATTACCGGACACATGATCCTAATGCCAAATGTCCATGTTCATCATGCTAGGGGCATGCGAAAGATGAACGGACAACGTATTCGGATTCGTGGGATTTTTCTGAGCAACTTTCATGTATAAAACCTTTTCATCTGAGTTATAAATTATTTTATATGAATTTACAAAGTTTTACTAATTTTCTGAATTAAACAGATTTAAATTAATTAGAAAAAACCTTTTACTGCATCAGCATGACATCATGCTGACATCAGCGGTCAACAGGGACTGCTGGGTGGTCAACCCTGACCAGTGGGACCCAGCTGTCATAGACAGAGGGTTAACCCAGGGTTTAATTTAAACTAAAAGGGGTATAATTAGCAGGGGGGCCACCTGTCATAGGCTAATTAGGTTAATTTAATCATCTAATTAACAGTTTAATTGAAATACAGGGCTGGCCCACCTGTCAGTGGCCTAGGGGAGCATGGCCCACATGTCAGTGACTGGGCACTGCCCAGTCAGCCAGTTGACCGTGGTCAACTGGGGGCCTCTGGCCCACTGGCAGGTGTTGGGGAACGTTGCATGGGAAACAAAAAATTTCCTACGCACATACAAGATCTATCCATGGAGATGAGCATCTACGAGAGGGGAGATCGGATCCATATACCCTTGTAGATCGCTAAGCGGGAAGCGTTAAGAAACGCGGTTGATGTAGTCGAACGTCTTTGCGATCCAAATCGCAAGCCGTCCCGCGATCCAATCACGATCTAGCGCCGAACGGATGGCACCTCCGCGTTCAGCACACGTACAGCTCGATGACGATCTCTGCCTCCTTGATCCAGCAAGGGAGAGCGGAGAGGTAGATGAGTTCTCCGGCAACACGACGGCGTGGTGGCGGTGGTGGTGGTGCTATCCCGGCAGGGCTACGCCTAGCGCTACCGAAACCGCGAACGGAGGAGAAAACGATCTAGGGAGAGAGAGGGGCGCCAAGGGCTTCGTGTGTACTCTTGAGGCATCCCTCCCCTCTATATATAGGTGGAGGGGCGTGGAGATCAGCCCCTCCATGCCCTAGGGCGCAGCCAAGGAGGAGGAGTTGGACTCCTAGTCCAATTCCCTCCCTTTCCATAAACAGGTGGACTTTCCACCTCTCCCAAGCCACATGGGCCTTGAGGGACTTGTGCGCCTGGCCCAATAAGGCCAGGGCGCCTCCCCTCAGCCCATGCAAACACTTGGGACGTGATGGAACCCTTGGTGGACTTTCGGACTCCTCCAGAAGTTTCCGGAACCTTCTAGAAGCTTCCCGGTACAATACCGGAAAACCCCGAAACTTTTCCGGTCGCCAAAATATGACTTCCCATATATAAATCTTTACCTCCGGACCATTCCGGAGCTCCTCATGTCGTCCGGTATCTCATCCGGGACTCCGAACAACCTTTGGTCACCAACATACATAACTCAACAATACCAAATCGTCACCGAACGTTAAGTGTGCAGACCCTGCGGGTTCGAGAACTATGTAGACATGACCGAGACAACTCTACGGTCAATAACCAATAGCGGGACCTGGATGACCATATTGGTTCCTACATATTCTACGATGATCTTTATCGGTCGAACCACGATGTTAAGGATTCATACAATCTCGTATGCAGTTCCCTTTGTCCATCGATATGTTACTTGCCCGAGATTCGATCGTCGGTATCTCCATACCTAGTTCAATCTCGTTACTGGCAAGTCTCTTTACTCGTTCCATGACACAAGATCCCGTGACTAACTCCTTAGTCACATTGCTTGCAAGCTTCTTGTGATGTTGTGTTACCGAGTGGGCCCAGAGATACCTCTCCGTCATACGGAGTGACAAATCCCAGTCTCGATCCATGCCAACCCAACAAACACCCTCAGAGATACCTTTAGAGCACCTTTATAGTCACCCAGTTACGTTGTGACGTTTGATCACACAAGGTATTCCTACGGTGTCAGGGAGTTGCGTGATCTGATGGTCGTAGGAACAGATACTTGACATTGATAAAGCAATAGCAATAAACTGACACGATCATATGATGTGCTTACGGTTGGGTCTTGTCCATCACATCATTCTCCTAATGATGTGATCCCGTTATCAAATGACAACTCATGTCTATGGCCAGGAAACCTTGACCATGTTTGATCAACGAGCTAGTCCAGTAGAGGCTCACTAGGGACATAGTGTTGTCCATGTATCCACACATGTATCTGAGTTTCCGATCAATACAATTCTAGCATGGATAATAAACGATTATCATGAACAAGGAAATATGATAATAACTAATTTATTATTGCCTCTAGGTCATATTTCCAACAGCAGGGTCACTGGGGGTGGCCTCAGTCGAGCCACATCGGCGGCGGTGGCCGGAGCATCGCCGGCGACCCCAAAACGCGGCGGCGTGCTCGGCAGTGGGTCGGGTTTCTCCTACGGGGCGCCATTTTGCGCGCGGAGACGCGCGTTCGAATGCGGAGGCATGCGCGCATCCATCCCGACACGCGGGAGGAGCTGGGGTGACCCGTGGCGGCGCCGACGTCGAGCAGAGGCGGCGGTCGTGGTCGGGCGAGCGCGGGCGTGCGACCACGGGGCGACAGCGAGCTAACGAAGCAGCTGGGCAGCATCTACGGCTCACCAGGAGCACGGCGGCCAGCGTGGGGAGGCTTGAGCGGCACGACGTTGAGCAGGCCGTCGGCCATGGCGCCGCCGAGCCCGGGCTCGTGCGGGGACGGCAACCATGGCGCATGTAGAGGGCAAGGAGGGGTCCGGGACGGTCGGGGGCTTACAGAGGCCTTGTAGAGGTGCTTAGGCTGCTCGGGGAGGCGTCGGAGAGGCGAAATTTGCCTGCGTCGATCATCGGGGCAGCAGAGAGGAACGGTGCGATCCCTTTGCTTCGGTGCGGCTCCGGTCGTCCTGCTCCTCCCAGTCGAGACAGACGACGTGCACAGTGCTCCTGGCGCGGGCTCGGGTGGTGGAGAGGCCGGAGTGCGCGCGGGCAGGGGCAGCCATAGCCACGGCGGCGGGAGGCAGAGGCGCGAGCGAGCGTGAGGAGAGGGCGAGGAGGAACTGGGGCGCGTCTAGGGTTAGGGTTCGACGCCGGAGTGTGGGGGCGTCTTAAGGACGGCGGGGAGCCGCCGGATGGCCGCCTAGGCCAGTGGAGCGGTCGGTGGCGCGCATCGGCTCCCCATGTCTCCCGTGATGAACAGGAGGAAGACGATGGGGGCTAGGTGGGCTGGGCTGGACCTTGGACTGGCATGCCTAAGTGTCCAGGGCACTTAGCCCTTTTTCCTTTTCCCTTTTTGCACTTTCTGTTTTATTTAAAATGCTTATGTTTTTATTTAAAGACAACACCAAAATACTTTTTTAAAATAAGGAATTTGGCCCTTTAATTCAAAAGCAATATTAGGCTGAACCACAAAAAGTTTGAGGCCCATTTGAAAAGATTGGCAATTTTCATAACTCAAAGGGCATTTAAACAATATTTTGGCCTATGTTTTAAATGTTTTGAGGCACTAAAATACTTTACAAAAAGCTGGTTACAATTTTATAAATACCAGGGGAATATTTGTAACCCAACCATGATTTTTTTCCAGGTTAGCCAAACTATATAAACCACTCATTAAATGAATTTGAATTGCAAAAGAATTTGAATTAAGAATTGATTCCAAAAGTGATCAAACTTGGATTAGCAAAAGCATTAGCTTAACCTCCTGGGTTACTGTAGCTTAATTACAATGATCACTGTAGCGGGTAATCAGGGGTCTTACAACTCTCCCCTACTAAAAGAAATTCTCGTCCCGAGAATTAAGAGGTAGAAGGAAGAATATCGGGATATTCTGCCCGAAGGTTATCCTCGCGTTCCCAAGTGGCTTCATCTTCAGAATGATTTGACCACTGCACTTTGAAGAACTTGGTAACCTTCTGACGGGTCCGGCATTCAGTTTCTTCAAGAACGCGGATCGAATGCTCTTTGTAAGTGAGATCATTTTGCACTTCAATCAATTCAGGATCCACTTCACGGTGCGGGTCCTTGAAGCAACGACGAAGTTGCGACACATGGAAAACATCATGGACATGAGAAAATTTTGGTGGCAGCTCCAATTTATAAGCCACATGTCCACGTCTTACAAGAACGCGGAAAGGGCCAACGTAGTGAGGAGCTAGCTTGCCCTTGACTCCAAACCGATGAGTGTCTCTCAAAGGAGTGACACGCAGATAAGCCTTATCACCGGTTTGATAGGTTGAACCCCAGTGCTTCTTGTCATAATTGCTCTTCTGACGGGACTGGGCCGCCTTGAGATTATCCCGGACAATGCGGACTTGCTCTTCAGCTTGTTGGATAATGTCTGGACCAATGAGTGCACATTCCCCAGTTTCTAACCAGTTCAAAGGGGTTTGACATTTATGTCCATATAACACTTCAAAGGGAGACATCTTCAAGCTGGCTTGATAGCTGTTGTTATATGAGAATTCAGCATACGGGAGAGATTCTTCCCACTTCTTGCCGAAAGAGATAACACAAGCCCGTAGCATGTCCTCAAGGATTTGATTAACTCGGTCAACTTGACCTTGAGACCGAGGGTGATAAGCCATGCTCCAGGTAATATGAGTTCCCATTGCCTCTTGGAAACTATCCCAGAACTTGGAGGTGAAAATACTGCCACGGTCTGAACTGATTTCCTTTGGAATGCCATGGAGCGAAACAATTCTGGAGGTATACAAGGCTGCTAATTGACTAGTAGTAATTGTCTCCTTGACTGGCAAAAAGTGTGCGACTTTTGAGAATTGGTCGATGACGACAAAGATAGCATCATTACCTTTCTGCGACTTTGGAAAACCAGTGACGAAGTCCATATGAATCTTGTCCCATTTCCATTCAGGAATAGGGAGTGGCTGCAGAAGTCCAGGCGGTTTCTGATGTTTAACTTTAACTCGGCAACAAACATCACATTCTTAAATATAGCGAGCAATGTCTTGCTTCATCCCAGACCACCAGTACTTTTGTCGGTTGTCCAGATACATCTTGGTACTTCCCAGATGAATAGAGAGAGGGGTGTCATGCGCTTGTTTCATCACCTTCTCTCTGTCATGAGCTCGAACCGGGGAACCACAATGCGATCCTTGAAGTACAAGGTTCCATCTTCAGCAAGCGAGAATTCATTGAATTTCTCCAAGTCAAGATCTTCTTTCATCCTAAGGATGTAAGCATACTTGTCTTGTGTGGACTTAATAGCTCTCAGAAGAGTCGGTTCCATGACAAGGTTATTAAGAGAACCCTGTGGAACAATGTGCAGATTCAATTTGCGAAGCTCTTCATGAAGGTGGGGATTAGCTTTCTCAACCATGTAGTTGCTGCAATAAGCTTTTCGGCTCAAGGCTTCGGCCATCACGCTAGCCTTGCCAGGGGTATAAGATATACCGAAGTCATAATCTGTAATTGCTTCCATCCATCGCCTCCGACGGAGATTCAAATCTGGCTGAGTAAACAGATACTTCAGACTTTGATGGTCGGTGTAGACTTCACAACGATTACCGAGAAGGTAATGTCGCCATAACAATAGAGCATAGATAACCGCAGCAAGTTCGAGGTCATGAACTAGATAGTTCTCTTCATGAGGACGCAACTGTCGTGAGTCATAAGCAATCACTCTGCGTTCTTGCATTAGGACACAGCCTAATCCTTGACGGGAGGCATCGCAATAAATGACGAAGTCCTTCTGAGAATCTGGAGGAGCAAGCACTGGAGCAGTTGTCAGCTTGTCCTTGAGTGCCTGGAAACTTTCCTGACACTTTTCTGTCCATTCATACTTAACGCCTTTGTGAAGCAGATTGGTTAAGGGCTTTGCAATCTTGGAGAAGTTCTCAACAAAACGACGGCAATAGCTGGCGAGACCGAGAAAACTTATGACTTGCTTAACATTCTTCGGAGGAGTCCAGTCAAGAATGGCATGAACTCGTTCTGGGTTGACGGCAATACCATCTTTGGAGATCAGATGACCAAGGTAGGTCACCTCATCCAACCAGAACTCGCACTTGGAATACATGGCATATAGCTGATGGTCTTGAAGCTTTTCCAGTACAAGACGAAGATGTTAAGCATGCTCTTCTTTATTCTTGGAGAACACCAGGATATCATCCAGATAAACCACGACGAATTTGTCGAGATAGGCCATGAAGATATAATTCATCAAATGAGAGAATGTTGCTGGAGCATTGGTTAAGCCGAAAGACATGACGGTGTACTCTTATGAACAAGAGCGAGTAATGAAGGCGGTCTTTGGAATATCCTCTTCGCGAACCCGGATCTGATGATAACCCAACCTCAAGTCGAGTTTAGAAAACACTGAGGAACCAGCAAGTTGATCATACACATCATTGATCCGAGGGAGCGGATATTTATTTTGAATTGTTGCTTGGTTGATGGGACGGTAGTCTTGGACCAAACGATTCGTACCATCCTTCATCTTGACAAAGAGAGAAGGTGCTCCCCATGCAGAGGAACTTGGACGAATGAACCCTTGATGAAGTGAATTGTCGATTTCTTCCTCAAGCTCAAGGAGTTCATGAGGAGGCATCTTATAAGGTCGCTTGGCTATAGGAGTGGTACCGGGTACTAAGTCGATGACAAACTCAATAGCTCTGGCAGGGGGAATTCCTGGAAGTTCTTCTGGAAAAACATCTTGGAAGTCACGAACAACTGGAATGCCTTCAATCCCCTCAAGAGGTGATGCATTCAATGCATTTAAGGCATAAATCCGGGCTTCGGCATTTCGAACAAGATTAGCATGGTAGCTTACTATCTCATTAGAAGGGTGTAGGAGGTGGACGGTTTTTGTGGCACAAACGATTGAAGTCGTATGAGGTTTCAACAAATCCATTTACAGAATGAGGTCAATATTAGAAGACTTCAACATAATGGGAGAGACATGGAACTCCAACCCTTCAATTCCAATGGGGACGTTGTCGCTAACCATGGTTGTTCGACATTGGTCCGCGGGGGTGTTTACCACTATTGGGACGTTCATCTCTTCGTATTTAAGTTCATGCATGTATGCAAAATCTTCAGACATAAAAGAATGTGATGCTCCTGTATCAAACAATACAGAAGCTGGAGCTGAGTTAACAAGAAGGGTACCCATCACAGTAGCAGGCTGGTCTTGAGCTTCATTCAGTTCAATGTTGTTAGCTTGACCACGACCATAAGCAGGCCTGGCATTGTTGTTGCGGGGCTGGTTGGTTGAAGGCAGTGCAAGCTGATTCTGATTCCACCTGCATTCTCTGGCACGGTGACCTGGACGGCCACACTTGAAGCACAGCCCGTCCTCAGGACGAGAAGGAGGAACTCGGGGTGGTGGAACTGGAAGTCTTGGTTGCCTTGGTGGTGGAGGAGGCAAACGAGGTGCAACATAGGATGGCCTTTGAGCTAGAGCAGGTGCATGGTACATGTTGTGGGGAATCTAGATCCTGCACTTCTGAGTTGATGATCCCAAAGATGAGCCCATGTCACGGTTGCGCTTTCTGCTATCCTTGTATTCCAGCAGACCAGTCTCAACCTAGATGGCCTTGTTCACCAGAGTGGCGAAGTTATCATAATCCTGAACAAGGAGCGTGAGCTTGATATCAGGGTGAAGGTCTTCGCGGAATTTCTCCTGCCTACAAGCATCAGTTGAAATGTCTTCTTCAGCATAGCGTGACAAGTCCAGAAACTCCCGCTGATAAGCGTCCACGGTCTTGTTGCCCTGGGTGAGGTTGTGGAACTCCCGCTTCTTCCTATCCATGATTCCTCGGGGAATGTAGCGGGCACGGATAGCAGCTTGGAACTCCGTCCAGGTGATGATGGTTCCAACAGGCTGTGAATGCCTGTGACTGTCCCACCATTGAGCAGCGGGACCCTTCAGGAAGTATGCCGCAAAGGTGACATAGGTGGCAAGGGCGACATTGGCAGACTCCGGTTCATAGGTGATGTCGCGGAGCCAGTCATCAGCGTCAAGCGGCTGAGTTGAGCTGCGGTAGACAGCAGGGTTGAGACGCACAAAGTCTTGCAGAGTTACTACGGCCTGCTGCTGGTTCATGTTCGGCTGAGGAAACTGATCCATGAGCCCTTGCATGAATTGGCGGTTCAGCTCAAACTGTTGTATCATTCCAGCCATGTATTCAGGTGGTGGGGGTGGAGCATCGGCCCCACGGCCACGTCCAGCTGGCCTAACCATCATGTTTAATTATAACAGTGGTAGCTTAGCATTGAGTAATGAAAAAGACAATGAATCATTCATGAAGTAACATGCACAAAGAAAGGAAGTGCAATAGATACATCATATTAGTCAAGCATGACATACAGACCCATACATCGGTCCATTACAAACCAGCGGTACAAGTCGGAAAGGTAAAAAAACCTAGACAAACTAGGCGGCGCGCAGGCACGCGGTAGAGGGATACAACAACGGGACAGAGTGATATGCTACATCAACATCGGGGACAACCACTAAAGCCAGGTAACTGCCGGTGACTCTGTATGGCAAACCTGGGGGCAGGATTCTGCAATCCATGAACACTCTGATGCAAATACTGGTCCCGAGCGGGGAGGAGAGGTCCACATGGAGGAGTACGACCTCCTACAGCAGGCCACTCAAGACCTGGTGGTAGCTCTGTCCTGTGTGGGTAAAGGATGTACTCTGGATGCATCCTCGCACAGACTGTTGGTAGCAACTGTGTCATAGCGTCGTAAAGACGAGTACGGGTGGCGAACAACTCAACAGTCAGAGCTCGGACAACACGATCCAGTGCCTCGGTATACTGAACCAGAACCTGCGGGTCGTAACGACGACGCACGTAGGGGGTGTAGACAGCGGTGTAGGATCGGTCGTTACGCTGCCGCACGTAAGGGGTGTAGGCAGCGGTGTCGGATCCGGTCCCACCCCCAGCGGGGGCATACGGGATGTATCTGAATCCAGTCTCCTCCCAGCACAGGTCCTCTCCACGGAGGCAGGTGATAGCAGTATAGGCAGCATCATGAACTGCCATGTCAACAGTCACTCCAACACCGCAATAGGTGTGCAGCTCAGTGGTACGTCTCCAACGTATCTATAATTTTTAATTGTTCAATGCTGATATATTATCATTGTAGGATACTTTTTGGGTCTTTATTTACCAATTTATAATATTTTTGAGCACTAACCTATTGACCCAGTGCCCAGTGCTAGTTGTTGTTTTCTGCATGTTTTTCACTTTTCAGGTTTATAGTACCAAATGAAGTCCAATTGCCACGAAACTTTTTGATGATTTTTTATGGACCATAAGAATACATGGAAACTTTGGGAGGAGACCGGAGGCCGCACGAGGGCATCAGCATGCAACAGGGCGCGCCCTGGGGGGAGGGGGCGCGCCCTGATGTGTGCTGCCCCCCTCGGGCGTCTCCCGACGCCCCTCTCTGGCCTATAAATTCTCTAATATCGCAAAAACCCTAAAGGCTGTCCCAAAACCCTTTTTACGCCGCCGCAAGTCTCTGTTCCGTCATGAGGCCATCTGGAGCTCCGTTCCGGCACCCTGTCGGAGGGGGGATCGATCACGGAGGGCCTCTTCATCAACCTTGCTGCCCTCATGATGATGTGTGAGTAGTTCACCACAGACCTACGGGTCCATAGCTAGTACCTAGATGGCAATCTCTCTATCTCTTGATCTTCAATACAATGATCATCGCATCTTCGCTTTGATCTATCCGATGTAATCCTATTGTGTGGTGTGTTTGTTGGGATCCGATGAATTGTGGGTTTATGTTCAGATTATTCATGAAAAGTATTTGAGTCACCTATGAATATTTAGATTCTTATTTGCATGATCATTATAGCTTCGTAATTCTCTCTGATCTATCGATGTGCTTTGGCCAAGTAGATTGATCTATCTTCATTGAGAGAGGTGCGTTGTGGTAGGTTCAACCTGACGAGTTTCTATATCCCAATGACAAAGTAGGGGACAAGATACATCTTTGTGTTGTTGCTACTAAGGATAACACGATGGGGTTTATTCATATTGCTTGAGTTTACTTTGTCTACATCATGTCATCGTTTTCCATGCATTACTCTGTTTTACTTAATACTCTAGATGCATGATGGATAGCAGTCGATGAGTGGATTAATAGTAATAGGTGCAGACAGGAGTCGGCCTATTTGTTTATGGATGTGATGCCTATATGCACATGATCATTTCCGTGAAAATCGCATAACTATCCGTGTTTCTATCAATTGCCCAACAGTAATTTGTTACCCACCGTATGCTGCCTACATGAGAGATGTCGCTAGGGAAAACTATGGCCCCCGGGTCTATTCACTTATAAATTTACAAACGCTATTATTACCCCGCTGCCTTTATTTATCTTTTATTTTATTTACAATTATCTACAATTATCTGCACACTTCATTTGCTTGCAAATAACGAGATCAAGGGGATTGACAACCCTCTTGCCCGCGTTGGGTGCAAGTTGTTTGCTCTTTTGTGTGCAGCCGCTGAAGACGGTTGAGGATTGATATTCCTATTGGTTCGATAAACCTTGGTTTCATAACTGGGGGAAATACTTACCCACTTTGTGCTGCAATTACCCGTTCCTCTTCATGGAAAACCCAACACAGATCACAAGTATCAGGAAGGATTTCTGGCGCCATTGCCGGGGAATATCATCATCAACTATCAAGTAACTTCACACAAATTTTATTCACTTGTTTATCTTTTTATTTGCTGTTATATTTAGTTTGTTTCATAAAAAACAAAAAAACAAAAATATTTATCTTTGCTTGTTGCTAGTTTACTTCTTTGCTTGCTTGAAGTTGCTATCATGTCTGATTTTGAAATTAGTGGTGTTTCCGCCTTTAGTGTGGAGTCTTAGAGTATAGAAGAGGAATAAAAGATCCTAATACCACCCATTTGTGATGTGGGCCTGTAAGCCACACAACAATGTTACTAAAATAGTTTTTCAAAGACTAGACTCAACTTCGGCCAAGGAGTTGGAAAGGGGGCTACCTACAGGCAGTCGGCTCTGATACCAACTTGTGACGCCCCCATTTTGATCGTAAGCTAATCATACACGCAAATGCGTATGACCAAGATTAGGGATTCACGGGAAGATATCACAACACATCTCTAGACACAAATTAAAGTCATACAAGCTTCATATTACAAGCCAGGGGCCTCGAGGACTCGAATACATAAGCTCAAATTCAAATGAGTCAGCTGAAGCAAATATTATCTGAGTACAGACATAGTAATCAAGTTTGCCTTAAGAAGGCTAGCACAAACATAAACAACAGATCGAACGAGGCAAGGCCTCCTGCCTAGGAACCTCCTATCCTACTACTGGTCGGGGGCAGCCGCCATGTAGTAGTAAGCTCCTTCGGTGTAGTAGTGGTCATCGGTGGGATCATACGCCTCCTGGGCTCCGTCATCTGATCGCGGTAGAGTATCAAGGGGAAAAGGGGTCGCAAAGCAGCGGTGAGTACTCATCCAAAGTACTCGCAAGACTTATATCAGAACTATACTAGAATATGCATTAGTATCAAAGGAATGGGGTTCTATCTTTGGACAGACTGCAGAAATGCCAGAATAGAGCGGGAAGGCCTAGTCCTATCGAAGACTAGCATCTTCAGGGTCTTGCAGCATTAGAAGAGTGCATATTAGCATAATTAAAGTAGCAAGTTTTATTTAACCACGCCTAGAGATTCTTTCTCGACTTCCTGCGACAAAGCAATCCCGAATCCAACACATTCATTTCAAAATCTCCAGTTCTAGTTGTAAGGTCAGGATACAACTTCGAGCGTCCGTTACCGTGGACACGGCTATTCGAATAGATATACTTCCCTGCAGGGGTGCACAAAATTACCGAACACGCTCGATTAACTCTGGCCGGACACACTTGCTCAGGTAATGCCCGGCCTCGGCTGATGGACACGCCGTAGTCCTACCTAGGCTCAACAAATAGGCCACACATCGGTCTACATCCTAATCGCAAGGAATCATGGGCCAATCTCCCTTCACAATCCTGCGCGTTACATGGACGGCCGGTGTCAGTCCTGGCACCTCTTAATACAAAGACGGTGCTTACGCGGTCCACCCGGGCCCGTGCCGCTTAAGTGTGACATCTAAAGAGATTTCGGGCTAATGTACGACGCAGAGTGCCATACTTATTCCCGCGTGGTGGTTAGTGTGAAATAGGCCAGAGGCCTTTTCAGATCGCATATCCAAATCCATTAATGTTTTGTTAACTGCGGTGACGATCGATGATCCATGATATGTGGTACCATCGCCCCGTCTCGAGGACTTGCAGCAAGGGCCAAGAATGCCCGGCCAAGCCTCATCATTATTACATCAAAACCCTCCAGGTCATCCTGACCTCAACATGTTTCAGCAGTAAAGTAAATGTAACCATGTGTCTATAACACCAAGGGGGAAACCGAGGAGTCACCCTCTATGGATCCCACCCGATGTAATCGTCAAGGTGACCAGAGAGGAATCACCCTCGATGGTTCACGCTTGAGGAGTTGCACGACAGAGCCGTTGTCGGGAGTGGCGAAGGAGGAATCACCCTCCGAGATCCATGAGTACATTACGAAGTATCACCCTCGGGACTCGATAGTAGCTCTGTACAGTTGTACAACTAAGGGGTGTGTGGAGTGATGTGACGGGCATGGCTTGTCGATCCGTTGATCGAGTCTTCGAGTCATCGATGATGAAGCAGGGGCAACATGGACAAAGTGGGGTCACAGGGGATCACTAATCCACCTATACTAAGCATTCAGTATAGCAGTAGGTACAACAGCAGTTTGTCAAAAAACAGGCTATGCATCAGAATATGAGCTATCTACAACAGTAGCAAAATCAAATGCAAGCATGAGAGGGAAAGAAATGGGCGATATCGGAATAATCAAGGGGGGGTTGCTTGCCTGGAAGGTCTGCTGTAAGTGGTTGAACGTCAGCGACGTAGTCGTACCCGGCAGCAGTGTCAGTCTCGATGTCTACTTGAGAGAAGAGGGGGGAAGAAACAATAAATACAACCAAGCAGATAAATCGCGATGCATGACATGGCAATATGCAGTGCTAGGGATGAGCTAACACAGTACTACATTTCACAAACGGAGCGGGAAAATATCTCACGATATTTCTCGGGTCTCTGGCTATTACCGGACAGATGATCCTAACGCCAAATGTCCATGTTCATCTTGCTAGGGTCATGTGACAAATGAACGGACGGCGTATTCAGATTCGTGGGGTTTTTCTGAGCAACTTTCATGTATAAAACTTTTCCATCCGAGTTATAAATTATTTTATATGAATTTACAAAGTTTTACTAATTTCCTAAATTAAACAGATTTAAATTAATTAGAAAAAACCTTTTACTGCATCAGCATGACATCATGCTGACATCAGCAGTCAACATGGACTGCTGGCTGGTCAAACCTGACTAGTGGGACCCAGTTGTCATACACAGAGGGTTAACCCATGGTTTAATTTAAACTAAAAGGGGTTTAGTTAGCAGGGGCCCCACCCGTCATAGGCTATTTAGGTTAATTTAATTATCTAATAACAGTTTAATTAAAATACAGGGCTGGCCCACCTGTAAGTGGCCCAGGGGGCCATGGCCCACATGTAAGTAACTGGGAACTGCCCAGTCAGCCAGTTGACCATGGTCAACTGGTCAACTAGGGGGCCCCTGGCCCATTGGCAGGGTCACTGGGGGTGGCCCCAGTCTGGCCACGTCGTCGGCGGCGGCTGGAGCATCGCCGGCGACCACAAAACGCGGCGGCGTGCTCGGCAGTGGGTCGGGTTTCACCTACGGGGCGCCATTTTGCACGCGGAGACGCACGTTCGAAAGCGGGGGCATGCGCGCATCCATCCCGACACGCGGGAGGAGCTGGGGTGGCCCGTGGCGGCACCGGCGTCGAGCAGAGGCAGCAACCGTGGTCTGGCGAGCGCGGGCGTGCGGCGACGGGGCGACAGCGAGCTAATGAAGCGGCTGGGCGACATCTACGGCTCACCAGGAGCAGGGCGGCCAGTGTGGGGAGGCCTGAGCGACACGGCGTTGAGCAGGCCGTCGACCATGGCGCCGCCGAGCTCGGGCTCGTGCGGGGACGGCAACTACGGCGCAGGCAGAGGGCAAGAAGGGGTTCGGGACGGTCAGGGGCTTACAGAGGCCCTGTAGAGGTGCTTAGGCTGCTCGGGGAGGCGTCGAAGAGGCGAAATTTGCCGGCGTCGATCGTTGGGCAACGGAGAGGAACAATGCAATCCCCTTGCTCCGGTGCGGCTCAGGTCATCCTGCTCCTCCCAGTTGAGGCAGCCGACGTGCGTGATGCTCCTGGCGCGGGCTCAGGTGGTGGGGAGGTCGGAGTGCGCGTGGGCAGGGGCAGCCATGGCGACAGCGGTGGGAGGCTGAGGAGCAAGCAAGCATGGGATAGGGCGAGGAGGAACCGGGGCGCGTCTAGGGTTAGGGTTCAACGCCGGGGTGCGGGAGGGCGTCTTCAGGACGGCGCGGAGCCGTCGGATGGCCGCCACGGCCAGTGGAGCGGCCGGTGGCGCGCATCGGATCCCCCACGTCTCCCCCAATGAACAGGAGGAAAACGATGGGGGCTAGGTGGGTTGGGCTGGACCTTGGGCTGGCAGGCCTAAGTGTCCGGGCACCTAGCCCTTTTTCCTTTTCCCTTTTTGCACTTTCTGTTTTATTTAAAATGCTTTTGTTTTGATTTAAAGACAACACCAAAATACTTTTGTAAAATAAGGAATTTGGCCCTTTAATTCAAAAGCAATATTAGGAAGAGCCACAAAAAGTTTGAGGCCCATTTGAAAAGTTTGGCAATTGTCATAACTCAAAAGGGCATTTAAACAATATTTTGGCCTCTGTTTTAAATGTTTTGAGGCACAAAAATACTTTACAAGAAGCTGGTTACAATTTTGTAAATACCAGGGGAATATTTGTAACCCAACCATGAATTTCGTTTTCAGGTTAGCAAAACTATATAAACCACTCATTAATTAATTAGAATTGCAAAAGAATTTGAAATAAGAATTGATTCCAAAAGTGATTAAACTTGGATTAGCAAAAGCATTAGCTTAACCTCACGTGTTAATTTAGCTTAATTACAATGATCACTCTAGCTGATGATCAAGGGTGTTACAGACTCCAAGCTTGACGAGTTCAAGGAGTGGGACGGCGTGACGGTGCAGCTCACCTTGTCGACCACACACGATGTAGCCGTCTTGGAGCCAGAGGAAGGAGTCGTGGAGGAGGAGAAGTCGGGTGTGTGCTGGGACCCGACGTTGGTTGGGCAGTCCTGGACGTGGACATCGACAATGCGAGAGTTTGTGTCGGACCCGCCAATGTTGGTGGGAGCGAATTCTTGGTCACTATCACGCCAGCATGAGCCGATGGTGCACCATTAGCCTCTGCACGCATTGCCCGCCCATCTCTGGCAGCCACCGCCCTACGTCGACCTCACCGCGAACGAAAGTGACGGCAGCTACTGGACCTAGGGTTATTTTTATGTCCTTTTCAATTTAAGTTAGGAGTTTTGGAGGCAATATAATATATTTTAAATTTTAAGTTTAAGTTTAAATTCTTTTATGTATTTTTAAAGTTTAAGTTTTTCGAGGCAATGTGTGAAATCTGTCCGGCCCGTTGGGCGCATGTACCGGCACAGGGACGCAAATAGATGAGCTTGTCCGTCTGGCCGACCCAAACGAACGAACAACAGATAAAACAGACGTGTGTTTGCATCCCTGTGTTGAAGTTAGACTTAAAGCATTGTTAATAGTATAGCCAGCTATAATAGTTAGCTATAAATAACCCAGCTTGCACTCTCACAATATTTCTAGGAGCACGTATTATTGGTGGTTGTTAATCTATAATCCGCTTCTGTTCTCTCTCCTCTTCTCCCTCTTCCGACTCAACCATAATATATTAATTAAATTCTCATTGCCCGCTTACATCATCTTATTATACTCGCTCTTAGTCAATTAGTGTTATATGTACGGCAAAATGTATTCCAATTACTCATATTTTCCATACTCTAGTAATCTATATAATATAATATAATATATATAACTACTAATAAAGCGACTATTGCTTCTGTCCGTCCGTCTAAAAAATACCCCTAAAGTTGCTATAAATTACCCACTATGTCACCAATAAGTGAAGGAAACGACTCAGTTTTTTTTTCAAAGTCATTGTGGTGCTCAGCTTTTATAAAGAAGGGCTCTGTCACCCTAGAAAACAGGGTTCGATTCTCAGTCATGCCCATTTTCTTTCCTCCTCCCTTTTTATCAGGGCAGTACTAGGCGCCGGTCGACCGGCCCAAATTTGGGCCGGTCAACGCACAGCCGTCCGATTCCCCTATATACAGCCGTTGGATTTGACCCTTTCCCGTGGTGCAGTCTTCTTCCCTCCACCGCTTGCGAGAGAAGAAAAAGGAAATCCGGATGCTCCCCATGCGCAGAGCACCGCCCCCTTTTCCCCCCGGCACGCCGCTTCTATGACCCCACCGTCATGGCCATGGCCGACGAGCTCCGGCGAGGTCTCCTCCATGGCTAGCCGGGCAGAGCTGTAGGTACTAGCAGCAGAAAAAACATAGTCATTGCCATGGATGGGGTTGCAGCAAAAAAAAAGACCTTGATCTCCTTCCCCAGTAAAACTCTAGACCCTCCCAACACCTTGGTTGAAAAAACACCCTGACATCGCCGCTGCAGCTCACCGCCGTTTTTGGTTGTAGCTCTTATTTACAGGGGTATGAAAGCAGCAAACGTCGACGCCGGTAGTAGCAAAAATCGACAGTAGTTGCAACAAAAATCACATGGTTGTATATCTGTACCCTCATAAAAAATGTATGTAACAATCGACAACGCAGTAGTAGCAAAAACCAAAACGTTTGTAGCAAAAGTGGTACAATGGTTCCAGCAGAGGAAGACAATGCAGCAAAAATTTGGTCGGTTCCAGCAAAAATTGAAGACGGTGGTAGCAAAATTTGAAGCTGGTTCCAGCAAACAGACACTTTGGTTCCAGCAAACAAGAAAAACTCGCCGGGATCTCCAGCACTTTGTCACCGTAGCTCCAACATGTTGAATGCCGGCCATCGCCGCCGGTCTGCCAAATCTGGTATCAACTTTCTCCAGCACCAGTGGGTACTGGTTGCAGCACTTGTCGTCGTTGCCTCGAATCTTGTGGTCGTCGTCTCCAGCTTTCTCGCCGCAGACCATTGCCGGTCCCAGCACCGGACGTCGCCGGTCGCGACATCCTCCACCACCACCGCCAGTCACATCTACTCCGGACGCCGGTTGCAGCTACCCTAGCGACGATTGCAGCTTCTGGATCAGATGGTTCCAGCTTCCCCGTGGGTGGAGGTTGGCTGGTGGCTTGCCGTGGCGGTGGAGGTCGGCTCATCGGAGTGAAGCTAGAGGGATGGATGGAGCGGGGCTCGCCGGCGTTGAGCCAAAAAAAGGACGGCAGGAGCGGGGTGCACAAACAGCTCGCCGAAGGAGGGAGCGACGTTCCGATGGTGGTGTGAGGTCCTTGCGTGGGTTCGTGCTCGAAAGGGGAAACAGAGAAAACAAGGCATGAAGCGATAAGATTGAATCAGAATAAAGCGCTACGTGGAGGCACCCAGCCACGTGTGGGTGCTGGAGAAACGTGGGATTCTTATCCCATCGAACGACGCCAGCGCGACCGGCCGAGCGTTCGGCCGGACTGTCGCCGCGAAACGTTTTCCTTTTATCACGCACCTCCTCTCCCACTTACGCTTCATGGGCCATCACGTCCTCCCACTTACGCTTCATGGGCCGACCCGCGGGGCATGAAGCCCCTGTTTTTTTTTTCATTTCGTTTTTCATCATTTCTTTTCTTTTCTTATCTCCGTTTTTGTTTTTTCCTTCTTCAAATCTATACTACTATTAAACAATCCAACTTTATCTTTTTTAAGGCCACCCCGCAAGTGTACCCAGCCTGATTACTATCATCAGATTATCCCACCTAATCACATCTAACAGTCAGGATTAATCTAATCTGATGCTACGATTTTAGCTAGGAATTAACATCGGCGGACGATTTACTCTGCCAAATGTGTGTTCCGTGGAAAACGTAATCCGCTCTTCTCGCAGCAATCTAACCACCACACCCATAGTCCTCTCCTCCCTGGCTTCCTTTCACATCGCCGCCGCCAACGTACGGTCACCAGATCGAGGGTAGCCTACGGTCGCCGGATCGAGGGCACAACTGCCCCTGACGCCAACCCACCACGCTGCGTCCGCCGGGCCGACGAGGGCCAGGACGAAGTCCGGCGTGCGGCGCAGGAACGAGGAGCTCGACGAGGGCGAGCTGGGCGTCGAACCAGGCAAGGCGGCAGTCCGCAGTCCACACTGGCGCGGCGAGGAACCAGAGAAAGAGCTGGTTGCGTGTCGTCGAGCCCGGCTCTGAGCGCGTGCAGGGCCCACCCCTCCACCGGCGATGCGGCTCTCCGGCTGTGCGGCCGCAGCCTACAGCATCCTCGCGTAGGTGGCCACCCAGCGTGCTGCATCATCCAGAATGCGCCAATCTTGCCGCCCCATTTCCCCACTTCCACTAGCATCACGGTATGTAGTTGTTCCAGAACACAACGTTATTCCCATCCTACCGGTCCACGAGCAGCCGGCAGCCGGCAGCTCGAGACGCCTGAACAGGTCCGCCTTGAGCCCTTGACAAAATTCTTTAACAACCAACGTACGAATGACCTCTATTTGCAATCGAGCCATTATTAGTATCTAGCACACTCATGCACGCTGGGAATCGATCTGTATATATATAGCCAAAGGGTCGTATAGAGTATTTCTTTCTTTTGGTTCAGTAACAATGATGTTCTGCGATGAGGTAGCCTGTTTACCTCATAATATGATAATCCAAAGGTGTGTTAATAAACTTCTGAGTAGATTATATATGGATCATGATATGACCTGAAAGAATTGCAATGTATTGGCGCTGCATCCTGCCCCTTCCAAGCAGGTATGGTTTACATTGGAATGCAAGAAGACTATGCACGAACACTTCACGGTGAGCCTTTTAGGGTTTTCTTGTGTGAAAATTTCCTTATGCGTTCATTGCAGTGAGTTTGTTCTACCAAATGCCTGTTTGGAAGGTGGGAAGATCTTAGTCATGTTAATTGAATATTTTGCATAGTTATTAATTACTGTTGGTTCTTCGAAAAGCATGTTGGAAGGCCATGTCGCTTCAGATATTTTTATCGTTCAGTAATGGAGATTGATCATGTAAAGTTCTGCAAGTTTGTGTTCTCTTATTGATAGCTTCTATGATTTCTGAGTTTTTTCTTGATTCTTCATCAATTTGCGATGATTTATGACTTATGAGCCATCTTCAGCAAGGAAACATTATGTTGCTGCAGATATCCAACTTGGTCAGGTCGGCGCCGGCCAAGCAGGATAAACCTCCTGGCCACGCAAGTGGCGTCAGAAAGGTGGACAACTGTAGTGGTGTGGAGGTGCGATCTAACAGGTAACTCACTCTATTTCTGGTCAATTTTTTGGTTCACGAACTCAAAACAAGCGTGAAGAGGTGAGGATTCTGGCGTGAAGGAACCATGATGTGAGAACAGACTGAGATGGAGAATAAGAAACTTGAGGTATATATTCCACATAATCTTCTCACGAACAATTGACCACGGCAATTATATACTAATGCAGCTGCTGCAAGGTTTCTTTTTTATTTAATATATTTCATTGTGACAACCTGTAAAATTTTCAGCCATCTCTTTATAGGTGCTATAGGGAACTAATTTCTGAGTTACTACTGTTGTCCCTTTTACTTTTCTACTCATACAATGTTGTTAATTTGGAGCAAGTACAGTAAAACTACTCACTTGGAGGTCTTTATTATGTAGTCCAGTTTCTTCATGCTTTGCATTTGTCCATGTTTCTCTTCTATTTCCATCATTGAGAAGTTAAGATGTTGGTTTGGATGATATTCTGATGTTGTTTAGTTAGAGTAGGATATTCTGATATTGGTTGACCGTTTCCACGCTAGAGTTAATTGGAAAATATATATTGGAACTACCAGCTATGATGCTATATGATGATAATTGTTTTACTCTGTTTGATGTGAGATGAGCTAATTAGGGTGCTTGATCTATAAGGTTAAGATGCTATATGATGAAAACGATTCTTTTGAAGATAAAAGTACACCAGCCATTCTCTCCTGACAATTAGACAACCACATTAGCAACAATTTATTCAGTTCGATTTCAAATTGTTAGTGATATTATTGTTTGTACTTTTTTTTGTCCGTGATGATTAGCGCCGAGCCGCCGATTTATGAGTTTTGTATTGAATTTTCTCATATTTTTTCCAGTCAACCAAGTTTGGTCTGGCCTATTGACTTTGCTTGTTTTCATCTCTTTAACCGAACTAAGAGTAAGTGACACACTATATGTCCATACGATATACTCTCTATTGTGTTGTAAAAACTAAAAAGTGACATCAACTTGAATCGTAACATGTGTCTTGTAGAGACGTGCGTGCACGTGCAAGGCTACTATTAATTAAAAAAATTCCAAATCAAAAAGTTGAGAGTTTTGGAAAAAATATTTGAGAAATGATAAAATGTTTGTGAATGCAAAAAATGTGTGAGAAATCATAAAATATTCACAGTTTCAAAAAACATTGGTGATTTTATAAAACTGTTTGCAAATTATAAAACAGTCACAATTTGAAAAATAAATGCTAGGAAATGAAATCATGTTCATAATTTTGAAAATAATAATTGTGTATTCAAAACATATTCGAAAAATTATTCATGCATGTCAAAAAATGTTTGTCTAAACAAAACAAATGTTCGTGAATTTGAAAAAATTGACCACAACAACAACAACAACAAAGCCTTTAGTCCCAAACAAGTTGGGGTAGGCTAGAGGTGAAACCCATAAGATCTCGCGACCAACTCATGGTTCTCGCACATGGATAGCAAGCTTCCACGCACCCCTGTCCATGGCTAGTTTTTTGGTGATGCTCCAATCCTTTAGATCTCTCTTTACGGACTCTTCCCATGTCAAGTTCGGTCTACCCTGACCTCTTTTGACATTATCAGCATGTTTTAGCCGTCCGCTATGCACTAGGGCTTCTGGAGGCCTGCGCTGAATATGCCCAAACCATCTCAGACGATGTTGGACAAGCTTCTCTTCAATTGGCGCTACCCGAACTCTATCTCGTATATCATCATTCCAGATTCGGTCCTTCCTTGTGTGGCCACACATCCATCTCAACATGCGCATCTCCGCCACACCTAACTGTTGCACATGTCGCCTTTTAGTCGGCCAACACTCAGCGCCATACAACATTGCGGGTCGAACCGCCGTCCTATAGAACTTGTCTTTTAGCTTTTGTGGCACCCTCTTGTCACAGAGAATGCCAGAAGCTTGGCGCCACTTCATCCATCCGGCTTTAATTCGATGGTTCACATCTTCATCGATATTCCCATCCTTCTGCAACATGGACCTCAAATATCGAAAGGTGTCCTTCTGCGGCACCACCTGCCCATCAAGGATAACATCCTCCTCCTCCTCGTGCCTAGTAGTACTGAAAGCGCACCTCATGTACTCGGTTTTAGTCCTACTAAGTCTAAAACCTTTTGATTCCAAGGGTTGCCTCCATAACTCCAACTTCCTGTTGACCCCTGTCCGACTCTCATCGACTAGCACCACATCGTCCGCAAAGAGCATACACCATGGGATATCTCCTTGTATATCCCTTGTGACCTCATCCATCACCAAGGCAAAAAGATAAGGGCTCAAAGCTGACCCTTGATGCAGTCCTATCTTAATCGGGAAGTCATCAGTGTCGCCATCACTTGTTCGAATACTTGTCACAACATAATCGTACATGTCCTTAATGAGGGTAGTGTACTTTGTTGGGACTTTGTGTTTCTCCAAGGCCCACCACATAACATTCCGCGGTATCTTATCATAGGCCTTCTCCAAGTTAATGAACACCATATGTAGGTCCTTCTTTTGCTCCCTATATCTCTCCATAAGTTGTCGTACCAAGAAAATGGCTTCCATGGTCGACCTCCCAGGCATGAAACCAAACTGATTTTTGGTCACGCTTGTCATTCTCCTTAAGCGGTGCTCAATGACTCCCTCCCATAGCTTCATTGTATGGCTCATTAGTTTAATTCCACGGTAATTAGTACAACTCTGAACATCCCCCTTGTTCTTGAAGATTGGTACTAATATACTCCGTCTCCATTCTTCTGGCATCTTGTTTGCCCAAAAAATGAGATTGAAAAGTTTGGTTAGCCATACTATCGCTATGTCCCCGAGGCCTCTCCACACCTCAATGGGGATACAATCAGGGCCCATCGCCTTGCCTCCTTTCATCCTCTTTAAAGCCTCCTTGACCTCCGACTCCTGGATTCACCGCACAAAACGCCTGCTAGTGTCATCAAAGGAGTCGTCCAGATCAATGGTAGAGCTCTCACTCTCCCCATTGAACAGCTTGTCAAAGTACTCCCGCCATCTATGCTTAATCTCCTCGTTCTTCACCAAGAGTTGATCTGCTCCGTCCTTGATGCACTTGATTTGGTTAACATCCCTCGTCTTCCTCTCTCGGATCTTGGCCATCTTATAGATGTCCCTTTCGCCTTCCTTCGTGTCTAACCGTTGGTAGAGGTCCTCATACGCCCGACCCCTTGCTTCACTCACAGCTCGCTTCGCGGTCTTCTTTGCCATCTTGTACTTCTCTATGTTGTCTGCACTCCTATCCAGATATAGGCGTCTGAAACAATCTTTCTTCTCCTTAATTGCCTTCTGGACATCATCGTTCCATCACCAAGTATCTTTAGCTTCTCTTCTACTTCCTCTGGACACTCCAAACTCCTCTGAGGCCACCTTACGAATGCAAGTCGCCATCTTCATCCACATGTTGTCTACATCACCTCCTTCCTCCCAAGGGCCCTCCTTAATGACCCTTTCCTTGAACGCCTGAGCTACCTCCCCCTTGAGCTTTCACCACTTCGTTCTAGCAACTTTGGCACGCTTGTCTCGCTGGACACGAATCCGAAAGCGGAGGTCAGGAACCACAAGCTTATGCTGAGGGATAACACTCTCTCCAGGTATCACCTTACAGTCTAGGCATGCACGCCTGTCTTCTCTTCTCGAGAGGATGAAATCAATCTGGCTAGAGTGTTGCCCACTACTGTAAGTCACTAGATGTGATTCTCTGTTCTTAAAGACGGTGTTAGCTACGATCATGTCGTAGGCTAGCGCAAAGCTTAAGACATCTTCTCCTTCTTGGTTCCTGATTGTAAGGGCATATTTATACCCTAATGGTTTTGGTGATTGATGACAATGCGTTTGCGGACTAATCGTGTGCATTAAGCTTTCAGAGAATATCAGGTGGCACGAGACGATTATCTTACCCCTCAGGAAGCTAAAAGGAAGACGGTGTCTTTTCGATGATTTAGTGTCAGTGGACTTAAGTCGTAGGAAAATCCGTACTATCAAGAGGGGGTCCGCGGTGGGAAAGTTTGGGAGGAATCATCACATAAACACTCGCACCCCCATTCGTTTCCCGGCAACATGGAGTATCTGTCCTTGCCCTACTCTCCCTTTCTTTCTCTCATCGGTAGTACCGCTCTGGGAAGCGGTAGTACCGCGCGCAGCCGGTACTTCTGCCCCAGCCGGCGGTAGTACCGCTTAGGGAAAGAAGGGAGGGCTGGGCACCTTGCGCGTGGCATCAGACGCTTTTCTGGCAGTGTCTGGTGCCCCGCGCCAGCACCCAGCTGCAGCGGTAGTAGGGGCGGTAGTACTAAGCGGTACTACCGCCGCCCCTCCTACTGGCTCTCTGTTGGGCGGTAGTACCGCCCCAACCAGCGGTACTACCGCTGAAGCGCGGCTGGTGGGTGGGCAACGGGAAGATTCCCCTCTCTTCTATATAAAGGGTCTTATTCCCCAAGAAGCCCTACCTCTTATCCTTCCCCAAGCTCCATTGTTGCCCAAAGCTCATTCTTGCCCGATCTCTCTCCCTAGCCAACAAAACTTGTTGATACTCTAGGGTTTGGTTGAGAGGGCCCCGATCTACACTTCCACCAAGAGAAATTTGATTCCCCCCACTAATCCCTTGCGGATCTTGTTACTCTTGGGTGTTTGAGCACCCTAGACGGAAGAGGTCACCTCGAAGCCATAGTCCATTGTGGTGAAGCTTCGTGGTGTCGTTGGGAGCCTCCAATTCAGTTGTGGAGATTGCCCCAACCTTGTTTGTAAAGGTCCGGCTGCCGCCTCCAAGTGCACCACTAGTGGAATCACGGCAATTCGCATTGTGTGAGGGCATGAGGAGAATACGGTGGCCCTAGTGGCTTCTTGGGGAGCATTGTGCCTCCACACCGCTCCAACGGAGACGTACTTCCCTTTACCGGGAAGGAACTTCGGTAACACATCCTCGTCTCCATCGGTTCCTCTTGTGGTTATTTCTTAGCTTTACTTCACGCAAGCTACTTACATTGTTTATCTTGCTTGCTTGAGTTGCTTGTTGTGTTTAGCATCATATAGGTTGCTCACCTAGTTGCATATCTAGCCAACCTATTTGTTGCTAAGTATAAATTGTTAAAGAAAAGTTGAAAACTGGTAGTTGCCTATTCACCTCACCCTCTAGTCAACCATATCGATCCTTTCAATTGGTATCAGAGCTACGTCTCTTTATTAAGGGTTTCACCACCCGAAGAGTATGGTTAACGACGGGGACCGACCGGTTGAACTCCCCGAGGCCATGGGTGTGAGCACGGTCTCTCGTGAGGATTTAAATGAGGCCATGTCCTCGCTTAAATCCTCCATGACGACCGAGGTCAAATCCATGTTTAAAGAATTCCTTGATACCCTTAAACTTTCCACCGATGCGGTGCAAGTGGTTAATCCCACTAACTCGACATCGGATGTCAACTCCGGTAAGGAAGGGGCTAGTGCTGATAAGGATAATTGTTCTCAAGGAATTAATGGGTCGGGGACCTTTGCCTCGGTTCCCCTTCCCTTGGTCTATGGAGGACCGGTGCACCAACCTCATATAGTTAATCTCGGTCCTCCTCCTAAACTTGTTAAGAATAATTTTGCTAATTGGATTTTTCGTATCAAGTCTCATTTGGATCACAGCTCAATTCAACTCATGCGAGTCATTGAAGAAGGATACTACCCTCGTGATCCACGCAACCTCACTCCAAGAGAAGAAGCGGATAAACAGCTAAATTCCACAGCCTTGTTCATACTCCGAGTTGTTGTTCCTATTGAAGACCTACCTCACCTGCGTCCCTTCACTGTTGCTAAAGAGTGTTGGGAACACATTGTCTCCATGTACAAGGGCAGCTCAAGCATTCAACGGTCAAACTATGAAGTTGTCCTTGATCAGTCAGATGAGTTTGTAATGGTAGAAGATGATGAACCGCGTGAGCTCTATAGGAGGGTGACTGCTCTTGCCGTTGCCCTCAAAGATTATGGCAGCAAGGATGTGGATGACACCTGGGTCAAGCGTAAGTTTCTGAAGGCCATCATGCCCTACAACAAGGCCATGTCCGCCGTCATCCATCAAAGACCGAACTTTCACACTTTGTCATCTGGGGATGTGTTGGATGAATTTATTGCAATGAACATCTTGAACATGACCACAGACGATGCCCTTGCTCGCGTGCAACGGTCAAAGAAATCATCTCCCAACCTTGCTTTGAAGGCCAAGGTCAGTCAAGAGGAAGAAGAAGAAGAAGAAGAAGAAGAAGAAGAAGAGGGTTGCCCCGAGGACACCAAATATGCTTACCATGAGCATATGGCTCTAGCGTCCAGGCAATTTTGGGGCAACAAGAGAAACACAAGGCCTAACTTCTCCAAGAACAACTCTAACGGGTCAAAGGGCAAGCAACGTGTGAGGACCTGCTACAACTGTGGTAATGTGAGTCACTTTGTGGTGGATTGTCCATATGAGAAGAGGGAAGACAATGGTGGCAAGCTCATCCGCAAAGATAAGGCCAAGTCTTTCCCCAACAAGACCAACTTCACCAAGAAGACTCCTCACAAAGTGTTGGTGGCTCAAGAAGAGTATGCCTCAGATGATGATGTTGATGATGAAGACACAAGTGGTGAAGAAATGGCAATGGCATCTGTGGCAATTGCATCCTCTACCCCAACAAAGGTGTCACTCTTCGACGCCCCCAATGAGAACCACATCGCTAGGTGCCTCATGGCAAAAGGTATCATCAAGGTAACCTCCAACGCCAAAACCTCAAACATTAAGACTTCTGTTTCTTCCACTTCGTCTTTGTTAGATTGTGTGGATGAACATGAGGAGGCGAAAGAGGGTGAGAATGAGTTTGACAAGTTCTTGTGTAAACTCAACGGAGAATCCAAGAAGCACTTCGTTGCTCTCTTGGAACAACTTGGTGAGGCCAATGACACGATTGAGTCTCAAGAAGAATTTCTTGAGGAGATGAGAGGCCATAGTCGTGATTATGCCGACGAGATAGCAGATCTTTCTATTGCTCTAGAGGAAGAGCGAGGTCTTCATTTGACTCTTAAGGAGTCACAAAATGACGACATTGCTAAATTACGTAAAGATTATGATCATGCTATTGTTCTTAACCGTGTTCTTAAATCTGAAAAGGTTGCACTTGGGGTTGACCATGCTCGACTCAAGGATGAGTTTGACTCACTTGACAATGCTCACAAGGCATTGAAGGGCGTTCATGCTTCTCTTAAAGAGTCGCATGATCAACTCCAAGTAAAACTCACTAAGGAAATTGCCACATGTCCTCCCTTTGTTTTAATTGATAATGCATCTGCTACTAACCCGTGTTGTGAGCATGCACATCTTGTGGAGGAAAATACTAAGATGAAAGAGCAGCTTGAGAAAGGCCTTGTGACATGTATCCAAGGTGAGAAGAATCTCAATGACCATTTGAGCAATCAAAAGGAAGTGATTGCAAAGGAAGGAGTTGGGTTTGCACCCAAGTCCAAAAAGAAGAAGAAGGTGAAGACCACGCAGGTTCCTCCGCTCAAGGAAACATTTGTCAAATCGGGGAACAGTACTCATGAGAAGAAGAAGGACAAGGTTGTGAGTGATAGTGCCAAGAAGGGCAAGATCACTCCCTCCAACAGGGCCGGCGATTTTAACTCCTCCTATGTTTTGTGCCGTGCTAGTGATGGGCACGTTTATGCCAAATATGTTGGTTCTTCTTATGAGTATATTGAGTGGTCTATTTGGGTTCCTAAGACCCTTGTCACTAACATGAAAGGACCCATTCAAGAATGGGTACCTAAATCCAAGCATTGATCTATTGTAGGACTTTGCTTCCGGGGGAGTCTCATGGTTGCTCGATAGCGGAGCAACAAATCATATGACCGGAAGCAAGGACTTGGTGGTGGATGTTCGACCCGATGCATCCGTGGCCACCCAAGTCTCATTTGGCGATGATGCAATCTCAAAGGTATTGGGTCTTGGCAAGGTGGTTATCTCTCCGACCTTAACCATTGAGAGAGTCATGCTTGTTGAGACCCTTGCATACAATTTACTTTCCGTTCGTCAACTTGCACTCATGGGTTTTAGTACCTTCTTTGGCATTGATACCGTGACCCTTTTGTGGAGCAAGACTCTTAAAGTAGCCTTTGTTGGGCATGTCGAAAACGGTCTCTATGTGATTAACTTCTCGGAGCGACCCACTAAGACCGCGACATGTCTAATGGCTAAAGTTGATGTGGGATGGCTTTGGCATCGCCGACTAGCCCATGTCAATATGAGATCTTTGCAAAGTCTCCTCAAAGGGGATCACATTCTTGGACTAACAAATGTGAGTTTTGCCAAAAATCGTGCTTGTAGTGCTTGTATCGAAGGAAAGCTACATGAAAAAGCTCATCGTCCAACTACTACAATCTACTCAAAGAGGACCTTAGAGCTCCTTCACATGGATCTCTTCGGGCCTCCATCTTTTGATAGTCTTGGAGGAAGAAGGTATTGCTTGGTGATTGTGGATGATTACTCGAGATACACATGGGTATATTTCTTCAAGAGGAAGAGTGAGACACAACAGACCGTCATCAACTTTGCAAATGAAGTCCAACGTCAACATGAAGCAAAGATTTTGATGATTAGAAGTGACAACGGCACTGAGTTCAAGAATTACACCCTAGATGAGTTTCTCAGTGATGAGGGGATAAAACACCAATATTCCACACCTTACACCCCTCAACAAAACGGTGTTGCGGAGAGGAAGAACCGGACGTTGATGGATGCGGCAAGAACCATGATGGCAGAGTTTAAATCTCCGTACAACTTTTGGGCCGAAGCCATCAACACAGCGTGTCATGCATCAAATCGGCTCTATCTCCGCAAAGGCTTGAACAAGACTCCTTATGAGATTCTTACAGGGAACAAGCCCAACCTCAAATACTTCCGGGTGTTCGGTTGTAAGTGTTTCATTCTCAAGAAAGGTGTTCGTTTGTCTAAATTTGAATCTAGAGCCCATGAGGGCATATTTGTTGGTTATGCCGCAAACTCTCATGCTTACCGTGTCCTCAACAAGTCCACCGGACTCATTGAGGAGACGAGTAACGTAGAGTTTGATGAAAATAATGGCTCCCAAGTGGAGCAAAGTGGTCTTTGTGATGCAGGTGATGAAATTCCTCCCCAAGCCATAAGAAGAATGGGTGTGGGATACTTCCTACCCGTTGAGGAACCCCTTGTGGCTGAAGGAGAAGGACAATGTTCCACTCAAGTGGAACCATCACCGACGCACGACCCACACGCTTCCGGAGAACAAAGTGAAGGCCCTCAACCCAGTGATCAAGATCGAGGGCAAGATCAACTTAATAGTGATGATTCTACTTCACATGATGCTCAAGATCTTGTTCACACCCCCGTGCAAGCTCAAGATCAAGATGAAGCTCAAGACCAAGATCAAGTTCAAGTTCAAGATCAAGGTGAAGCTCAAGACCAAGATCAAGTTCAAGATCAAGGTCAAGCTAAAGATCAAGATCATGCTCAAGATCATGAGCTAGCCGGTGCTAGTACCGAAGCTCGTCAAGTTACCAAGCCTCAACTCTCCATGGAGCAAATTCTTAAAAGACGAGCTGTCAAGATTGCTTCCAAGCTTAAGACCAAGCAACATCTCCTAGAGAACGTCTACGGAAGCTTGAAAAGAGGGGTAACTACTCGTAGTCAATTAACAAACTTTTGTGCACATCATGCGTTTGTTTCTTGCTTTGAACCCCTCAAGGTACAAGATGCGCTCGAAGATGAGGATTGACTTGAAGCCATGCATGATGAAATCAACAACTTCGAGCGCAACAAAGTGTGGCGATTGGTGCCAAGACCAAAGGAGAATCACAATGTTATTGGAACCAAATGGATCTTTAAGAACAAGCAAGATGCACATGGCATTATTATTCGCAACAAGGCAAGACTAGTGGCTCAAGGCTACTCCCAAGTCGAGGGTATCGACTACGGTGAAACCTTTGCCCCTGTTGCTCGCCTTGAATCTATTCACATGCTGCTTGCTTATGCCTCTCATCATGACTTCATATTATATCAAATGGATGTAAAGAGTGCTTTTCTTAATGGTCCTCTTAAGGAGTTGGTGTATGTCAAGCAACCCCCGGGGTTTGAGGATTCCAAGTTCCCCAATCATGTATACGTTCTCGATAAGGCACTCTATGGCCTTAAACAAGCCCCACGTGCGTGGTATGAGCACCTTACCAAGATGTTGCAAGATCGTGGGTTTGAAATTGGGAAAATCGACCCCACTCTTTTTACTAAGAGGGTTAACGGGAACTTGTTCGTATGCCAACTATATGTAGATGATATTATCTTTGGTTCTTCTAACAAAGCTTTTAATGATGAGTTCGCCGCACTAATGACCAAAGAGTTTGAGATGTCTATGATGGGAGAGTTGAAGTTCTTCCATGGATTCGAAGTCAAGCAACGAAGCCAAGGAACCTTCATCAACCAAGCAAAATACACTCAAGACATGCTCAAGAGGTTCAAGATGGATGAGCTCAACCCTCCCAAGGCCAATACTCCAATGCTGCTCAAATGCCAACTTGACAGTGATCCCAATGGTAAAGCTGTGGATCAAAAGGTATATCGCTCCATGATTGGATCTCTGCTTTACCTTTGTGCATCTAGACCGGATATCATGTTGAGTGTGGGAATTTGTGCAAGATTTCAAGCTGCACCTAAGGAGAGTCACTATGTGGCTGTCAAGCGAATCTTTCGATATTTGGCTCATACCCCAAACTTTGGCTTATGGTACCCCAAAGGTGCTTTATTTGATCTCATTGTTTATACTGACTCGGATTGGGTGGGAGACCGTGTGGAAAGGAAGTCCACTTCCGGAGGCTGCCAATTTCTTGGTCGCTCTCTGGTAAGTTGGTCTTCAAAGAAACAGAACTGTGTTTCTCTCTCGTCCACCGAGGCCGAGTATGTAGCCGCCGCAAGCTGTTGTGCTCAGATTCTTTGGATGAGGCAAACCTTAAAGGATTATGGTGTCAACTGTGACAAAGTGCCTATTTACTGCGACAATGAGAGCACGATCAAGATCTCCAACAACCCGGTTCAACACTGCAAGACGAAGCATATTCAGATTCGTCATCACTTCATCCGGGACCACATCAAGCGCGGAGAAATTGATCTTATTCACCTTTATACCAAGGAACAGCTTGCAGATATATTCACGAAGCCATTAGATGAAGCAAGATTTCGCGAGTTAAGGCATGAGCTAAATATCATTGATTCGAGCAATGTGGCTTGACTTAGTGCACACCCCACCACACTCATCATTATGTCTTGTCTAGATGTAGGGATGGATTTAGGGGGAGTCTAGTTCTCTCAATGAACTATCTCTCCTCCTATTATGCATAAACGTCTTTGACATCCTCCATTTTTGATGGTTTTTGTGCTTCAAAGACGAGTTTTGGTCATGGGCCCAAGGTTCAAATCTTCGCGGTGCCATACCAATTGACTCAAACATAGGTGGCCTCAGCCACCGCCCCTCCTAGCGAGGCATTTGCTTTCGAGAAGCACGTTTTTGTGTTTTCGGGGTCACTCCAACCTTTTTGATTTGTTTTGGATCGGCATCATCGGAGTGTTTCCTGATTGTTGGATGGTTTTGATTGTCTCCAACCTTTTTAACAAAACAAAATCTTGCATAAGCCACTCTCTTGGTTTTATTTCCTGCCTTGGTGTTGCCGAGAGCGGTACTACCGTTGGCTTGGGCGGTAGTACTAAGCGGTACTACCGCTACGCCCAGCGGTACTACCGCCGGAGCGGTTCTACCGGGCTTCCTGCCGCTGTGTCGAATCGGGGCGGTACTACCGCCCGGGCGGAGTTCCCACGAAGGGATATGGGGCGGGGCAGGGGAAGTTTCTACTTCCCCATACCCATTCACCCCTGTCTCTCGCAACCCTCTCTCTCCAGGCGCACCCAAGGGCGCGGAGGCCTTCGCCGGATCTCCGTTTCTGGCCATTCCTTCGCAAAACCGTCCGGAGGAGTTGATCTCCAACCCCCCCCCTCTCGCCATGGACACCGGTATTGTCCCGTTTTTCTCTCCCTAGGTTCTCCTATTTTTGAATCTAGGTATTGGACAATGCATGGTAGTTCCATCTTTTTTGGGTCAAATTCGGGCGTGATTCTCCTATACAAGCTTGCTAGGAAGTGGTTCTCAAGGTTTTGCAGTCAAATATGTGCATTTGACATCCCCGGTAGTACCGAATCTCACCGGCGGCTGTAGGTTCGCTGCAGTTTTTGCCCGAGCGGTACTACCGCCCCTTGGGGCGGTAGTACTAAGCGGTACTACCGCTGGTGACAGCGGTACTACCGCTGGAGATGCCAATTGCCCATGTTTTTCTACCAAATCTTCAGAATTGCTTTATTTTTTTTGTTGTTTTTGGCTTATGCAAACTGGTTTACACTCTTTTTCTCCCGTTTGGTGTTCTTGTTTGGTTTCCAGGTGGTAGTAGGAGGAACCCGAGCCATGAGACCGGATCCAAGCGACCGCGCACCTCTGAAGAAGGCGACAGCTCAGCCAACCCTCCCAGGCAGCAGACAAAGAAGGTTGCCTCCAAGAGGTCGCAGCCATCCCTGGACAAGATCCCCATCAAAGATTACTGGGCCATCCGCCGTCACGATCCATATGTCACTCCTCAAGAGAATGCTGTTCGCAACCGTCCCTTCTGGACCAAGCAGCAGTTGCGTGTTTACAATGACGTGCTTCTAGGTAAGGAAAACATCTTTGTGCCAAATGTCAAGTCGATTGATATGGAGTGCTTGGAAAAGAATGCCCAATACTTTGGCCAGGCTATTGAGCTCTGTCAGAAGCTTCAGCTCACCCATCTCATGGAATTCAACAAGGACTTTAATGCTGAGATGATTGCCGTGTTTTATGCTACCGTTTACTTTGGGACTGATGATGCCAGGACTATGACTTGGATGACTAATGGGAGGAAATTGTCTGCTACATGGAAGGAGTTCATGGACCTTCTTCACGTTGAGGACAGGGGGCTCGATGACCCTGTCGGTTTTCGCCCACACAAGGAACCTACGGCAACTCATAAGCGCCAACTTTGGCCCTACTCCACTGAGAAGGTATCCTCCACTACTGGCAAAGTACTTATGTTCTGCAGCCGTTCCTTGATATTATGCACCGCATATTCCGAAACACCTTGTTTCCTCGTGTTGGCAACTTGGACATGGTGCACTCCTACCTTGTGGATCTGTTGCTCTTCTGTCAGCATATGAAGGAGTCTGCTGAGGTGCCTGCTCTGGATATTTCTCACATCATGTGGTCTGAACTCCACTCTCCTGTCTTTGATCGTAAGGTTCCTATTTATGGCCCGTACTTGATGCTTCTTCTTGAGAGCACGTGGGCTAAGACCCATCCAGGCATCATCTTTGAGCATGGTGAGGTGGTTACTCATAAGGTTGTGCAGCTCCGTCAGAAGGACAAATGGGCAAACTATGTTGCTCCCGAGGCTGTTCTGGCTGATGATGAGGTTGAGGATGAAGATGAGGATGACGAGGATGATGATGACTTTGTGGTCCAGGGTGGTGCGGCTCCTCGTTCTACACCTTCTCTGGCCGAACCATCTTGGGCTAAGAAGCTCAAGGAGAAGATGAAGAAGCTGTTATGTTTACAGGCTAAGGGTCAGTACAGGGCTCATGTTGCTGAGAAGGAAGCTAGACGGCGTCACAAGGCTCTTGGCAGACACGTTGGGTTGGAGGTTCCCAGTGGTTCTGAGGAGGTCATTACTGATGAGGAGGTCTGGATCTCACGGCACTGCAAGGACTCTGACGATGATCTGCCTGGCTCTTCTGCTCCTGCTCCGCCCGGCACTGTTTCCCACACTCCATAGTCCGGAGAGTACTGATGATGGGTCCTCGTGTTCTGCCACCTGTGTGTCTTAGTCCTCCCTGCCCTTTTGGTGTCTCGCTGCCAAAGGGGGAGAGAGTGTAGGGATTTGCGGAGTCACGAGCATGCGTTTGCTTTCCGAGTTGCTTTCTTTTATGTCATTGCTCGTGAACTCTTTCTAGTTGCCTTGCTTTGCTTTGCTTATGGTTGTGAGACTTCTGTCACTTCGTCGTATGGTGTAAGACATATGCTACCCTTAATTATCCTTATATGTCTCGTTCTGTGAGTTAGTTTCATTATACCATCTGTGTTATACTCTCACATAGTGCTCCTTGCTTAGTTATCTATGTCATATTTTATATTGTTGCAAGGAGTATTCGTCTCTAAAATATAGGGGGAGTGTTGATCCTAGCATGTGTGTTTTGCATTCCAAAAGCATATCTAATATAGCACACATCTAGGGGGAGCCCGTCTATATTTTTGTAGACTTTTGGGTTTGCTTTCTTTCTCTTATTTATTTTCTATGCAAATCCAGTGTTGTCATCAATCCACCAAAAAGGGGGAGATTGTAAGGGCATATTTATACCCTAATGGTTTTGGTGATTGATGACAATGCGTTTGCGGACTAATCGTGTGCATTAAGCTTTCAGAGAATATCAGGTGGCACGAGACGATTATCTTACTCCTCAGGAAGCTAAAAGGAAGACGGTGTCTTTTCGATGATTTAGTGTCGGTGGACTTAAGTCGTAGGAAAATCCGTACTATCAAGAGGGGGTCCGCGGTGGGAAAGTTTGGGAGGAATCATCACGTACACACTCGCACCCCCATTCATTTCCCGGCAACATGGAGTATCTGTCCTTGCCCTACTCAGCCTTTCTTTCTCTCAGCGGTAGTACCGCTCTGGGAAGCGGTAGTACCGCGCGCAGCCGGTACTTCTGCCCCAGCCGGCGGTAGTACCGCTTAGGGAAAGAAGGGAGGGCTAGGCACCTCGCGCGTGGCATCAGACGCTTTTCTGGGGGTGTCTGGTGCCCCGCGCCAGCACCCAGCCGCAGCGGTAGTAGGGGCGGTAGTACTAAGCGGTACTACCGCCGCCCCTCTTACTGGCTCTCTGTTGGGCGGTAGTACCGCCCCAACCAGCGGTACTACCGCTAAAGTGCGGCTGGTGGGTGGGCAACGGGCTGATTCCCCTCTCTTCTATATAAAGGGTCTTCTTCCCCAAGAAGCCCTACCTCTTATCCTTCCCCAAGCTCCATTGTTGCCCAAAGCTCATTCTTGCCCGATCTCTCTCCCTAGCCAACAAAACTTGTTGATACTCTAGGGTTTGGTTGAGAGGGCCCCGATCTACACTTCCACCAAGAGAAATTTGATTCCCCCCACTCATCCCTTGCGGATCTTGTTACTCTTGGGTATTTGAGCACCCTAGACGGAAGAGGTCACCTCGAAGCCATAGTCCATTGTGGTGAAGCTTCGTGGTGTCGTTGGGAGCCTCCAATTCAGTTGTGGAGATTGCCCCAACCTTGTTTGTAAAGGTCCGGCTGCCGCCTCCAAGTGCACCACTAGTGGAATCACGGCAACTCGCATTGTGTGAGGGCGTGAAGAGAATACGGTGGCCCTAGTGGCTTCTTGGGGAGCATTGTGCCTCCACACCGCTCCAACGGAGACGTACTTCCCTTTACCGGGAAGGAACTTCGGTAACACATCCTCGTCTCCATCGGTTCCTCTTGTGGTTATTTCTTAGCTTTACTTCACGCAAGCTACTTACATTGTTTATCTTGCTTGCTTGAGTTGCTTGTTGTGTTTAGCATCATATAGGTTGCTCACCTAGTTGCATATCTAGCCAACCAATTTGTTGCTAAGTATAAATTGTTAAAGAAAAGTTGAAAACTGGTAGTTGCCTATTGACCCCCCCTCTAGTCAACCATATCGATCCTTTCACTGATGCTATAGCCAAATCCCCCATGCACCCCTTCAAAACCCGTGTTAGATGTGCCCACGTGGCCATTGAGGTCTCCTCCTATGAAGAGCCTCTCGCCAATTGGTACACTCGTAACCATGTCCTCCAGGCCTTCCCAGAACTCCCTCTTGGTGTTCTCATTGTGGCCTACTTGCGGGGCATACGCGCTGATAACGTTGAGTACTAAGTCCCCAACTACCAGCTTGACCAGGATAATCCAGTCCCCACGTCTCTTGACGTCTACCACTCCATCCTTGAGGCTCTTGCTGATCAAGATGCCTACTCCATTTCTGTTTGCAACCGTCCCCGTGTACCACAGCTTGAAGCCGGTACCCTCCACCTCCTTCGCCTTTTGTCCCCTCCATTTGGTCTCTTGGACGCAAAGGATATCAATGCCTCTCCTCACCGCTGTATCAACTACCTCCCGAAGCTTACCTGTCAGAGACCCTACGTTCCAGCTACCTAAGCGAATCCTCCTAGGCTCGGCTAGCTTTCTTACCCTTCGCACTCGTCGAGTCAAATGCGAAGACCCTTGCTCAATTTCCACTACACCCGGGCGCCGATGTAGCGCGCCACTAAGGATGTGACGACCCGATCCTCGCTCACTTGCCACCGTATCCAGATCACGATACGGCGCGCCACCTGGGGGGTGACGGCCCGGCCCTTGCCCATTTTCCACCACACCCGGGTTCCGATGTGGCGCATCGCTGAGAGGGTTACACCCCAACGAAAATCTTTTGGGTTTCATCTCCATAAGAGTGGCTGAGTTTTGACGTTGGCTCGCCAAGCCTATCACAACCCTCCTCCTTTACCCGGGCTTGGGACCGGCTATGTTGAGACAACATAGGCGGAGTTAATTTGGAAATTGACCAAGTTAAAAAAATGTTTGTCGACTCGAAAAACTGTTCGTTGATTCAAAAGACTTTTATGTCTAGGATTTGAGTAGTTCTTGGAAAGTCTTTATATGTCTAGGCGTTGGAGTAGTTTGTGGTCGATGAGATTTGTTTTAAAGTTTTAAACATTTCCTTGCGCGATACAATAATTAGTGTGTCGTGCAGTGGCAAGCTCATTGCATTGGGATTTACCACATCGAATGCTTTGCGATCACGTGGACATCACATTCATCATCTGCGAGGATGGAAAGAGAGATAAGGGGCAACATGGTGAGCCACCGTGTTACAATAGAGGACGCTCATATGTCGGGTTATTGAGTCATACTTATTTGGCTAGCGTGCAATTTTTTGTCTCCTATTGCAACGCACAGACATGTTTGCTAATATTACCTAAAAAGGAAAAAAAACATGTCACGCAAAGTATTGCCATCCTACCTTCTTTTCCTTCTATGTGTGTGGGGGGTGGGGGTCACTCCCCTTTGTAGGTCTAGCCCGACAACAACAACAACAGGTAGATGTTACGAAACCAAAACCCCAATGCTATATCTCGCCCGCAACGAGGCCAAAACTACCAAGGTTATATCTCACCAAACCCGTAAAACTACCCGTCTCTGGGACGAGGTTAGCAGGCTGGCCCAACACTGTAACTCTACAGAACGGTTTCCAGGAGCTTCTAGACTAAAAAAAGGAGCTTATATGGTCTGGTTCGGACCTGTTTAAGAAGGTACTGTGCAGTTTTCTTTCTTTGTTCATATGTGTTTTTCTTATTTCCCTAAAAAGTATGTTTTTCTTACCTGTTTTTTCTTTTCTTTTTTCAAACAACTGTCGACATGTTTTAATACACGTTGTACATTTTTTGTATAGTCGGAAAATTGTTCTCTAGTCGACGTCGAACATTTTTCAAAACTTAATGATTTTTTTTTCAAATACATGTTTGGACATTTTTTCGGATACATGCAAAACATTTTACAAATGCATGTTGAACATTTTTGAATGGTACGAAATATTTTTCAAACTACGCGAACAGTTTTCTAAAACTTTCACAAACATATTCCTGAAACACGTGAACATTTTTGAAATGTCAAAAACATTTGTATGAATCATTGTATTTTTTAAATGAAATTATGCTAACATTGTTTAAACCATATATACAGTTTTTTTTTAATGTGAGGAACATTTTTTGAACGGTATGACTTATTTTTTTTAAAAAGCGATTATTTTGCATTATTCAAACAATTTTAAAAGAGTAAAGAACATATTTAAAACACACGTACGTTTTTTAAATGTCATGGACAGGTTTTTAGTGCTATCAAAATGTTTTATAGGGGTGCGAACATTTATTATACACTGCATGAGCATTTTTCAAATGTTCAACTAGCAGTTTTAAAATACGAGTAAATTACTTATCTGAATATATGTATTCGAATATTTCGAAACAATATATAAAGAAAGAAAACTAACAAGGGAACCAAGATGCCCGTGCGTTGCAACGGGAGAAAAAAAAACCTCACTTCACTAACCCAATGGCTCAAGACCTCCTCCTCCTCCCCCCCCCCCCCCCCCATGACCCATCACCAGACATGACGTCATCAACAAACTCCTTGAAATCCTCCACACTGCCACACGAGAAACAAAATAAATATTAGGAGCGTTGTCCAAAGATCCCCCATCTTTGGCTAATATAACATAGAAAAGTGCGGAGTTTGTGTCGCACAGTAGGGACTCCGAGTCCAACTCCATGTACTTTGGTGACGGGCGCTAGTGGGTCGAGCTGAAAAATAAGAGTGAAGATTTGTTTTGTTCTTAGAAAAATATAGCATATGACCAACAAATAATGAATTTTTTTATTGTGATTTAGATATAGTTTTTTTTTTTGCATGTGTTATCGCAATATTTTGCTATTGAGTTAAACAATTCTGAAACGTCAAATATTAGAATCACAGTATCGTATCTTAGTTTTTTACGTCAACAATTCATATATAAAGAAGTAGTTCACCCGTGGCATGTACACCTAAACACAACACCTCGCAATTTAGCTACAAAAAAGCGGTTCAAGATCATTTAGACACAAAGAAGAAATTCATCAGTTCAATAACTGAATAAGCCTCGGAGCATGTAGAAAAAACTATGATATTTTTGGGGCATAATTACTAAATGTCTTGTATATGGGGTGAAGTAATTCTTGGTGTATATTCATTTAAAAATGGTATTTATTTTTTCTTGTCAAATATCTTATTGTTCTTCCACAGACTTATATTCTAGTTAGATTGGAATCGCATTATAATTTACTTTAACTTTAATCTTATGTTCTGTTTTACTGGTTAAATTTTATGTTTAAGCCCTATAACTTAATTTTAAATAACGGAAATATATTTAATACTTCATTTCTTGTTTATTATTTTGCAATTCACATGTAAATGAAGTTGTATTTTTATCCATCGAATTAATAAAAATATGTCTAATATTATTATCGGGAATTCTAATGCACCGATGTGTCTGCTCATCCCTTCAAGCGCGATGGGCGCCACACCATTTAATGTGTGAGACCGGCCGCCATGTGATGATGATCCGATTGCTTGCTACTGTCAAGTCCTCCGTGGGTGATGTTGTGTAAGTCGCGCGTTAGTGCATCCCATTATTTTTTTGAACAACACAAAATCTTGATCAACCACGATCTAAGTTTTTTTTTCTAGTGCAAAGGCATCTAATTTTGTATGTGCTCACGTTAAGCTCAACTTGTATGCATGTTCCATAAAAAAAAACTTGTACGCATGTTTTTATATATTCCTAGATCAGACTGGCCGCTCATATATGATGATCCCATTGCATGCTACTGTCATGTTCGCCGTGGGTGATAATGCTTTATTAGTACCACCTTGGATAATAAATAAAATAATATAATATAATATGAGTGAACGGATCAAAAAATCGGAGAAACGCACCTTGCTTTATTAGCAAAAAAAAAAATGCCTGTGCGTTGCAATGGGAGAAAAATCACATACTCATGCTTTAGGGAGCAAACACCCTTGCTATAAACCAGGTGACAATATAGCTAAATGGAATGATGAAGATGTAAGGTCACCACGGCCTTCGATGACTGGCGGTGGCTGGTCGACATGGTCGTCTATGAAGATGTAAGGTCACCCCAGGCACCAAACCAACCTTCTACACATCCTCACGAGACGATGGCCTAACACCAGCTCGACTGCTGCTATCGCTGCCATCGTCAACTCCTCCTGCTAGCACCAGGGTACGGGGTGAAACATTTGTTCCTACTTTTATGGATGTACACACGCATTTTTCCTGGCAAATATTGGGCGTACACATGCACTTTTTCAAACCAGCCACCAATGCAGCACCATCCCAGGCCGTGCCTACAATCACGTTTTATTAGAGAATCCAATCAGCTTTAATTAAGAGCCATGCATGACTGTCGGCCTCAGCTCGGTGAGGTAGCCGCGCGGCTGGGCCAGGGAGGCTGGGCTTGGGCGCGAGCGCTGTGCTGGGCCTTGGAGGGTCACGCGGCCCACACCAGCGAGCAGGGGAGGCTTGGTCGTCATTCTCCTGGAACGAGGGCAGAGGCAGGAGGTGGCTTGCGGCGGCGCTGGAGGCAAACTCCGACGGGGACGGCGAGGGGCGGTGCAGATCTAGCGCGGGAGTGGCTGGGATGGGTTGCCCGCGGCCGGATCTCGCCGGATCCGAGCACGGACGACTCGTGGCGGCGGCTGTGGAGCTCCTGGCGTCCTGAAGAGAGGGAGATGTGAGGAAGAGAGAAGAAGAAGGAAGGGAGAGAGAGATGCGCTGCTCATCTGCTGGTCCGGCGAGGTTCCGGTCGCCGGCGGCGAAGCGAGGTGGAGGAGGTCTGGCCGGCGCTGTCGGGCGCAGGAGGGAACTCGAGATGGAGCTCGGGGAAGCGGCGGCTTACTGGCGCCGCTCGGGCCTTGATGGATTTCCCAGGCCCGATCTGGGTCTCGGCGGGCCGCTGATTCGCCCCGAATTAGTAGTGCGAAACGTTTTTTTACTTATTTATGGACTGCGGGTTCAATTACCCAAAAACACAAGGGCTTTTTCGTAAAAAAGGTGCGACGGTGAACCCACGGAGTCAATCCGTGCTTTACCCAAAAACACAAGGGCTTTTTTGCAAAAAAGGTGCGACGGTGAACCCACGGAGTCAATCCGTGCTTTATTATTAGGGAAAGATTTACCCAAAAACACAAGGGCTTTTTCGCAAAAAAGGTGCGAAGGTGAACCCACGGAGTCAATCCGTGCTTTATTATTAGGGAAAGATGTGTTTTTCTTATTTCCCTAAAAAGTATGTTTTTCTTACCTGTTTTTTCTTTTCTTTTTTCAAACAACTGTCGACATGTTTTAATACACGTTGTACATTTTTCGTATAGTCGGAAAATTGTTCTCTAGTCGACGTCGAACATTTTTCAAAACTTAATGATTTTTTTTTCAAATACATGTTTGGACATTTTTTCGGATACATGCAAAACATTTTACAAATGCATGTTGAACATTTTTGAATGGTACGAAATATTTTTCAAACTACGCGAACAGTTTTCTAAAACTTTCACAAACATATTCCTGAAACACGTGAACATTTTTGAAATGTCAAAAATATTTGTATGAATCATTGTATTTTTTAAATGAAATTATGCTAACATTGTTTAAACCATATATACAGTTTTTTTTAATGTGAGGAACATTTTTTGAACGGTATGACTTATTTTTTTTAAAAAGCGATTATTTTGCATTATTCAAACAATTTTAAAAGAGTAAAGAACATATTTAAAACACACGTACGTTTTTTAAATGTCATGGACAGGTTTTTAGTGCTATCAAAATGTTTTATAGGGGTGCGAACATTTATTATACACTGCATGAGCATTTTTCAAATGTTCAACTAGCAGTTTTAAAATACGAGTAAATTACTTATCTGAATATATGTATTCGAATATTTCAAAACAATATATAAAGAAAGAAAACTAACAAGGGAACCAAGCAACTGGTCCTACTAGTTATCAACAATTTTAAAACTGCAGTAAGAACTTTTTTCTAATATGTTAACTTGTTTTCAAATTTGTGAATTTAAATTTCTTAAGTAAATTTAAAATTTTGAAACACATACATATCAAATACGAAAAAAAGAAAAAAAAAAAGGTCAAAGCAAACAAAATTCGATGACGAGCACATAGCTGCACATCCGTGCGGGTCGGGGGATAGCGACTAAACACGCACCCTTGCCCACGCTAATTGGCCAGATAATTTCCTCTGTTTTCTCTTTTTTTTGTTTTGCAACCTGTTTTCTGAACCCTTTTTTTCCTCTGTGATTTTTCCTTTTGTTTTTCAGTTTTTTTTGTAAAAATTGAGATCATTTTTGGAAATTTAGGAACAATTTATTCAATACATGAACAATTTGCAATTTCATGAACAGTTTTGAATTTTAGGAACAATTTTTTAGTTCGTGAACATATTTCGAATCACTCAGTATTCTTTCGATTCTACGAACATTTTTTAAATTCGCCAACATTATTTGTGGCGGTGAACATTTTTGGAATTTGAGAAAAATATTTAAATTGACGAACATTTTCAAAATCGATTTACATTTTTTAAAATTCTGATCATATTATGAAATTTATGAATATTATTTTGAACCAAAAGAATTTTCAAATTTGGGAACATTTTCTGAATTTATGAATTTCGGACATTATTTTTCTGAACAGTTTTTGAAATCAAGAAATATTTTTGAAATTCATGAACATGTAATGAAGCAAAAAAACAAACAGAAAATATGAAGAAGAAACAAAAGATAAAAAGGAGAAAGAATAATAGGGGCGCCGCCCTGCAAATGGGCGCACATGGGATCATGCCAGGTGCGCGCTTGGGCGATTAGGAGCTCCCATCTCGCATCAGGTGAGACAAAGCGCTGCCTGGCCAAAACCTAACAGACATAAATGTAATGTTTTCTAGCCCTTCATCAGGTCTAGACAGCCCATTTACAATGCTATGTCCAGAAAAGCACCATGGAATGGCCTGCAGGTTTTTTGTTTTCCCTAAGAAAACTGTCCATGTCATAGAAATGCAACCAACAGTAGTATTCAAAGTGCCTGCCCAGCAAGGCCTGCAGGATTTATCACTCCAAGAAAAAAAAGGAAAGGCCTCCAGGGGCAATGAGTGAGCAGAAATGTGCTAGTACGAGCACCATCTCAGAATAAACCACACAGGACTCCATTCCAAACAGGCAGAGCATGTCATTTACAGGCTACACCATAAACATGGGGGCTAAGGATATACGCAGACGACAGGCGCACCGCATTCAGGCTCAAGCTTGAGAACCCGGCATGCTCGATGTTTTCAGCTGTTTTCCTGGTGAGATGGCACCCGTCTGCGACAAATTGCTGCAGAGGATCTAGGGCACCTTGCACGAACTGGAGGAAGGAACCATCTACGAGCGGACAAAATGAGCAGGAGGTGAAGCAATGCACAGCAGCACATGGATATACGTCTTCAATATAGAGTAACAATTAACAAGCAGCCACCAGAGGTTATGTATGTTAGTAGCTGGCAGTACCTGCTGCAGCAACATGCTCAATGAATAGGTAGAGACCACCCGGCTTTAGGACTCTCTTTATTTCTGCAGAAGTTAATGCCCCGAGTTATTCAAATAGAAAATCGTGGTTCTAATTTGATACGGATTAAAGTGTATTCTCCAGGTAAGGGGGAAATTAAGGGAAATATTGCTCAGATGTCTTCTCAACGTAAGGTGGAAAGAACGGAAAAGATGGAGATGAGAAAACAATTTTGCCTTAAAAGGAAAGGAAGTACCAAAGTAAAAAATGAAACTTAGGTCAGTAACCACAACTCATGGTCAGTGTGATGCGTAAAATGGAAGCACAGAATGTGTTATGTAGCCTTTATTTATAGGCACTTGCAGTCTCAATATGCCATGTATCATAATTCGAGGCGGAGACGCAAGGGGTGCAGCGGAAAATGACGGGGCGACGCTGAGGGCGGATCCACGGCGGCCAAGGCCGCGGCCATGGTGGATCATCTTCGCTGTGGGAATAGGTTTTGGGCCATCGCGGGGTCGGATGCGGAGGACTCCGACGACGACAGTGGCCAAGACATCGCCGGTGCGGAGCCGGCGGCGGCATATTCCCCAACTCCGTCTGACTATGTTTGTGAATCACTCCGATCGGGTTATTCCGAAGAGGAGATCGCAGTGGTCATCGAAGGAGTCGTCCCGGCAACCAACAAGGCATGGGACGGGCTAGGTGAGACAGATAAGGTGGAGGTATTCCGGCGGGTTGTGCATCGGCGGACGGCGCCGTCGGCGATTCGGCCATGGAAGGGACCTCTCCCAAAGGTTAGTCTCCCTGCTCTTACCCTTGCGGATTTCATTGGATCATGGAAGACGGTGCCGAGACACCGGAAGAAGGGGCGGCCGACGGTGGGGAAGCCGCCGTCGCAGTCGCCGGCCGATCCCTCGATCTCGATCGGGGCGGCATGCAGAATCGATTGAAAAATCTTTTGGGCCTGGATGGGCTGACTTTGGAAGTGCCTGGGCCGGTGATGGCTGGGTATGTGGCCCAGTCACACGTGGCGGAAGTTGGGCCAGAAGTCCGAGTCAGTACGTCGCTAGCTGAATCGGAGCCTGGAATTGATGTCGTGAACGAACCCAGGATCGAGACGATCCCTAGGGTTCAGGATCGAAAGAATAGACCTTCTCCTGGCTTTCCTTCGCGTCCAGGGCGGGCGTCACGGATTCCAGCGGCGAGGTCTCTGAGCCCGGCGGCACTCATGGCCGATCGGGGCACTGGAGCGCGGCCATCCGGGCCTCCTGTGCTGGCTGACAACTGGCAGGGCAAGCAGCCGGAACCTTCAGCGCATGGCAGCGGCGGATCGAATCAGCATGCTCCCCCGCGAACCGGCGAGGGTAGTCGGGGGGCCGCTGGTGGCCGACATGGGGACGGACCGGGCCGCGGCGGCTTCGCCGGAAGTCGTGGCGGAACCGGAACTGGGCGCGGCAGCGCGGACGGTGGCTATAGGGGCTTCCGGCCACACTGGAATCAATGGAACAGTGGTGGCGCAGGCACAGGTCGTGGGCAATGGAACGAAGGTGGTGGGCACGGTTTCGGTGCTAACCAGTGGCAGCGGAGCTTCTATCCCCCGGATGGTGACTTCGTCGAGGGGGCCTCGGGTCGTCATTATCGTCAGCGAGGGGGCCGCGGAGGGGGTGGCCGTGGCTTCGTCCGGAACCATCCTCCTCAGCGACAGCTAGCCCCGAAAGTTGTCCCAACGTTGCCGGAGGTCACGCCGGCGACGACTGATGAGGGGACGGCTACCGGGGATGACGCTATGGCATCGACTTCGACTGTCACGTTGCCGGAGGCGGCGGCGGTGGCGGTTAAGGCTTTGGCGGCCGTGGCTATTCCGACCAAGGATACGGCCGAAGACAGAGACACGGTGAGGGCTAATAAGGCGGCCCGTAAGAAAGAAAAGTTGACTTGTTTTAGATGCGGGGTTCCTGGTCATTTTGTGATAGATTGCACGGCTGAGTTATGTGATATTTGTCAGAAACCAGGACACAATGAGGCAACCTGCCCGTTACTTCTGGCACCTAAGCCGGTGCTCAACATATACGGAGTTTCTCAGAGCAGGCTTATGTTCTTTGAGACTCCACATTCAGCTTCAGCTATCGTACCTCCTCGTCTTGAGAATTCAAGGACGGGTTTGGTCAAGGTCACAAATGGCACATTGACAGTGGAACAGGTTTCTCAGCAACTCAGGAGGCTTGTTTCTGAGTCATATCACTGGGCTCGGGTCAGAGTGGAAGAGCACATATACCGTGTGGAATTTCCTAGGAAAGAGGATCTCCAGCGTCTGTTGACCTTTGGGGTCAGCAAAGTGAGTGGGAGCAAATGCATGCTGGAATTTGAGGAGTGCAAAAAACCTGAACCAACTAGTTCACCTTTGGAGAAGGTTTGGTTCAGATTATCAGGCGTTCCAGAGATTCTTTTGAATGATTTCCTTATTGTATGGAGCCTTGGGTCTCTGCTGGGTAAGACAGAGAAAGTAGACATGCCATTCACGCGCAAACATGGGGTTGCTAGACAACTAGTGAGCGTGTTGGACGTGGAGTATGTGCCTGATTACGTGCCCTGGTTTTATGATGGCATGCATTACGATCTTGACGTTGAGGTTGAGGAGGAAATCCAGCAGGTGGAGCATAATAATGATGTTGACATGATGGATGGAGGTGATGGGAGTGGGAACCAGGGGGCTAATGGGAACCCTGAAGATCATGCGGATGGGTCCACTCGCAAGGGTCAGTCCCCTCGGTCTTCAACAGCAGCAGATACGCCACCTAATAACGGGAAAGCACCATCCTCGACGCCGATGGCTTCTCTCCGTTTCGGTTCGTTTCAGGCGGTGTCTGCGCCCAGTCGCCTATGGGGGGACTGGGTAGAGGTTGAGGACTTTGATGCCACTCCGATTTACGATGCTAATATTTAGGGCGATCAGCTTGCAACGCAACAGCAGCATTTAGATGGAGGAGTGGGGCCGGCTGGTTGCGGACAGGAGGTCCGGCGACATGGCTCACCCCCGCCCCACCCGTCTTCTATTGGAGGGGAGGGAGGTGAGGGCCGTGGGCAGGAGGCCCGTATACGGTCCCCTCGATCTTCGTCTTCTTCTCGGGCGGCGATACGACGCCGTTCTGATGGGGATTTGGGGCCGGCCAGCTGTGGGCAGGAGGCCTGCCGACCTGGCCAACCTACATCTCGCCCAGCGTCTCCTGGAGGAGTGAGGTCCGAGGGCAGCAGGCAGGAGGTCTGTGCGCCCTCACCTTGCTCTTCGCTTACAGCTCACGCGACGGTGGAGGAGCAGCAGGTGGAGACCGGAGAAGTAGTGGCTTGGGCTCAGGCTGAGTCTCTGGTAGCTGCGTCATCACCGGGCTTTGGTCCGGACACTGTCGGGAATGAGGCAGGTGGCCCAAACCCGACAGAAATTTCCATGGAGGACGTGATCAGATATGGCGGGATACCGGACCCTACTTCCTGCGATAGACGCTTCAGTCACCGCATCCAGAGGCAGCCGGATGCTGACGACATACAGCTAGGGCGTGCTATGAGGGCCGCCAAGCTTCGCGATATCGAGGCAAATACAGGTATGTCTGTTAATACCAGTTGTTCCATCCTTCATTATTCTGAAACTGATATAATACAAAATGCTAGCGACCTAGGGATTTCTCTTGGTGGTAGTGGCAAACAAATAGCTAAATCAATTAATGACATGCTTGACTTAGAAGCAGACAGAGCCATAGAGATTATTAAAAATTTAGCAGCGGTAAAACCGATGAATGAGGCGGATATTACTAGCTTAGGAGGCACAACTTTACAGAGTGTTTGTGATGATTTATTACATATAGAGGGTGCTGAGGAGGATGAGGGAGACGAGGGATCCGAGGGGTATATGGCCTCTTTGATGCCCGAGGGTCGCTCTCACGCAGTTTTCCCACAGAACAACACAGAAATGATACAGGATAAACCTAAGAGACCTTGGAAAAGGAAGATTTATCATGTATCAGCGATACGGAGGAGCGCGAGAGTAAAGCAAAAGAAAAAAATTCCACGATGAAATATGAAAGGAATCTTTTGGAATAGCAGAGGTCTAGCAGACTTGGCTAAAAGGAGATTTCTTAGAGACGCATTTATAGAGCATAAGCTCGACTTTATGGCTCTACAAGAGACGGGTAGAGATAATTTCACACCACAATTTCTCAACAGCATTTCAGGAGGAGTTGATTTTGATTGGCACTGCTTACCTCCAAGGGGTAGATCTGGGGGGATCTTACTTGGGGTTAAGTGTGAGACTTTAGAGGTGTTGAGTGTGATATATGGTGAGTCTGCCGTCAAATTTCGGGTGAGGTCGAAAGTTGATGGCTTCAGGTGGGCTCTGGTGGCCGTATATGGAGCGGCACAGCCGGAGCTTAAATCTGAGTTTCTCGCCGATTTAGTGAGAATATGTGGAGATGAAAGGCTTCCCATTATGGTTGGGGGAGACTTTAATATCATTAGAAGACAAGAGGAAAAAAATAATGACAATTTCGATGGAAGATGGTCACGTATGTTCAATATGGTTATCGAGAGTCTCGATTTGAGGGAGATTGACCTCACCGGCAGACAATTCACATGGGCAAACTCATTACCGGTGCCAACATATGAGAAGTTGGACCGGGTTCTGACTAGCGTAGAATGGGAACAGAAGTACCCGCTGGTTTCAGTTCATGCCTTGCAAAGAGCCATCTCAGACCACACACCCCTAATGGTCGATTCTGGGGAAGCGAATCATGTGGGCAATAGAAATATCTTCTCTTTCGAACTAAGTTGGTTCGAGAGGGAATCCGGTGGGGTTTCCAGCATGGAAAGGTGACAAAACAAAATCCGACACTTGCGCCAGTTCTTGAGAGGCTGGGCCAAGAATCAAAGTGGTATTTACAAAGTGGAAAAAGAGAGGCTTATTCGGCTCATTAATGAGTTAGATGTGAAAGCTGAGTCTACTCTTCTCAATATGTCGGATCGGACTACTAAAGTTGAGGATGAGAAAAAGTTGCAAACTCTTCTGAGAGAGGAGGAGATGAAATGGGCACTTCGAGCTAAGGTGACGAAAGTGGTCCATGGGGATGATAACAGACAATTCTTTCATATGATTGCAAATGGCAAACATCGAAAGAAGAAAATAATGCAACTTGAGCAAGATGAGGGTACAATTGTAGGACAGGAGAACCTAAAATTGTATATATCCGAGTATTATAAGAAACTATTTGGTGCCCCCGCAGAGAATTTTGTTTCTTTGGACGAGAGCACAATACATGACATACCACAACTCAGTTCAGATGAGAATGAGGTATTGTCAGCTCCCTTTACTGAGAAAGAGGTGTTCGACGCAATAGCACAAATAAAATACAACAAGGCACCGGGTCCGGATGGGTATCCGGCGGAATTTTACCAAAAATGTTGGCATATTATAAAGGGAGATCTTTTGCCGATGTTCCATGACTTATTTAACGGTCAGTTACAGTTATTCCACCTTAACTTTGGAACAATTACATTGTTGCCAAAGAAGGTGGAGGCTGTTCGCATTGAGCAGTTCAGACCGATTTGTTTGCTCAATGTCAGTTTCAATTTTTTTACAAAGGTTGGCACGAATAGGCTGACGCAGATAGCTCATTCGGTAGTCCAACCGACCCAGACAGCGTTCATGCCTGGGAGACACATCTTAGAAGGGGTCGTTGTCTTGCATGAAACGCTGCACGAAATCCATACAAAGAAACTTGATGGGGTAATCTTTAAAGTGGATTTCGACAAGGCGTATGATAAAGTCAAATGGCCATTTCTCCAGCAGGCCTTACGAATGAAGGGGTTCAATGAATCTTGGAGGGATCAGGTGGATGCTTTCATTCAGAAAGGTAGTGTGGGGATTAAAGTAAATGATGACATAGGTCATTTCTTCCAAACACACAAGGGATTGAGACAGGGTGACTCCATGTCTCCGGTGCTGTTCAACATAGTAGCAGATATGTTGGCAGTACTGATTGGTCGGGCTAAAGAAAAAGGCCAAGTAGGAGGACTTGTTCCACACCTTGTAGAGGGGGGAGTGTCTATACTACAATACGCGGATGACACAATCATCTTCATGGAACACGATATGGCAAAAGCTAGGAATATGAAACTTGTCCTGTGTCTATTTGAACAATTGTCTGGGCTAAAAATTAATTTTAACAAAAGCGAATTGTTCTGCTTTGGGAAAGCAAAGGAGGAACAAGATGCTTATAGGCAACTATTCGGATGTGAAATGGGATCACTACCGTTTAGCTACCTAGGGATTCCCATTCATCATAGACGTTTGACAAATAAGGAATGGAAATGTATTGAAGATCGATTCGAAAAAAGATTTGGTTGCTGGAAGGGCAAGCTTATGTCTTATGGAGGACGGCTGGTGTTGATAAACTCGGTGTTGACAAGCCTGCCAATGTTCCTCTTATCTTTTTTCGAAGTCCCGGTAGGGGTTCGGAAAAGACTAGATTTTTATCGATCTCGTTTCTTCTGGCAAAGTGATGAGGCTAAGAAGAAATACCGTCTGACAAGGTGGGATATTATATGCAGACCAAAAGACCAAGGAGGTCTTGGCATTGAAAACTTAGAAGTAAAGAACAAATGCCTGCTTAACAAATGGCTATACAGGTTATCTACGGAAACCGAAGGGATGTGGGTTCAAATTTTGAAGAATAAATACCTACAATCCAAGACATTAGCCTAGGTTACAGCTAGACCTAATGACTCTCCATTTTGGAAGGGGTTAATGAAGGTCAAGGTAACCTTCTTCCAGAGGGTGAAATTTGTAGTGGGCAGTGGTACCACAACAAGATTCTGGGAGGACATATGGCTTGGGGATACACCGTTAGCTTTACAATATCCTACTTTGTGTAATATTGTACAACGTAAGGAAGATTACGTTGCCACAGTATTACAGTCGGTACCGCTAAACATCCAATTCAGGAGAGCTCTTGTGGGAGAACGATGGAATTCGTGGTTACACTTGGTCAGAAGAGTGATGGATGTTCAACTTTCTGACCAGGCTGATAATATTCACTGGAATTTAGTTACGAATGGAACTTTTTCAGTGAAGTCCATGTACACGGATCTCATCAACGTTGGGCATCTTTCGAGATCATTACATCTCCGGAAAATCAAAGTGCCACTTCAGATTAAAATTTTCATGTGATTCGTACACAAGGGAGTTGTACTAACCAAAGACAATTTGACAAAACGAAGATGGATAGGCAGGCCTACTTGTTGCTATTGTGATCAAAATGAGACGATAAGACACCTCTTTCTCGATTGTCCTCTTGCAAAATTATTATGGCGAACTGTTCATATAGCCTTTAACGTTAATCCACCAACAAGCATTAATTCGTTATTTGGGACGTGGCTCAATGGAGTAGACGTAACTATAGCGAATCTTATACGGATTGGTATATGTGCTTTATTTTGGGCTATATGGAACACTAGAAATGATATGATTTTTAATGGCAACAACTTCAATAATTTTTTGCAGGTTATTTTCAGAGCAACGTCTTGGATCCGTACGTGGTCGTTACTCACTCATGCGGACTCCAGGGAGCTTATGACTATTGGGTGCAACCGGTGGGAGATGGTTGCGCGGGTTATCTTCAACCGGTTTGGATGGGGAGCTAATAATAGGCTAGTTGTATAGGCATCGTAGTCTATTTGTGGCTTCGCCGGATGTGGCATTTTATTGTTTACCTTGAACTTTTGTTTTGCTCAGTTCATGAGCACATTGTGGATCTCAGACTTCGTTGTTGAACTTGGTTAATAATATGGCTGCATGCATCGATTGATGCAGAGGCCGGGGGCTTCGTTCCTCCTTTTCCAAAAAAAAAATGTATCATAATTCAGTCATGCAAACGGTACTCCTAATGAAATGACAACTCTTTTTTTTTTTGAATTGACAATGACTTTTAACTAGATAAGAACTGATGACATAGCATGGTAGTTATTTTACCGTTGAACCATCTTTTGACTAGGATTTCGCCAGCACAGTGCTCTGAAATTCAACGTTTTGTATGTAGGAGTTATTGGTAAATGAATGCCCTGTGTTGAGCATTATATCCTGTTAAATATCTTAACCTTAGTGCATCAACATAGGATAACCAAATTACCATTTTAAGTTTTTAACCATATATAATATATTTCGACTTCCGAACTACTGTGTGCCAAGACTAAATTGTCTGTTGAATGACGATCTGACAGTGGAGAGAATGTGTCAAAAAATTGGTACCTTCTTAGCCCATGTAATTGCCTTACGAAGAAATCTATTACTCATAAGATACAGAACTTAGAAATCACTGCTGCAAAGATGAATTATTACCTCTTAATGCCATATCGGTGTCTTTTACAGAACACAACACCAACGTACCAATAACTGCATCCATGGAACCGTCTTCTGCTGGCAAAGCTTCGCCAACCTAAGTAAAACCATGCATACAAAACAGTTCTCATGCTGACAGAAAACATAGGCATAGATACCTAGTCCAAGATCATAAGGCAGGATACTTCCATACCCCTCTTCTGAAAGTGAAATTTGATGACGGAAGCCCAGCAGAAGTTGCTGCTGCTCTAGAATACTCCTCCATGTACATGTTAGGATCCACCCCAAGTACATTTACCCCATCAGCACTTGCGTAGTACTTTAAGTTGGGGCCTGTTCCAACACCAAGCTCCAGAATGTTCTTCCCCGCAACTGACAATTGGGAGAAGAGATTCGATTTATACTGCGCAATCTGCAAGCTTCACCAAATGAAATGTTTAGTCAGAACACAACACCTTGTAAATATCACATCTCTGACATATGACTGTACTTTTCATAGGAAAGCTAAAACTACTGATCAGTTGATCATGGATATAACAAATAAGTACTCCAAGTGCCCACTTCTGATATTTATCTCCTCATCGGATCAAAATAAAGGTGCATCACTTGAGACGGATCAAAACAAAGGTGTGCATCACTTGAGACGCTTCACGAATCACGTGTTCACAACATCATACACAAGATAAGTCAGGAGTTCACGATGTCATATTGTGCAATTCGTTCAGATAGGAAACGAGACCGACAATATCATATCACAGACTGAAACATCCGAGAATTTGGGTTCAGTGGGTTCAGTTAGCTGTCATAATGCTGACACACGCAGTCCTATGATGAGTTGCCTCCTGGAACTAAAATTGGGGCAAAAATCTATACCTCGGCTTCATATGACTGCATGCCCTTGTCCATGGCCGTCGCGTAGAGCTTCTCGTACCAGCCCGGCCTCGCTGGGTGCACCCGCTCAAGCATCACCTGCACATAGAAACACCAAATAAAAGATAAGATGGTCAGGAAACCATGCAATTTACATCACGAATAGAGAATGGACTAAGATTGGGCGTGAAGGAGCTTACGTCCGGGTCCATGGCTGGGGCGGCGAGGCACGGAGGGTTGACGAGATGGAGGAGGCCGGCGGCAGATGATGCACCGAGGAGGTGGCGGCGGCCGCAGCGGCAGCTTCCAAGGATAGCTACGGGACCACTTCTGCATCGGGTTTTGAGGTTGGGCCGTGAGCGGCGGCCGGGGACGGCGACCGCCGGGAGCGCGACGAGGCACCGCATGCCGGGGATGTCGGGGAACGGGGAGAGGTGGTAGTGTGTTTTTTTTTTAGGCTGGAGAGAGGTGTAGGTTAATCGACCTCGAAGGCGTAAATCAGTTCTGCGCTCTTACGCGGTTAGACTTTTTATTATTTTTAGGTACTACTAGTACAAATGCAGTTGCTCGGACGAAAAAATTCATAAAATCTGCTACAAGTGCCACTTTTTATATACAACTCTAACAAACGTTAGAAATAAGGTTACCTTCATTTTCTATAAGGTGAATATGCGTTTATGTTGTCACATGTTAAATTATCGCTTAAGCTATGCGTTAGCTTGAGGTACGAATCTGTTTTTCAGCCGCCTCCACAATAAAACTTAGATCGGCTCTTCTCTTTTCGCCCCCGCCACGGTGCGCCATCAGGCAGAGCCCGTGAAGCACCGATGGTGGCGGGGAGGTCCTTCGGAGATGTGGTGCCCTGGTAGGGTGCATGATATGGCGTGGAGGCCTGGCAATTGGTCTGGGCTGGCTGCTCTTTTTCGCCGCGTTGGCTACCGTCGCCGCTAACCCGGCCTAGCCTGGTCATTGGAGAAGGGGGTTGCGCGACGGGATCCTCGGCAGTGACATGTTTTCAGTTATCTTAGGGTTTTGGATAGGAAAGCAAGGCAACGGTGCCATCCCGTTGTAGGAATAAGCTTCTTCCCATCCTATCCCCGTTTCATTGGTGTGTTTATCGCCGGCGGAGGCGTGTGGATCCGTGTCTCCGCCAGGTCTTCCGGGATCTGGTATGTTTAGTTTTCTGGACGATCTTTCCGAATTCAACTAGTTTTTGTGGTCTTCGGAGTTTCTACATGCCGTTCTCGGCATTTTCTTCCCCGAGGCAGCGATTTGCTTCACAAATGTCGGACGTCGGCATGTCCTAGTCTACATCAACGGCTTAGCAGCCCCTGCGTCTATAAGCTCCTGGGTTAAAAAAAATATTTCACCGAGGAGGAGGCCCAGAGGCAGCATCAAGCTACGCTGGCGACATGCCGCTGGTGGATGTAGGAGGAAGTAGAGTTCGGCTTCCCCAAGAATTTGAATGTAATTTCTTTTTTCTGTGCGGGTGAGTTTGTAAGGACATGTGTTACTTAGTAATTGGCCTTAGGCCTTTTCTGAAAAAAAAGAATTATCGCTTTTCATACCATGAAGTGTGGATGTGAAAAAGCCACCCTAACCTCTTTCGTGTGCGCCTACTTCAGTTCTACACTGCCATCGGATGGAAAAGTAGTGGTGCATGGAATAGTCTTTGAGCGAGAGAAATATGCATTGTGATTGTTACATACTCTTCGAGAGTTTAATAATACATGTACTCCTTCCGATCCATACCACTTGTTGCTGGTTTAGTACAACTTTAGTACAAAGTTGTACTAAATCAACGACAACTAATATGGACCGGAAGGAGTAACTAAATTACCATGAATTCAAATTTCATAAGATCTATATGTTTCATACAAAATTTAATAGTTTTTTATAACTAAAAAATTTAATAGTTACTTTTATTTTTAGAAATGTAACTAAAACCGTAGTAAACTACCTTAAAGTTGTGTTTACAATCAATCTTATGAACCACCCCAAAGTGCCACGATAGTTCTAGAGATCATACTACGACAAAACCATATGATATGCATCAATCAATTCTAATGTCACCTAGATACCCCAATGTCACCACGAGTATCAGCGAGTTAGACATGCACCAAGTGATCTCAAATCCAAAATATTTAATCCAACATAAAGAAACCTTAATGAACAAGACTCAATTGACCACAAAAGAAATAGAGGGAAGGACATCATAACATCCAACTATATTGATAAAGCTCATGATATATCAAGATCGCGACAAATCAAGAAAACGAGAGAGAGAGAGAGAGAGAGAGAGAGAGAGAGAGAGAGAGAGAGAAAGAGAGAGATCAAACACATAACTACTAGTACAAACCCTCAACCTCGAGGATGAACTACTCACACATCACCATGAGAACGAAGGAGAAGTATGTGGTGATGGTGATGGCGTAGATGTCCCTGGCATCGCTCCGACGCCACCGGAGGAAAGGGGGGAGGGGCCCCCTCCTTCTTCTTCTTCCTTGACCCTCCGAGCATAGAGGGAGCTCTCCCTAGATTGGATCTCTCCTTTGCCTTCTGTTTTTCGCGTCTGTTTTCGGAGCCCTTCACCGTTTCTTTTATAGCTGGAGATCCGTAACTCCGATTGGGATGACATTTTTACACTATTTTCCCCGAAAATTAATTTCTTGCGGTGAAATAAGGGCTCCAACCGACATAAGGGCTGCCCACAAGGCAGGGGGCACTCCCAGGGGGCAGGATGCTCCGGCCTGCCTTGTGGGGCCCTCGGGCACCGTCTAGCGTTGATTCTTTCTCCTCAAAATCACATATATTCCATAAAAAATCGTTGTAAATTTTCATCGTGTTTGGACCTTCCGATATATGGATTTTCTTCCAAACAAAAAACATGCAAAAAACAGGAACTGGCACTAAGCATTACATTAATAAGTTAGTCCATAAAATAATATAAAAGTGCATCAAAACCATATAAAACTCATGTAAATATAGCATGAATACTTCATAAATTATAAATACGCTTGAGATGTATTAGCATCCCCAAGCTTAATTCCTGCTCGTCCTCAGCAAGTAAATGATAATAGAAACAATTTTATGAAGTGTGAATGCTAGAATAGAATAGACCTTTGATCACATAGGCAATGATAATTTTAATAAGAAGTAGCCTAATTCTAGTAAGTTCAACATATCATAAAGTGGTAATGAAGTATCTCGCAACCTTTCAGGATTATATTGCAAACATAAAGCAATCAATGAATTAAAGATGACGCTCGCAACCTTTCAAGATTATATTCAAACATAAAGCAATCAATGAATTAAAGATGACGACTAGGTACTCCCTCCGTTCCTAAATATAAGTCTTTCTAGAGATTCCACTAGAAGACTACATACGGATGTATATAGACATACTTTAGAGTGTAGATTCACTCATTTTGCTCTGTATGTAGTCCCCTGGTGAATCCTCTAAAAAGACTTATATTTAGGAACGGAGGGAGTACCCCAATTTGAAGATAACCGTCATACTTATAAAATTCTCAACTCATTTGTATTAGAAGAATGCATGGAAAGCTAGGAGTGACCCCCATGCTCAATATGTGGTGCCAAAAAAATAAAGATGGAATTGGCTCAAGATAAAAAGTAAATAGATAGGTCCTCCGTAGAAGGAAGCAGGGATTTGCTTATGTGCAAGACCTCATTTGGTTTTTAAAACAGAGATGGATTTATTTTGAGAGGTGTACTTTTCTTGTCAACGATTTAATGACAAAGGTTTCCAATATCTTCCATGCTAAACATATCAATGTTCGTTCCCATGTTTTTACACTCCCCCTCCACCATAACCAACACAAACCATGGCTAGCCGAATCCACGGGTGCCTGCCAACTTTCAACTTTTCTATAGGAGTGTTTTAGAGTCCCACACCTCCCAGGTCGCACACGCGTGAGGCTCTGGAGGCCTCCCAAACCCTATGTCGAGCAGGCCCTTAGATCCCCTCCCCTCAGGCTGTCGCTGCCTCCGGCGCTAGCGATGGTGGACACACCCGGTCGACGAAGGCGGCGGGTGCTCCGGTGCTGGCTGAGCCCCCTCGACGACCTCCCTTCGCGCGGAGCAGGGCGTCTCTAGGGCATCCATGGTGGTGGGGCGGCCGGCGGCGCGCTCTTGGTGATGGCCGCCAGAGCACGACGAGGAGCACGACGGGACGGTGGTTCCTGGCGGGGAGCGCAGCGAGACGATGGAGGAGGGCGGTGTGCTGGCATTGCTCGTGGCGGCGGCACGAGCTCACGCATGGAGGCGGCAGCGCCGAGGAGGCCCGGCCAGGAAGGATCCTGGTGGACAGTGGGCGGTTGGCTGCCTTCATGTGAGGGGTGTCTCGATGTTGCCTCTGGAGAGTTGGCGCTGGAGTGTGGTTGGTGTTGCGGGTCAGATCCGATCTGGTGGCAGTCCCTGGTGGGTGAAGGCCGGCATGGTGGATCTAGCCCTTACATGGCATGGCAGGTTGCGGCTGCTCCTCATCTGAGTTGTTGTTGGTGGTCCGGGTCCATTGCTACATGGCTTTGATGACAATTTGCTATGGTGACGGCGGTGTGAGGCATCTTGGACAGTGCTGCCTGAAACCTTGAAGGAGTGAAGATGCGCGGCATTACGGATGAAAATCCTGTTCGGTTTTGGCCAGGCCGGTGGTGATGCCAACTGTGGGTGTCGTTCCCCTCCCTGGAGGCATCGCCGAGTGTGTCGACATTCCCTCGCTTGCTTAGTGTTGGAAGTTGTCTCTGGGCGAAAGCCTCGATTCGGTGCTAGATCTGTGCAATGGCGGCGTCTTCGAGGCTGTCCCTCTATTGGGAGCATCCTGCAAGGAGACATGGAGTTCCTATGTTGCACTCCTCCGATGTTCGCTGCTGCCCTGATTGCTCTTCTTTGGCACTATGTACGATCGTCGAAGGTGTATCCAAGATGGTGCCTTCCTCGGGTCGAATCGAGTCTTGCCATCCTCTTTCCTCCTCCTTTAGGCATCAAGGGGGGATGGTGCGTTGAAAAGAGAAGCTTGGCATGAGCTGATGTTCTTCGGAGGAGACCAATGTCGACCGAGACGCATCGAGGTTCTCGGTTTTGGGTAGGCTCTTTTGTGTCATAGTTGTGTTGTCGTGGGTGGCTGTTCTTGTACTAGCCGGATGTGGAGTTATGATATGCTCATTGTTCGCAAGGAGTGGTATTAGTTGTCTTTTACTTACAATTCTCTTCTTCTATAAAGCTATGATACACAATTTGCGTACTCTCGAAAAAAGTCTTTCATAAAAAAGTTATTTTTGTTTATTTATTTATTTGGCACTCAGCATCCCTATTACCAGCCTTTCTCATAAACTTTATAAGCAAATAAACTCTCGTCGTGAGGAACCCATTTAGCATGTAAGATATTGACTACACTTACCGCTCCATGAGTTGTACGAGCACACAAAATAGAAATTTATTTGAAGATTTATAGATGACATATGCAAATTTACTTGGAATGGCATTGAAATATCATCTTATAGGTATGTATGGTGGACACTTTATGACGTAAACTTGTTTCAAGGATTGGATGCACAAGCAATATTTTCGCTTAGTACAAGAAAGGCTAGCAAACGACTTGGGGCAACCACTTTACCGATCACAAAAACCACAATCATGAATTCTCCAATAGTAACACTATTGAAAAAATACAATCATGATGATAACCTACAAACTTGAACACCACCAAGGCTAAATTTCGAATTTATCAAACATGTGTAAACATGTGCCAAGTCAATCATTCGTACTTCATTGGGAGACACTTATCACAACAACATGATATGTTCAACTTAATACAACTAATGCTCATTTTCATTATAACTAGCAAGGTGGCCCTCGCAAATGCAAGTGCTAGCACTATTATAGTAATTTTTTGTCGCTCTTCGTACTCTTAGATATATTCTGTATTTTTTTTAGTAAGATAAATTCCTTTTACATTTGATATTTGGGATTGATTTTCTTTAACAGGAAGGTTTGACTTATGCGGTTGCACGATAGTGTTAGTGTTGTGGTGCAGGATTGATATGAAATGGCAGTTCTATAAGTGTCTAATATAACTATTAGTTTGTATACAGTGTCTATTAGCATGTTGCATGTGTATTTTTAACTCAACTTAAACCATGATGTGATTAATTTAATTGCAAGAAGTACTACCTCCTTTCCGGTTTATAAGGCTTGCGCATATCCCTAGATCTATAATTTGATCAACATAAGATGAGTTGTATGGTCTAAAACTTATATCATTAGAAAGTAGACTATGTGAAGTTTCTAATGATATATTTTTTGTGATATATAACTTGTATTACGTTGGTCTATTTGTCAACCTAGGGATACATGTATGCCTTATAAACCGGAAAGGAGGTAGTACTATCCAAATATCCACTCTTTCTTAATCTAGTACATGTTCTTTGCATGCAAATAGAAGTTAACACCTACATGTCTATAAAGTAATACTTTCATTATTTTCAACAAAAAGCAGCGAATTTTTTTAATTATACTTCCGCATATGAAGAAATGTCGGTAGCATTTAAACTTTAAAGAATATTTTATAGTACAAATATTAGATCTGAAAATTCCCATGAAGATTGAGGAGGTTCATGTACATGAACAATAACGTCACATATAAAAATCAATTGCATTCCCTAGATGATGTAGGCTTTAGATAAGAGTCTACGATTATGCTAGGACTCTGATCAACATTGACACATATGTAGCAATTATTATGAATTAAGTTTGTTATTTAAATAACCTAGAATCTATGGTATTCAATTAAACGTTGACCTTGTAGATGGGAGCGTAGTTTCTACATACCACTGATCCGCTTCTTCTGAATAACTAAAGTTTCACAACAGAAAAGATATGTCGATCTTATGCACCATGTACATAACTGTAATTTCACATACTATAAATTCCAGGTCATACCCACATTAGCATCGCTACTACGGCAATCATATCAAACAAAAGTCATTTTAAATATTTATTTTATAGTAAATGGGAGTGTGTAAACTATGGACTTAATTTTCTTGGGTTTTTAAACTTGAAATATGAATAGGGAGGACTAGCCTCCATGCTTAAAATTACCGCAAAAATCTCTCTTTGATTACATGTATATAATATGTAATACTTATATCAGTGTTGTATATATAACCTATAAAATTGATATATCAACATTAATTAAAGCATGCTCCCTGGTATGTAAAATTGAAATACATTCAAATAAAGAAAAACCTAAAACAGAGAAATATATTGTCATTGAATTGTACGCCATTCTCCGAAGCAGAAACTAGAACTCAAAACGTAAACCTAAGCACTCCATTAAGTTGATGTAGTTCTTCAAGGTAGAAAAAAATGAGCGTGAAAGCGGTAACATTTTCTTAATTTGAATCATCCCATTTCCCTTGTTTTGTGCCCATACAGCAAGCAAAGTACACCCATGTAACAGCAAATTCTTAATCCTTATTATGTGTCCTACAAGTAAAGTGGTACAACATGGCAAAAAAGCATCCGAGAAAAAAAATTGTTAAAAGTAAAAGAATCGAGGTGACCCCAGATATACCATACATCTTCTCATTCTTCTCCTGCACATGCAGGCATATAGAATAAAACATAAGAGAGATAATCACGGTAGGAGATAGACATATGGGCATCAATTCTGTACAAAATATTGAAGTTTATGAAAAAATGTTGCAACAGAATTAGTCATGGACCAACATGGATAAAAGCAATCGGTCAACAACATTGACAGACATGAACCAATCACACATAAAAGTCTACCTATTCGTAGGTATTCAGTTATATGCAACTTACCTCATTGGAAAAAGATGAAGAAAACATGGTAGAATCGAAGATCCACATCTGGGCTTGTTTTTTCCTTGTCGATCTTCATGTCGTGGATGCCGTCTGCCCCCACACGATTGGCTATGCGTGGTTTTTCTTGTCCAGGAGATGCAACCTACAACGTGGAAAAATCTTTCCTGGATGCTACAACCCCATAAGCGATTCAATGCGATGGAAAAGGAGAGGAAGATTGGGAGCTACACATCCCATGGTAGGCCACCTCCGATCCAGACGCTAGGGTACGATCTCCGCGGATGCGTGAGGTAAAAGGAAGGATGAGATGAGGCGAGAAGAGCAAAGACAGATGGGGAGTCGTGGGATCTAGGCAACCTTAATGTGAGGACCCTTTCTTTGTTTGACAAAATCTAATGGCTACTATTTAACACACACGTGCGTTGCAACGGGATAAAAATTTGACCTTATGTGCAAATGTAATGTCTCATAGCACCGGATTCCCTATGAAGAAGATGCTAGTTTTTCTGTCTAGCAAAACATTTAACAACGCCGCATTAAGCCAGTGGCACCAAGTGATAGGAACATGCAAGCCAATGTATTGAAGAAGTGCACGCACTTAATCTATAGATACATATGAAAATTTAAAAATGATGCGGATGTTTAGCCATGTTCTTTTCTCGGCGTTATTTTGTGTAACATTTACTCGTCTACATGATATTTAATTATTAGTATGTCAAAGTAAGGGTAAAAATGTGAAACCAACAATTTGTCCCTTATACAAAACCATTGGGTTATTGTCATGATGTATGATCATGGGTAAAAATTCAAAATTGTACCACAAGCAAAATGATGTGCCAGATTAAAGTTTAGACAGTGGGCATACTTGACCTATAAATCGGTACATATACTAAAGCGGGAGCGATCCGATTTTTTTGGTTTTTTTGACTTTTTTTGGCATCCACTGTTCAGGTTAAGGTCCACTGTTCATTTTACGTCCACATTAAACAACAACTGTGAACAATAACTGGGTAGTGCGAAACTCCTGATTTTTTCTTTTACGTCCACATTTGCCGAAGAAAAGGTACACCAAACTCGAAGGAAAAAAATATAGCATCTTTGCTGCTAACCTTTTTAATTGCTTACAAAAGTATTGCCCTATTTATTTTTCTTCAAGTCCGTTGTTACGGACTGATACCCCACAATTTTATTTTCCTTTAATGATTCAAATGAAATTTCATTTTTAGAGAACAATAATCCGAATAAACCCTTACAACAAACTGGAATAAACCAAAATACTAAAAAATGTAAGTATTACCATTTTATTTTTCTTGTCAAACATAACGTACATGATATCTATTTTAATTGCTTACAAAAGTATTGCTCATTTTATTTTTTCTTTAAGTCGATTCTTACGGACTGATACCCCATAATTTTATTTCCCTTTAACGGTTCAAATGTAATCTTATTTTTAGAGAACAGTAACCCGAATAAACCATAACAACAAACCGAAATAAACCAAAATACTAAAAACTGTAAGTATTACCTTTTTAGTTTTATTTTCCATTCGTGTCAAACATAACGTACATGATATCTATATATAATAATGATAATGCGATGACAAGTTATATGGCATTTTTTAGCCTCTTTTTTGTACAAACTCCCAATTAAAAATGCATAGACATAAGTATATTGCTAAAATGGTCTCAAATACCATGACATATTTATCAGTTTGGAGTGTGCCATCTGAAAGCTCCCTCCCACAATGTTTCTATCTTTTTTCCCCTAGATAATTCTTTTAATGTTCATGGTACATCATCTTGCTTTGTCTAAAATTGTTTGTTAATTTGTCCTTTAGTTATTTCGTAATTGCAGCACCACAACATAGAGATTACAATTTATTACCATTTAATTTGATGCCCTATTAAAATTTCCAAAGAGTCAATACAAGATCATTTTTTATTATGCATTTCTTCCTACGTACATTCGAGGGAAGAGTGGTATTTTACCTACCCAATGCAAAATTTATCTCGCTTATGAGCATATTCTATGGATAAAGAGAGAGCAAAACTCGATTATGTATATATTCTGTTTCTAGACAATTGACCCGATCAAAATAATGTATTGCAAATCTTCTTTTGACATAAACTACTTAATTATATTTTACTTCCAAGTTGACAAGTCAATAATCCTATATTTTTTTAGTGAAAAGCCTTACCACCTGCATTTTCATTTATTCGATCAGGAATACCTTATAAGTAAGAAGTAAATGTCTATAAGAAAAAAAATGTTTCCTACTAAATGGGGTTCATTTCCATGGCTTTGTAAGAGAACAATGGGTCAAAACATAAGATAGTAAAGTTGATCCATAATATAAATAGAAACAAAGAGTTACTACAATTTTGCTCAAAGATTCCATGAAATATAGCCGAATATAGATGAAGATGCAACACACAAGGTATCATTGCCACTCGGTAATCCAAAGTGTGAAGCCCTTAAAACATTATCTTCTGCATCAATTGTTGAACGAGTCCTCTTAATAGTTTACGAAAAATAAACCGTTTCTTGCTTCTTTTGATATCACCCCTTGACATATACCAATGAACAAAAAATGTACTAATAATAGATTAATTGCTGAAAAGGATGTACTACATGTTCAATTGGAAGAAAGTACTCAACGACCTACACAAGACTATTTGCTGAAAAAAATATCACTCAATCAATCTCTTCGCTTCACTTCCTATTCCTTTTCTTTAACCAAATGAACAACAAAAATTCGGACGAGCTCTCTTACGGCCGTGGCGTGACGCCGTGCTTTTTTCGGCGCTAGTAGATTTTAGATAAGCAGACGACACTAACAGCAGATTAATCCTTTGAAGATACCTAAAAACATTCTAGTGTTGCATGCCTAACTACCTAAAATATTTGGCATGACTCTATATAAGTAGGACGCAGATGATCCCCTTGAGTGTTTTTTTGTTTTTGCTCTGTTAGCGTAGGTAGATTAGACTTTTTTCTTCTCTTTTTGGTTACTAAGGTAACCTCGTAAGTCTTGTTGTATTTGCTATTTGATTAATAAAGGAAAAGGGATGTGGGGGGCTTTTCCCTACATTGTTCAGTTATTTTTAAAAAAAAATATGAGTTGTGAGATATACACGTGAGTGTACTTCTTTTTCTGTTTTTTATATAGTTCAAAGGCAGAACGTTCGCTTTCTTCATTGCAAATGGAACACGCTCGCGCGCGCGCACACACACACATATCTTCTTTCGAGCTAACGTGACCGTATTATTTTCCACCGGTAGCACCTTATTCTTTCTTTTTTTTTGAACAAAAATCCCAAATTGATTTTGACAGCCGAATAATATCCAGGTTCTTTCCTAGGGCTATACGTTCTCTTTCTTAGTAAATATGATTTGTCTTGAACATATGTTGGTGTGTACATGTCACGTGAGTCCTTTAGGGCCCACCATGTTATTTATGTTACGAAAATCGAACGGTCAGAGATAAATAATTTTAGCAGATCTATTAGATTAAAGGCCAGTATTTTCTGATTAATGTGGAAACTTTTAGCTATTTTTTTAGTTTTCTCCCTATTTTGCTTTTAGTAGATAATAGATAGAAATAGATATAACTCCCTTACTTGATTAAAGATATGTAATATCATAGTCTCACTTCTAGTTTAACGGATTAAATGGAGGATCCATGATTACTTCTCAACATACATATAGTAATAAATAAAGCATATGCCATTCAATTCATTCATAAATTTCTTACTCTAAAGATATAAGTGAAGCACAAGAGTAAATAATAGGCTACTTCAGAAGATATAAGTGAAGAGCAAAGATCAGTTAAATAAATAGGTAGCTATGTAAAGACTCTCTCCAAATCAAAATTTTGAGATCTAAGGATTGTATCAAACAGCTAATAAACAAAAAGTCGCTCCAAGCAAAACACATGTTACGTGAAGAATTAAAATATAGTTCCGAGTGTGGTATATTGATGTCTACCATGCAACTTTATTCTTGTAGACTCTGAGCCTCCAAGCGCAGAGTTTTATAGGACAATAATAAATTTCCTTCAAGTGAATGACCTAAGGTTTATCAATCCGTCGAAAGTGTAGGATGAAAATGGTCTCTCTCAAACAACCTTGCAATCAAATACAAACAATCTCTTGTGTCCCCAACACACCCAATACAATGGTAAACTGTATAGGTGCACTAGTTCGGCAAAGAGATGGTGATACAAGTGTAGTATGGATAGTAGATATAGATTTTTGTAATCTAAAATAATAAAAACAACAAGGTAGCAAGTGATAAAAGTGAGCACAGACATTATTGTAATGCTTAGAAACAAGGCCGAGGGTTCATACTTTCACTAGTGCAATCTATCAACAGTGCTAACATAATTGAATCATATAACAATACCTCAATGTGTGACAAAGAATCAATCCAAAGTTCCTATCGAAGAAAGTAGGACGAAAACGTGTATCAACCTCTATGCCTAGATTACCCCAATGTCACCACGGGAATCCGCAAGTTGATTACTAAAACATATATCAAGTGACTTAATAGAATACCCCATTGTCACCACGGGTATCCACATGCAAGACATACAATAAGTAATCTCAATTCCAACATATTCAATAACAATGAAACCTCAAAGAGCAAGACTCAATTCATCACAACTAAGTAGAGAGAGAAGAACACCATATGATCCAACTATATTGACAAAGCTCATGGTACATCAAGATCATGCCCTATCGAGATCATGAGAGAGAGAGAGAGCAAACACATAGCTCACTAATAAAAAAACACCTCCGTGATGATACGTGTTTGTCACAATAGGTCACGTTTGCTGTCACGCATGTACATCTGTGACGATTTTATGACAGAATGAAGATAGTTAGACTTGTGATGTCGTGGAAGTATTCCATGACTATACTCAAATTATCATCACGGAAGTGTCCACTTCCATGACGATAAATGGCGTGTCGTAGAAGTGATTTCGTCAAGGGTAACCGACACGTGATAGCTAGCATAACGCGTCGCCGTTAAGCTATCGGGTGCCGGTTTTGGATCCAATACCCGTTAAAAGCTCCAACCAATGATGATTTTCCATGTGTCATTTTCTCATTCGCCAAAGGATCCGCGTGTCGGCTAAAGGTTGCGGCAGATGGCATCCACCCATTGACCGAGAGGCGCCTATGATCATAGTTTAAAAAACCAAACCGGAAATCGAACCGGAAAGGTTGCCAGTTCAGGTTTTTACCGGTCGGACCACGAGTTCACCGGTTCGATTGTCGTTTTTTAAGAAATAAAATAATAAATGTTGAGTAATATATGTGCTAATATAGTGTGAAACAATGGTACTAAAATTATTTTCATGTAGTGGACAACAAAGTAGCATAACCGAGTTGGTAATTGGGCCGTGGGCAGGCCTCGTGTATTGCTCACACCACCTGGGATCGAATCCCACTTCTCCCAATTCCTATTAAAATATTGTTTTGTTTTTTCCCGGTTTAATGACCCGGTTTTTTCACCGGTTTTTCCACCGGTTTTTCAGAAAACCGGCCGGTTCGACCGGTTTTCTCCGGTTCGATTGCAGAACGGTCTTTATTAGCTTAAAAAACCGATGAGGTTGCCGGTTCCGGTTTTTTCTTGTTCGACCGCTGGTCCTGTCCGGTTTTTTAAACTAGGCCTATGATACGTCGACACGTGGCACGGCCCGACAACAACCCATTTTGGTTAAAAAGGCCGACCAAGACAAAGGCGCATAAGATTTGGTCAGGTACTAGTGGGCCGACCCACTGACAGTCTGCTTGAACATGGCCCATTTATAGCCCATCGCCAGTTCGGACCCGTTAATTATGTGCTCAGTATTTGGGCCCATTACGACCTAGTGTATTTTGGGACTATTAGAGGTCGGATAGGGAAATGGGCCCATTACAGCCCGGTGTGTCTTTCGGCCTGGTAATGGCATGTGCGACACATGGGCCAGTTATCATCCGACGTAACATTCGGCCCATTAACGGCCCGAAATATTGGCGACACCATTTCAGCCCAACCTGACTTTGGGCCTGTTAAAGGCCTGTCGCATATTTCGGCCCGTTGGTGGCTCTACTAAGCTTTCAGCCTAATAAAGGCCCATGTTGTGATTGGGCCAACCAAGGATCAAGGTATGTTTCGGCCTGATAACAGCCAGTCAGGTAACTGGGCCAATAACGACCCTAGGTAGCTTTCAGCCTCCTAAAGGCACGTGGACTACTAGTGAAAAGTGAGGTCCGACATGCTTATTGGCTTGCTAAAGGCCCATGGTTTCTCGTGGGCAAAATAAGGCCATCAACATATTCGGCCTTTTAATGGCCCGAAGCTACACTAGCCTAGCAAAATGTTGGGCCTGCCAAAGGCCCGTTAGAGTTAGGGGCATGGGCCTATCAGGTCCAAGAATGACCCGTAGGGCAGGTCAGCGCAGGCCCAAGTACATCCTATTGCGGGCCTGCCCAATTATGGCCCACCAAACTGCATGCCCATTGAGGCGCATGTTTTGGCCCCGTTCGACTCCATCAGAGCTTTCAACCTTTTACTGGTAACGAATGGTAGAATATGCAGTTACTAGTAATTAAGAACAAACCTACACTATACAACAAAGGAATCACGTCATATTACATCCACTAGGCATCAAAGTTCGCCACCAGTGATCATAAAGCGCAACAAGAAGCAGATTACATAAACTGGGCATCAATGGTCGCTGCCAGTACAAATAAATGCGCAACAAAATAATGCTGATTCGAGACCACTTCAACTCATTTCAAGAAACGTTAGCCTTGCGCAGGAGTTGCTGCGCAAGTAGCTGAGCAAGGTGATGAGACTGCCCTAGCATGTCGCTCATATCTTCCAGCTCTAGCTATTTGGCAATGAGGTTCTCAGTGGATTTATCTGTGATCTTCCTTAGAGATTGGACTTCAAGTCGGAGCTGAGATGAACCATGTCTTTCTACTTGGAGTTGAGGCTGAAGAAGTCGAACTGATTCAAGCAGCAACTTCTGTGAGCTTGTGTGACTGCTAGTGTCGAGTAACTTGAACACAGTATCAAGACATGACTTTGGCGTGGTCTCCTATCTTCAAGATGTTTTACCATATTTGCTTCAATATATGTTGGGTTTGTCTCACAGTCTTCAGAAGACTTGTGTGTGCCATCAAGGATATCACCCTGAAACGAGTAGACATAAAATAGGTTTTGCACATACATAAGCAAAGATGGTCAGTGTGCTATCAACTCCATGATATTTTCATATTAGAAAATAAAGACACACAATTTAATATGTGAATAACATAATTTGGTATTTTTCATAATGCGGGGAGCTTCACCGCATTACTGGATTACAGATCAACAACACAAGCATACATGCAGGGCAAAAGAAAATCATTGGATCTCTTTTGGTTAATAAGCATGGCATGTTGTTCATATCATCAACCAGATTACTTGAGACAAAGCAGGAAATGACAAGGTGCAAATGGGGGCAGCTTCACAACACACTGGATTGCAGATCAATAACACAAGCATATATGAAGGGCAAAAGAAAATCATTGGATCTGTATTGAATAATGTGCAAGGTATGAATAAGGAAATAATTGGTTTTACAACTAAAACTTGAAAACTTGCAGTTTTGCCAACATAAGTTTTGATAGAAACATCAAACTAAACAGCAGTTGAGGATAGGGAGTATGTGCTAGCACAAAGTTTAAAGGCTTTAGAAGGACAGACTTACATTAACAGTTAACACTTGCTCTATAACACCCTTCTCCATGTCAAGGGAGGGATAACTCAAGAATTTCAGCACAAAAAACTTCTTCATAAGCATTGCTTGTACTCTATATTTTGTAGAGAGTAATTATAGATATCATAATACTGGAATAGATAGAAGATAATGAATATAAGATGCAGAGGGATGCTACCTAATCAACTACCTATCCATGTAAGTACAACGTTACAGGACAAAATGTACTGACACGAGCAATGTGCTAAACTCCTGTACTCACATTGTATGTGTATTCACCTTTTTGGTAAGAGTAAATATTGATATGATAATTTTTAGGAAATGGAGGACGAGGGAGATAAGACACACAGTAATGCTACACAATGAACTAGCTGTTAATGTAAGTACAATGATACAAGACGTTCGGTCCTTACAAGATCATTGCAGAGCTAAACTTCTTCATAAGCATTGGGTTGATTCTAAATTTATGTAAAAGTCAATACAAATCTTATAATGTCCACCAAATGGAGGATAAGGAGGCTAACACGTGCAGTGATCCTACATAATCAACCAGCTATGAAAGTAAGTATGGTGATACAGGGCAAGAGGTACTCACAAGAGCAATGTAGTGTGTAGCATAGTTGCGAGATCCTGAGGTTCCTTGAGAATGGATATTCTTCTGCAAATAGTTTTCGTACAAGCAATATGGTAAGGCACATGCAGAAATGTGGTTCAAATTGTGATGTGATATCATAGACAGTACCTTATGCTGCAGACAAGGCCAATGTGTAACAAGCTTATTCCAGTCATTGTCTCGTAAATGTAGCACCGGAGACTTTACAAAAATTTCATTTCGAGGCTTGCCATTGAAGTGCGCTTGCCTTAGGTAGCAACGATACTTCCTCAAAGCGTGCTTGAAAAGAGCAACCAAGATTTGCTCGTCTTGACTATCAAGATTGGTCCTTGCCTATTTAAAAGAATGAAATCTTTCATGTCCAGTTAGCAAATACATATGCAGTAATTACCATGAATAAAATCACTTACACGTAAGTTGCGGAGGAAGATTTGATTTTCTCTGTACTATAATCCTTCCATGATGGGAAGATACGCACAAAGTTCCTGACAACAATAATAGCTTGTTCTTCTAAAGTGAGAATATGTGGAATGGAGGTCCTATTTGCTGCAATCGGGGCTCTATTCAGTTTGAATAGGGATTTGGCCACTGAAGTTGGTGCACTCTTTGCTGGAATGGGGTTTTTACATCGTAGATCTGGTGCTATGTCAACTGGCATCGTCACACGTTTTGCTGCAGCTAGGATCTGCTATGTTGGGCAATCTTATATGGCCAGCGGAGTAGGGGTAGAGTCTGCTAGAGTTGGGACTGTGTTTTGTGGGCCTGGTGATATTGCCACTAAACCTGAAGGGCTATTTGATCTATTAGGTGTCACTACATTTTCCAAATACTTTGTTCGTGCTCCTTCGTGATCGTCCCTTTTCCTTTTGAATTCCTGATACACAAGAACAACATTTGAATGGATAAATATGGTATGATGACAGATGGAATATGTACTGAAAATGGATAGGCATGACATATTCACATATATGATGTGTAAAGTAAGCAAATGGCGGTGCAACAAAGTAGAAGCAATGCAAAGCATCATTTGCAAGGTATGTGCGACCAATATAACATTGCCAAGTTAGAGCAAGCACCTTGATGGGTGAATAAGATAGGGCATCTTCCTCCGACTCCTCCACTAAAGAGGTACATTGACTTAGGTCTCCATCTAGCTCAGAATCATTGTTAGGATCATATTCTGAACACGAATCTGTAGGTGGGAGCGTGTGGATTTCATTGCATCTAGACTGGATCTCAATCCCTTGATACCAAGTTTGATAGCCATTGCATTGTTCCACATTATTATTCTCATGCGCGCATCTCATAATCATTATGATGATGTTCAATATTTGAGATTCATGAAAACAAAAAAAAGTAGTGAGATTATCGTTGGAATGCATTGCAGATTGTACTGCAATAGTGTTCCCTTATAAACCCATGTGTATAGGAAGTTCATCCCCCAACCCTGATGACTAGAGCGTACACAGAAATACAAACCTCTCCTGTCTCTCTATAAGGGGCGGACACACATTTCAGAACTGAAGTAGGAGCATTAGCAGACAATTAAATATGTGTTTGTTTAATTAATATCAGTATCATATCAAATTTGTATTTGAACAAATAAACTTCGGAATTATGAGTGGCATGTTGTTTAGCATCAAGGGTGGAGTGCTGCTAGTGAGACACAAAGCATGTAGGCAGATTGTAATCCAGGTAAAAGATCATAGTCTATGTAAAAGGTGGGTATAACCCTTTCTTTCTATACATGCAATGTTCGTTGCCCACACAAGATGGAAGAGATCACACATAGAAATGCTATTCACTCATGTCCGTGGATCCAGAATTTTGAAACAGGGTGGTCCACCCTAAAAAAATATTGACAACAAATAGGACAAGGCAAGCATAGAGATAGTGAATCAATCATTATTTGTGAGCTTACTAGTACAAGTATGCAGAATTGTAACTGTAGTAAGAGACCGTCCAAAATCTGAATCAAGAAGTTGGGCTAGCACTTATTGTTTGCAACTAATCAAAGTGAATAATTGGATATAATATCGAATGAGTAACAAACACTGGTATAATTGTCAACAAATCTATCCTGCAGTAGTAATCTGTGTCAATGTCACTATGACCCACAATCCAACATGACTAGTGTTTGTTCCTGGGCCATGAATTTTGAAACCATGTCAACTTTACAGGTACTAATGATTACAGAAACATATGAAACGTTAAATTTAGGTAGCACTCAATACACAACAAACCCTAATGAGTAACAACAAAGGCATTGGCTGGATGACCATGTTCTAATCTCTTATGGTATACAAGCCGACCCAAAATCCCAGGGTGGGCTGGCACCCTGTAGATCGTCCCCGGCTGAGAACATGCATTTCTAAATTAAATTAGGAATATTTAGCTAAGAAGTTAAACATATCTCTGTTTTACTAATACCAGCATCATATCAGGTTCGTATTTAAACAACTATGCTTGCTTGATGGGTGGAGCAGTGCTAATACGACACAAAGCACGCATGCTGATCGTATAGTGATCATAAGCATGATGAGTATAATGTTGACCATGCCATGGCAGATTTGAAGCTACAAACCGCACAAAGGCTACTTAGCAACAAATGTTTGCTTTTTCAACTAACTACTAAGATTCTAAGAGCCGAAAAGAAAGTACAGTAAACAAGTGACGATCTATTTTCTGGTTGAGATAAAAAAAGTCGACCAGATATGAAAGAGTACCACCTCTATTGTGGCTCCGTGTAGGCCTCTGCTGATACGTTGATGGTGCTGCGGGTGCGATGGTCGTCGGCGGCCTGGAAGTAGATCTACGATGACAGACGGAGGCATCGAGGATAAGTCTCGTTGTGGAGGACGAGAAGGTCGTACGAGTGGCCCCGTCAAGGTGGACGACGGCGCAGATGAAGTGAGAGAAGGGGAAGCAAGGCTCCTGGTCCGGCGCCATGAATGAGAGACGACGATCTCTTGCAGTGGACGACGCGGTCTGGGTAGTGGCTCCAGCATGGTGGTGGAGGGCGGTGATGGATGGGCTAGCGGACGAAAGAGGCTGGGTGGAGAGGGTGTTTTGGTAGCGCCGATGGTGTATGAATGGCAAAATGGACGGAGAGGGGTAGGGGGAACCATGTCTTTGGGACACGCTTGTCCTAAATGTGTTAAAGTTACAAACTTAAACCCCATTCAAAATTTCGAACATCTGAGCGATATTTGTCGGTTGGGATAGGGCGGTAATCACGCATATCCTGAATATTTGCCGAGAGCGATTTCGGCCGACGAGAGAACGTTTTGTTGGGGAACGTAGTAATAATTCAAAATTTTCCTACGTGTCACCAAGATCAATCTAGGAGATTCTAGCAACGAGAGAGAGGGAGTGCATCTTCATACCCTTGAAGATCGCTAAGCGGAAGCGTTACAAAGAACGCGGTTGATGGAGTCGTACTCGCGGCGATTCAAATCGCGGAAGATCCGATCCAAGCGCCAAACGGACGGCGCCTCCGCGTGCAACACACGTACAGCCCGGGGACGTCTCCTCCTTCTTGATCCAGCAAGGGGGAAGGAGAAGTTGAGGGAGAGCTCCGACAGCACGACAGCGTGGTGGCGGTGGAGCTCGTGGTTCTCCGGCAGAGCTTCGCTAAGCGCTACGGAGGAGGAGGAGGTGTAGGAAGGGGGAAGGGCTGCGCCAGGGGAAGGGTGTCCGGCTGCCCTCCCACCCCCCCACTATTTATAGGGGGAAGGGGAGAGGGGGCCGCCCCCCCTAGATCCATCTAGAGGGGGGGCCCCGGGGGGTGGCGGCCCCCCTAGGGTTTCCAACCCTAGGCGCCTTGGGCCCTTGGGGGGCGGCGGCCCCCCGGGGGGGGCGGCGGCCCCCTTAGGGTTTCCAACCCTAGGCGCCTTGGGCCCTTGGGGGGGCGGCGGCCCCCCTAGGGTTTCCAACCCTAGGCGCCTTGGGCCCTTGGGGGGGGGGGGGCGCACCAGCCCACTAAGGGGCTGGTTCCCACCCAACTACAGCCCATTAGGTCCTCCGGGGCAGGTGGACCCTCCCGGTGGACCCCCGGAACCCCTTCGGTGGTCCCGGTACAATACCGATAAACCCCGAAACCTTTCCGGTGACTGAAACTGGACTTCCCATATATAAATCTTCACCTCCGGACCATTCCGGAACTCCTCGTGATGTCCGGGATCTCATCCGGGACTCCGAACAACTTTCGGTAACCACATACAATTCCCATTACAACTCTAGCGTCACCGAACCTTAAGTGTGTAGACCCTACGGGTTCGGGAACCATGCAGTCATGACCGAGACACCTCTCCGGCCAATAACCAATAGCGGGATCTGGATACCCATATTGGCTCCCACATGTTCCACGATGATCTCATCGGATGAACCACGATGTCGGGGATTCAATTAATCCCGTATACAATTCCCTTTGTCCATCGGTATGTTACTTGCCCGAGATTCGATCGTCGGTATCCCTATACCTTGTTCAATCTCGTTACCGGCAAGTCTCTTTACTCATTCCGTAACACATGATCCCATTACTAACTCCTTAGTCACATTGAGCTCATTATGATGATGTATTACCGAGTGGGCCCAGAGATACCTCTCCGTCACACGGAGTGACAAATCCCAGTCTCGATTCGTGCCAACCCAACAGACACTTTCAGAGACACCTGTAGTGCACCTTTATAGTCACCCAGTTACGTTGTGACGTTTGATACACCCAAAGCATTCCCACGGTATCCGGGAGTTGCACAATCTCATGGTCTAAGGAAATGATACTTGACATTAGAAAAGCTCTAGCAGACGAACTACACGATCTTGTGCTATGCTTAGGATTGGGTCTTGTCCATCACATCATTCTCCTAATGATGTGATCCCGTTATCAACGACATCCAATGTCCATGGCCAGGAAACCATGACCATCTATTGATCAACGAGCTAGTCATCTAGAGGCTCACTAGGGACATGGTGTGGTCTATGTATTCACACATGTATTACGGTTTCCGGCTAATACAATTATAGCATGAACAATAGACAATTATCATGAACATGGAAATGTAATAATAACCATTTTATTATTGCCTCTAGGGCATATTTCCAACAGTCTCCCACTTGCACTAGAGTCAATAATCTAGTTACATTGTGATGAATCGAACACCCATAGAGTTCTGGTGCTGATCATGTTTCGCTCGTGAAAGAGGTTTAGTCAACGGATCTGCAACATTCAGATCCGTATGTACTTTACAAATATCTATATCTCCATCCTGAATGTAACCACGAATGGAGTTGAAGCGGCGCTTGATGTGCTTGGTCTTCTTGTGAAACCTGGGCTCCTTGGCAATGGCAATAGCTCCAGTGTTGTCACAGAAGAGAGTCATCGGGCCCGACGCATTGTGAATCACTCCTAGGTCGGTGATGAACTCCTTCATCCAGACTCCTTCCTGTGCTGCTTCCGAAGCAGCTATGTACTCCGCTTCACATGTAGATGCCGCCACGACGCTTTGCTTGCAACTGCACCAGCTGACTGCCCCACCATTCAAAATATACACGTATCCGGTTTGTGACTTGGAGTCATCCGGATCCGTGTCGAAGCTAGCATCGACGTAACCCTTTATGACGAGCTCTTCGGCACCTCCATAAACGAGAAACATATCCGTAGTCCTTTTCAGGTACTTAAGGATATTCTTGACCGCTGTCCAGTGTTCCAATCCGGGATCACTTTGGTACCTCCCTACCAAACTTATGGCAAGGTTCACATCAGGTCTGGTACACAGCATGGCATACATAATAGAGCCTATGGCTGAGGCATAGGGGATGACACTCATGTTTTCTCTATCTTCTGCCGAGGTCGGGCATTGAGCTGTGCTCAATCTCACACCTTGCAATACAGGCAAGAACCCCTTCTTGGACTGATCCATATTGAACTTCTTCAATATCTTGTCAAGGTATGTGCTTTGTGAAAGACCAATGAGGCGTCTCGATCTATCTCTATAGATCTTGATGCCTAATATGTAAGCAGCTTCTCCAAGGTCCTTCATTGAAAAACACTTATTCAAGTAGGCCTTTATGCTTTCCAAAAGTTCTATATCATTTCCCATCAACAATATGTCATCCACATATAAAATGAGAAATGCTACAGAGCTCCCACTCACTTTCTTGTAAATACAGGCTTCTCCATAAGTCTGTATAAACCCAAACGCTTTGATCACCTCATCAAAGCGAATGTTCCAACTCCGAGATGCTTGCACCAGCCCATAGATGGAGCGCTGGAGCTTGCATACCTTGTCAGCATTCTTAGGTTCGACAAAACCTTCCGGCTGCATCATATACAATTCTTCCTTAGGAAACCGTTAAGGAATGCCGTTTTGACGTCCATTTGCCAGATCTCATAATCATAAAATGCGGCAACTGCTAACATGATTCGGACGGACTTCAGCATCGCTATGGGTGAGAAGGTCTCATCGTAGTCAACTCCTTGAACTTGTCGATAGCCCTTAGCGACAAGCCGAGCCTTATAGACGGTCACATTACCATCCGCGTCAGTCTTCTTCTTAAAGATCCATTTATTTTCTATGGCTTGCCGATCATCGGGCAAGTCCACCAAAGTCCATACTTTGTTCTCATACATGGATCCTATCTCGGATTTCATGGCTTCAAGCCATTTGTTGGAATCTGGGCCCGCCATGGCTTCTTCATAGTTCGAGGGTTCACCGTTGTCTAACAACATGATTTCCAGGACAGGGTTGCCGTACCACTCTGGTGCGGAACGTGTCCTCGTGGACCTACGAAGTTCAATAGTAACTTGATCAGAAGTTTCATGATCATCATCATTAACTTCCTCTCTAGTCGGTGCAGGCACCACAGAAACATTCTCCTGCGCTGCGCTACTTTCCGGTTCGAGAGGGGGTACAATTACCTCATCAAGTTCTACTTTCCTCCCACTTACTTCTTTCGAGAGAAACACTTTCTCTAGAAAGGATCCATTCTTGGCAACAAAGATCTTGCCTTCGGATCTGAGGTAGAAGGTATACCCAATAGTTTCCTTAGGGTATCCTATGAAGACGCACTTTTCCGATTTGGGTTCGAGCTTTTCAGGTTGAAGTTTCTTGACATAAGCATCGCATCCCCAAACTTTCAGAAACGACAGCTTAGGTTTCTTCCCAAACCATAATTCATACGGTGTCGTCTCAACGGATTTAGACGGTGCCCTATTTAAAGTGAATGCGGCAGTCTCTAATGCATATCCCCAAAATGATAGCGGTAAATCAGTAAGAGACATCATAGATCGCACCATATCCAATAGAGTGCGATTACGACGTTCGGACACACCATTACGCTGAGGTGTGCCAGGCGGCGTGAGTTGTGAAACAATTCCACATTTCCTTAAGTGCGTGCCAAACTCGTGACTCAAATATTCTCCTCCACGATCAGATCGTAAGAACTTTATTTTCTTGTCACGTTGATTCTCTACCTCACTCTGAAATTCCTTGAACTTTTCAAAGGTCTCAGACTTGTGTTTCATCAAGTAGACATAACCATATCTGCTTAAGTCATCAGTGAGGGTGAGAACATAATGATAGCCACCGCGAGCCTCAACGCTCATCGGTCCACATACATCGGTATGTATTATTTCCAACAAGCTGGTTGCTCGCTCCATTGTTCCGGAGAACGGAGTCTTAGTCATCTTACCCATGAGGCATGGTTCGCACGTGTCAAATGATTCATAATCAAGAGACTCCAAAAGTCCATCCGCATGGAGTTTCTTCATGTGTTTGACACCAATATGACCAAGGCGGCAGTGCCACAAGTATGTGGGACTATCATTATCAACCTTACATCGTTTGGCATTCACACTATGAATATGTGTAACATCACGTTCGAGATTCAATAAAAATAAACCATTGACCAGCGGGGCATGACCATAAAACATATCTCTCATATAAATAGAACAACCATTATTCTCGGATTTAAATGAGTAGCCATCTCGCATCAAACGAGATCCAGATACAATGTTCATGCTCAAAGCTGGTACTAAATTACAATTATTGAGGTTTAAAACTAATCCCGAAGGTAGATGTAGAGGTAGCGTGCCGACGGCGATCACATCGACCTTGGAACCATTCCCGACGCGCATCGTCACCTCGTCCTTTGCCAGTCTCCGCTTATTCCGCAGCTCCTGTTTTGAGTTACAAATGTGAGCAACCACACCGGTATCAAATACCCAGGAGCTACTACGAGCGCTGGTAAGGTACACATCAATAACATGTATATCATATATACCTTTGACGTTGCCGGCCTTCTTATCTGCTAAGTACTTGGGGCAGTTCCGCTTCCAGTGACCGGTTCCCTTGCAATAAAAGCACTCAGTCTCAAGCTTGGGTCCATTCTTGGGCTTCTTCCCGGCAACTAATTTACCGGGCGCGGCAACTGCTTTGCCATCCTTCTTTAAGTTCTTCTTACCCTTGCCTTTCTTGAAACTAGTGGTCTTATTCACCATCAACACTTGATGTTCCTTTTTGATTTCCACCTCCGCTGATTTCAGCATCGAATATAACTCAAGAATGGACTTCTCCATCCCTTGCATATTGTAGTTCATCACAAAGCTCTTGTAGCTAGGTGGAAGCGACTGGAGGATTCTGTCAATAACCGAGTCATCCGGAAGATTAACTCCCAGCTGAGACAAGCGGTTGTGCAACCCAGACATTTTGAGTATGTGATCGCTGACAGAACTATTTTCCTCCATCTTACAACAGAAGAACTTGTTGGAGACTTCATATCTCTCGACCCGGGCATGAGCTTGGAAAACCATTCTCAGCTCTTGGAACATCTCATATGCTCCGTGTTGCTCAAAACGCTTTTGGAGCCCCGGTTCTAAGCTGTAAAGCATGCCGCACTGAACCAGGGAGTAATCATCACTACGCGACTGCCAGGCATTCATAACGTCTTGAGTTGCTGGGAAAACGGGTGCGTCACCTAGCGGTGCATCAAGGACATATAATTTCTTGGAAGCTATGAGGATGACCCTCAAGTTACGGACCCAGTCCGTATAGTTGCTTCCATCGTCTTTCAGCTTGGTTTTCTCTAGGAACGCGTTGAAATTTAGGGCAACATTAGCGTGGGCCATTGGATCTACAAGATAGATTGTAAAGACAATTTTAAACTAAGTTCATGATAATTAAGTTCATCTAATCAAATTATTTAATGAACTCCCACTCAGATAGACATCCCTCTAGTCATCTAAGTGATACATGATCCATATCGACTAGGCCGTGTCCGATCATCACGTGAGACGGACTAGTCATCAATGGTGAACATCTCCATGTTGATCGCATCTACTATACGACTCATGTTCGACCTTTCGGTCTCTCGTGTTCCGAGGCCATGTCTGTACATGCTAGGCTCGTCAAGTCAACCTAAGTGTTTCGCGTGTGTAAATTTGGCTTACACCCGTTGTATGCGAACGTTAGAATCTATCACACCCAATCATCACGTGGTGCTTCGAAACAACGATCCTTCGCAACGGTGCACACTTAGGGGGAACACATTTCTTGAAATTTTAGTGAGGGATCATCTTATTTATGCTACCGTCGTTCTAAGCAAATAAGATGTAAAAACATGATAAACATCACATGCAAATCATAAAGTGACATGATATGGCCAATATCATCTTGCGCCTTTGATCTCCATCTTCGGGGCGCGGCATGATCACCATCGTCACCGGCACGACACCATGATCTCCATCATCATGATCTCCATCATCGTGTCTTCATGAAGTTGCTCGCCAACTATTACTTCTACTACTATGGCTAACGGTTAGCAATAAAGTAAAGTAATTACATGGCGTTTTTGATTGACACGCAGGTCATACAATAAATTAAGACAACTCCTATGGCTCCTGCCGGTTGTCATACCCATCGACATGCAAGTCGTGATTCCTATTACAAGAACATGATCAATCTCATACATCACATATATTTCATCACATCCTTTTGGCCATATCACATCACATAGCATACCCTGCAAAAACAAGTTAGACGTCCTCTAATTGTTGTTGCAAGTTTTACGTGGTTGCTATGGGTTTCTAGCAAGAACGTTTCTTACCTACGCAAAAGCCACAATGGTGATATGCCAATTGCTATTTACCCTTCATAAGGACCCTCTTCATCGAATCCGATCCGACTAAAGTGGGAGAGACAGACACCCGCTAGCCACCTTATGCAACAAGTGCATGTCAGGCGGTGGAACCAGTCTCACGTAAGCGTACGTGTAAAGTCGGTCCGGGCCGCTTCATCCCACAATGCCGCCGAATCAAGATAGGACTAGTAACGGCAAGCAAATTGACCAAATCATCGCCCACAACTACTTGTGTTCTACTCGTGCATAGAATCTACGCATAGACCTAGCTCATGATGCCACTGTTGGGGAACGTAGTAATAATTCAAAATTTTCCTACGTGTCACCAAGATCAATCTAGGAGATGCTAGCAACGAGAGAGAGGGAGTGCATCTTCATACCCTTGAAGATCGCTAAGCGGAAGCGCTACAAAGAACGCGGTTGATGGAGTCGTACTCGCGGCGATTCAAATCGTGGAAGATCCGATCCAAGCGCCGAACGGACGGCGCCTCCGCGTGCAACACACATACAGCCCGGGGACGTCTCCTCCCTCTTGATCCAGCAAGGGGGGAAGGAGAAGTTGAGGGAGAGCTCCGGCAGCACGACGGCGTGGTGGCGGTGGAGCTCGTGGTTCTCCGGCAGAGCTTCGCTAAGCGCTACGGAGGAGGAGGAGATGTAGGAAGGGGGAAGGGCTACGCCAGGGGAAGGGTGTCCGGCTGCCCTCCCACCCCCCCACTATTTATAGGGGGAAGGGGAGAGGGGGCCGGCCCCAGAAGGGGAGAGGGGCCCGGCCCCCCTAGATCCATCTAGAGGGGGGGGGGGGCGGCGGCCCCCTTAGGGTTTCCAACCCTAGGCGCCTTGGGCCCTTGGGGGGGCGGCGGCCCCCCTAGGGTTTCCAACCCTAGGCGCCTTGGGCCCTTGGGGGGGCGCACCAGCCCACTAAGGGGCTGGTTCCCACCCAACTACAGCCCATTAGGTCCTCCGGGGTAGGTGGACCCTCCCGGTGGACCCCCGGAACCCCTTCGGTGGTCCCGGTACAATACCGATAAACCCCGAAACCTTTCCGGTGACTGAAACTGGACTTCCCATATATAAATCTTCACCTCCGGACCATTCCGGAACTCCTCGTGACGTCCGGGATCTCATCCGGGACTCCGAACAACTTTCGGTAACCACATACAATTCCCATTACAACTCTAGCGTCACCGAACCTTAAGTGTGTAGACCCTACGGCTTCGGGAACCATGCAGTCATGACCGAGACACCTCTCCGGCCAATAACCAATAGCGGGATCTGGATACCCATATTGGCTCCCACATGTTCCACGATGATCTCATCGGATGAACCACGATGTCGGGGATTCAATTAATCCCGTATACAATTCCCTTTGTCCATCGGTATGTTACTTGCCCGAGATTCGATCGTCGGTATCCCTATACCTTGTTCAATCTCGTTACCGGCAAGTCTCTTTACTCGTTCCGTAACACATGATCCCGTGACTAACTCCTTAGTCACATTGAGCTCATTATGATGATGTATTACCGAGTGGGCCCAGAGATACCTCTCCGTCACACGGAGTGACAAATCCCAGTCTCGATTCGTGCCAACCCAACAGACACTTTCGGAGACACCTGTAGTGCACCTTTATAGTCACCCAGTTACGTTGTGACGTTTGATACACCCAAAGCATTCCCACGGTATCCGGGAGTTGCACAATCTCATGGTCTAAGGAAATGATACTTGACATTAGAAAAGCTCTAGCAGACGAACTACACGATCTTGTGCTATGCTTAGGATTGGTTCTTGTCCATCACATCATTCTCCTAATGATGTGATCCCGTTATCAACGACATCCAATGTCCATGGCCAGGAAACCATGACCATCTATTGACCAACGAGCTAGTCATCTAGAGGCTCACTAGGGACATGGTGTGGTCTATGTATTCACACATGTATTACGGTTTCCGGCTAATACAATTATAGCATGAACAATAGACAATTATCATGAACAAGGAAATATAATAATAACCATTTTATTATTGCCTCTAGGGCATATTTCCAACACGTTTTGGCGCCCACTGTTGGCTCCCACTGTGTATGAACGGGCCGACAGACGGTCATGTCATGTATGAGTGAAGTTACAAACCTGTCCCTATTTAAAATATTTGCCTAGATCGATTTCTGCATAGGAGAGATTATTTTGGTGCCCACTGTGTATGAATGGGGAAATGGAAGGAGAGAGAGAGGTCTGTGGGACGAGCTTGGATCAAATGTGTTTTGGCACCCACGTTTAGCGCCTTGCGTGTATGAATGTGGTGAGAGGCAGTCGTGTCACGTCTGAGTGAAGTTACAAACCTAACCCTATTGAGAGCACTGGAAATCGAGCCAGTAGGTTGTGTGTGTCAGGGGTAGACAGTAATTTCCATCTCCCATTTTGATTTGGGTTTCAGAAGCCAAGCATTGTCTCAAAATTCAAAATACCGAGTCTACCAACCAATAATATAGAAAACTAACATATATATATGACCATATATAGAGAATATGGATCAATAATATCAACTACTCCAACATAACCCATGCCGCTTTTGGTTAGTAGAGCATCTTTTTATTTCTGCAAAGCTAGTAGAGCATCTTGGCCCTTTCAGATGCGTGCCACTTAAGGCCCATCTGTATAACTATTTTTGCTAAATGCAGCGTTCAACCCTATTGGCATATTTGCAGGTCTGGCATATAGCAAACAAAATGAAATGTCTTCGCCTCAATCAGATGTCGCATAAAGTCTTATCAATTATTACAGACTCATGCTCAGGAAAAAAATAACAAACAAAAAACAATTATTACATGATCTCTAAAACAAACGGTTCCATTCTATTACATGAGCAAACAACGCAAAGGTCATTCAACAATAGATAAAACATTTCAACTACGATTTAGGAAGTGGGATTTGAAATCCACCAAATATTTAATGGTTTTCATAAGTACTGCATGTGATTGTATGCTTTTTCCCTCTAGGCGAGTCTCAACTTGTTTCGTTCTGAAATCCACCAAATATTTAATGGTTTTCATGAGTACTGCATGTGATTGTACTGTTTCCTTCCTCAAGATGTCAACTTCATCTCTAAGTGAAGAAGCACACTGTCTTTCTACCAATAGTTCAGCCTCTAGAGCATCAGTAGTAGGCAATTCATGATGCACCATTCGGCCGGTGCCACTGCGCTGGGATGATCCTACGGCCATGGGAACCTAGCTCTTTGATCTTGGGCTAACCTGTTTTGCAGTTACAATTGGATTCCGAAAAGTTGGAAGTTAGTAAAACATCTCAACTGGAAGTTAGAACATCAACCCAGTTAAACAAACAAGGAATTAAAGAGTTTGGATTGGATGCTGAAAAGTATAACACGATTAGAGAAACCAGGTGGAGGAGCAAAGCAGTTAAACAAACAAGTTTTCCAAAAGGGACCTATTGTGCCATTAGAGTTTCGGTGGGATCCTGAAAAGTTGAGTTGTCAGTAACTTTATTAGAGCAACGAGTTACAGCAGCAAACCTGTTACAGAAATAAGTTCTTAAAAAATGTACCTATTGTGCCATTGGAGTTCCGATTTGATTATGAAAAATTGAAGTCATTAACATGACTAGGACATATGCCCGTGCGTTGCAACGGGAAAATAAAACTTTAAACATTTGTCCATCATCACAAGTGTTCTACCATTATCATGTCCATTTTAGATGGTAATATTTCAGAAATTCATTCGCAGATGGTTGCTTTATAAATGAGGTTCTCCATGGGTGTTCGTATGTTCAAAAATTCAGTTTGTAAATAGTTGAATCGTGTCAGTGATTCCCTTCAAAAATACTTGTATCACTGAACATATTTCATCCCATCTTTAGCAAGTGCTAGCTCAGACTGTCTTGTACAAAGTTTGCATGCTACTCTTTGTTTGTGGATCTAGTACATATTAATTAGGTCATACCACTCAATAATCAAACAAATTAGTGAAATATGTGGGATGGAAGAGAAGCACCGCTAACCAAGGCAGAAGAACGACTTGGACAGTGGCGTCCTTGACAACAAATGACAGCAGCAAATCACATCCAGGATCGCCGCATCCGTCTACCTGCTAATTGCAGTGTGCCCTTCAGTGCAGCCTATAGTGGCCTCCGGGACACGGAAGGCTATCTCCCTATCTATATTGTCATAACTTTCAAATATCAAAATCCTTGAATAACATGAAGACATGACCCCCAAGAGAATCATTGGAAAAGTATTACTATGATCCTTATTTCTGCATGTAGTCCTTTCTACATGAACCACATTCTCAGTCTGACAGGAGAATGAGTATAGTAAAATTGTATATAAATCATCAAATGATTTTGGTTTTGTGAGGAGATCATTATGTGGACAGGAGAGCCTTAATAGCGAACACCATCAACTCAGTGCTTAACTATTTTCCTTCAAATCGACCACCTTTGTAGGAAGCGAGAGGCCGCAATGACAAACAAACCATGGAGTTCTACATTGATTTTCCAATGGAATTCATATGTTTATTTGGAAAAAAATTCATAGATCTACAAATCTATCAAGAGGCACAAACCAGTTAAATACCGTAGTGGTGTCTCAAGTCAAGCCTGCAATAGGAGAAGCATTTGTGGTGCCATCAATATGTGTTGACTATACTGAAGTTTGCAACAGCTAAAACCATTCATTCATTATAAGATCAATAATATTATTTGCAATATGAATACAAATGTTATGTTATTACTCAAGTTTGCTCGTCGATCTTTTTTATAGCTTCTAGTGCAGATTGGAAAGTATCGATGAACTAAATAGATTGTACATTGTAGTGGATTGCATATTCTGATGTGCACAACTCAAAAAATAGCTCTGCTAATTTTGTGAGAACAGATTCAACCAAAAATATCTGGACCATTTTTAATCTATAGAACTCATTGCTACACATCTGAAAATCATAAAAATGACACTTCCATTTGATAGCAGAAAGTACCTTATAGTATTGTCTATAAGTGCAGCTCTAAAACCAAGTATTGAACGTCAAATGGAAGACGACACATATTACAAACAAACCTAGAAAATGTGGATACCATGGTTAGCGTTCCAGGAAAAAAATTATATGAATGTTTATACCAAATCATCGATATGTATCTCTCTGAAACACATCAGAGGAACCATGTAAACAGAACCTGTATAACATAACTACTCCGTACAACTATCTTAATTTTTGCACAGATTTCTCAAAATCTTAGTACAGAGCTAGCAAGAAAAGAGTATATGCACTATATAATAAACAGGATTTTGAAAAATCTGAAAGTTGATAAAACAGAAAATTCAAATGTATTAGGGAATATCAGTAGTCACTCATCATACCTTTGTTTGACCCTGAAAGACATTACAATTAGGTATATGATGCAAGTAATAAGAGATTCATCGTTTAGTTTATTCAGAAGAAACAAACATTACTTCATCCAAATCCTCTCCATGTGAAACATAAAAAAATCCATTGGCTAGCATGGGGTAGCATGAAAAATATCTGTAACGCCTCCTCTTAACATCAAACTGAAGTTGCTGCACGATACTTGATTGGTAGAGGCAGAGATGCAAACCAGCCTTCAGTTATAGGGAACTTACTGCAGGCTGCAACTGAAAGAGATCTAAACCACCTTAGTTGGTTCTGTTCAGATCCCTACAACGGACAATGTGGTGATCAATAGTAGACCATAGATTAAAAAAAATCTTGATTTGACATTACAGATCAAGCCAGGGTAGTGGGGCTTCTACGATTGCTTATCTGCCTTTCGTCAAAGAAGATGCCATCTATATTGATCAATCACCCGGCCAACTTTCGGCGGCGACCACTGTTTCATCAGTTTGCTCGGCATGCTCATGCTTAGTTTGCACAACATCTCCTTCAGCCCGGTCAAGATGCAAAATTTTGCAAAACATCTCCTTTGGCCAACCAAACGATGGACATACCAGACTTTGAAAGATGTGGGCGCCTTCATCATTTAATCTGGGGACAACAAAAGAAAATCAGATCAGTCCCCATGCGTGCAAAATCAACTGAGTATTTCCTTTTTTGTTCTCCTCGCTCTGCTCAGCCATGGGATGCGGCAGAGCCAGAACAGGGGAGCTGGTTTGGGCTGGAGGCTGTCCGCGAGGAGGGTCTGCACGGGAGCCGGCAAGCGTCGTCTCTGTCCATCTCAAGACAGCAGATGGAAGCAAGAGATGAGAGAGAGGAGGAAGAGATGAGGGACAAGGCGATATACCTGAGCCGTCGCGTCGACTGAAGGAGTCAGTGGCTGCCCTGGATCCCGATTGGATCCGCCTCGCGCCGACCTCCGCCGCTTCCCCGCCTTTCCCCGCCTCCTGGAGCCTTTGTCAGCGACGGAGACGGCTACGACCGTCGTGCTCGCACGGGAGGATGGGTGCTGCGTCGCCGGGGCGAGCGCCCAACCCTGCCGCCGAGGAGCACCGGCGGCTCCCCCCTTCCGTGCCTTCCTTTCCTCTCCTCCCCGCCACCAGCTCACCTCGCCGGACCAGCACCGGCGCCGCCGCCCCTTGTGCCCTTTCCTCTCCTTCTGATCTCCCTCCCCGACTGGATCCAGCACCGACGCTGCCGAGCGAGTACGTCCGCCCGTTGATAGCGGGTTGATTACAAACAGGAAGGCCGCCGCCTCGTCCCGCAAAAGCCAAGCCAGCGCCAAGGCCAGCGCCGACGTCGACGAGGCGCGCAGGAATGCCAAGTGCCTCGCCAAGCAGCGACAGGACTTGCGGGCAAGCCTGCCGCAAGCGCGCCCGCGATCTCACCCTCGCGCCGCCATCTTCTCGCCTGCCGCAAGCGCGACCGCGAGCTCGCCGACCTGCTCGCAGCCGACCCGCTCGAGCGCTCCACAGACACCGCCGCTGCCGGGATCCGTGTGCGGGGTCTTTTCTTGCCCAGAGAACGCAAACGGTTGGCGGCGAGGGGAGGAGGATAGGGAGGGGGGAGGAGCGGTCGCTGCCCCGGAGTGAAGCAGGTCGTCGGCGAGGGGAGGAGAAGAAAGGGGGAGGGGGCGGCCGTTGACGCGCAGCCGAGATACAGAGCCGGAAGACACTGCCCAGGGGACTTTTTGAAAAACACGAAACGTTTTTCCACTTAAGTATAGGACCGCGGGTTGATTTCAAATAAACACAGGGGCTTTTTTTGTAAACAAATTATCACCCCTAGGGTCCCAATAATCCTAAACACACGGACAGCATACGGACCCCCCCCAAATTTTAGGTGAGTGGGGTCCGTCCCCCCCCCCAACCCAATAGCAATCTGCCAACTCAAAGTAACCCTGTAAAACATCTGTAAAAGTCCGTTGATGTAGCATTACTGCTAGCGCCCCCATCCCTTTTACCACTTCTTTTTCCTTGTCATCATTGTCGGTCACGATGTCCACTACACGGCGAACGTTCCACCTAAGCTTGGAACCAATAAAGAATTGCATCGCCTGCATGCACAGACCAGCGAATGGTCACATTTGAGATCCCGGCCACATCTGCACAATCTAATGCTTGCGCCTTGTGTTTGTGTTATATGGATTTTACATGTAGTAGTTTAGTACCAGTCCGTGAAGGACACAAACAAACACCAAATTCAACTTTAGTTTAAAACGATCAACACCTTTTTTTTTGCGGGGTAAAACGATCAACACCAAAAACAGTGGAGGTTGCGAGTTTAATTCCTGTCACGGTCAACTATTTTTGCCTCATATCCTAAACGGGTTGGTGGGTCTGATTTGTTGGGTCGGGTCGCATGGATAGGTTGGGAAGGCACTGTTTTTTTTATTGGTGGAACGTTACATGGACAAACGGGGCAGAGGCCTAGTGGCCCACGACAGACGATCGATAGAATAGCCTAGCGAAGTATGAGGAAACGCCATGGGCATACGAAATGGCAATAACGACTAGCCACGCAAGTGCGAAGATTGCTCCAGAGAACCCCCAAGTTAAGTGGTCGAAACCGGAGTTTAACAAATATAAGATGAACGTTGATGCGTGTTTTATGGAAGATGGAAGTGGCGCCACAGCGGCTGTTCTAAGAGATCATCTCGGCCATGCTTTAGCGGGCTCAACGACACTTTTTAATAGTGTACGTGATGCTCCAACTACCGAGGCGATGACTGTGGTAAATGGCTTGGCTTTTGCTGATCTGCTGGGATGCTCAAATATTATTTTGGAGTCTGATTGTCTGAAAGTTATTTTAGCATGCAAAGGTGACATGGACATCCTCAGCCCACATTCTGCTGTTTTGAGTGACTGCTTCGTTCTTGCTCAAAGGATTGGGTTGATATCTTATGGTCACTGCTCTAGAGAGATGAATAGAGTGGCACACAAATTAGCTAGAAGCTCGTATGATTCAAATTCTGTAATTTCGTGGGACAATGATCCTCCAAACTTTTTACTTGACACTCTTGTTAGCGATGTATCCGTGATTTGATTTGAATAAAGTGTGCCACATGTTCAAAAAAAATGGGAGGACCAATAACATTATACCTCCATTTATATAAAAAATAGTATATATGCCTGTGGGTTACAACGGTAGAAAAAATTGGCGCAAATTTAGTAAGGTTCATAAGTGCAAGGAAAACATGTCATACTGTCTGCTACAACGGAAGAAAAAATGACGTGAATTTAATGAGAATTACATGTAGTAAAAAAAGATGCCACATCATTTTTATTCGTAAGATATGAATGAGGCCACTACGCCTGCCATTCATTCCAATTAAAATTCATGCCAACCAAGAAACCCCGCACCTCCCCTCATTCCTTCCTCTCTCTCTCTCTTTCCTTTCTTCCTCCTTATTTATCTCTCATGCAATTAGTGTCTATTTCCTTTCTCTTTCTTTCCTTATATCATGCATGTCATGAATTCCATTTGCCGGCCTGCTAATTACTCTTGCAATTAATATGGCGCCCACATAATTACCGTCTATTTTCTACCTTTCTCCTTCCTTCCTTATTTCTCATGCCTCATTCTTTCCAAATGTCTATTTCCTTTCTTGCCGAATGTCTATTTCCTTTCTTGCCGGCCTCATTCTTTGTTTAATTTCCGAAGCAGCTCCTTGATGCCTGACAACCTAAGAACGTATATAAACTGGTAAAAATTAATGTAAAATAGCAAGGTGGGACTATTTAATAACTAAACAAATATGAAAAAGGCTCATTATAGTCCGTCCCGTGGGCCGCAGCAACCGTCCCGGCCCAGCACGCCCATGCCCATAGCGCTCATCGCCTCGGCCCGAGTCTGCCTTGTCTTCTATTCTTAAGAAACCACACGCCCACATTTCCACACTCACGAGCCCAACCTGGCTGATCGAATCCTAGCGTCAACCACCCTTTTTTCCCTCTATTTTTATTTTAATTCAAACACACGCACACAAAGGGCCGCGTGGGCCAGATCTAAAAAACGACGGTGAACCCGACAGAAGCAATCCGTGCTTTATTAGTAGGTATAGACTAGCAAAAGGGTCCGTGCGTTGCAACGGGTGGACAACAAAACAATTATAAAATTTATAGCCTCAAAATAAAACAATTCGAAATCAGTGAAATGTGGATGCATGTCAGGATTCTCTTCCTTCCTTATTTCTCTTTTACGCCGTGCTTCGCATATCTAATGGAGACGTACACGACGGCTCCTTTCACCTAGAATACATAAATACATATATAAACTGGCACTATTTGGTTGTAAGGGAGCGAGGTAAAACTATTTAATAAGACTAATTAATCTTTTCTCTAATGCACAATAACATCCGTGTGGCTGTGAGTGAAAGTATGTGCGTGAAAATTTCAATCGTTATAGAATTAGTGTGAAGGGACAAAAAATCAGAAAAATCCACTGTCCTTTATTTTAGGGCTTCGCCACACAAGAACTCTAGTCATCTAAAAAAAAGTTGCGTCGTCCACGTAAACACCCACCAAGGAGGACACAAATACATCTAGACGATGCCGCACACGCCAATGTCCAAATGAAATTCATATGAACCAATGGTCAATTGGTCAAGGACAGCCGATACAATCACCTTGAGCCGTTTAATTAGAGCTAACCCACCGCGGCGTGCATGCAGGTATATGCAATACAATCACCTTGAGCCGTTTAATTAGAGCTAACCCACCGCGGGCATGCATGTATGGAATGGCCTACAATTACCTTTTTGCATTGTGCTTCTCTCCTATTTAATTATATCTAGCTAACCCACCGCGGGCATGCATGTATGGAATGGCCTACAATTACCTTTTTGCATTCTGCTTCTCTCCTATTTAATTATATCTAGCGCCACGATTTGCATGCAGGCACATACATGTGCAGGCTCTCTTTGATTGATCTAGCATGCATACGTGCTTTCCTCCTGCTGTTTTTCCACATCTCATCTGCCACGTGAAGGCAAGTTACATCGATGTATATAAACTGGTCTGAATGGATGTGGGGGATCAAGGTGGTACTATCTAAAACCTGAAGCGATCGTGCAAGGAAACATAATAGTTTTGGGCTGGATTAGTTGATTAGCACTAAGTCTGGATTAGGCCCATGACGTATACGAAGACCAACATAGAAACGAAGCTAGCGACGTACGAAGGCACGGACGGACGAAAACGGACCAAATTATCGGAGTAAGAAGCGATAGTTACTTTATTAGTAGGTATAGATTAGGTAGAGATAGAGATTAGAGCAACAAGTTACATAAGCAAACCAGTTAAACAAAGAAGTTTTTCAAAACATACCGGTAGTGCAATCAAAGTTTCGACTGGATCCTGAAAACTTGAAGTTAGCAAGCATAAATGAAGTGCTACAAGGGAAAGAAGAAACTAACATCAAACTAGTAAATCTAACAAGTTTTTGGTAACGTATTAAACTAGGGATTTCTATTTTCGTGCCCTTCATTCTTTAGTTGTGCTCTGTTTTTCCCAACCCTCTAACTTGTGCTCACTTTTGCCGTGTTGTGTCTAGTTGAATCTCACATATGGCCAAAGAAAACATTTTCATTGGGTCAACCTCCATTGACCGTTACATGCATGACTGTGAGAATATGACATGTGGGCCACTATTAAGTATGGCCATGTCAGCCAACCGACGGTTAGTCGTCGATGCAAAGCACTGCAGAGCGTCATTGCTCATCTGGCGGATTCCGACGATGGTTGGACGATATCTTTGCCTCTACCGTTAGCTGGTGCTCGTGCGCATTGAGGGGTGGCATCAGGGTCATCGGGGGTGGAAGGAAACGAAGGCAGTGGGTGAGTACCATCGTGGCCGGAGTTTGGTGTTTGTAGGCAACAAAGCTATAACACGGATTCGAACGATTTTTTGAGCTGGTGTTGTTCTATGGCTGCTTGCGATGCAGTTTGACATGGTCACATGACAAAATGGTCATCGGGGCATCTTCATGAGCTCATGCCGGATCAACAAAGGGAGTTCGTGATTAATGGCACTTCGACAGGAAAACGTTGTCAAGGAGATTAGGAAAAGCTTTGGAGCTCACGTTAAGGTTGTGGAGCACATTAAGTAGGTCGGGGATGGGCTATAGGCGACGAATCGACAGCGGAGTCCTAGGCTCCAGACAACAAAGAAAGCTTTGATGGCGGCGATTCAGGGCGTCCGGTCTAGTGATCTTCGTCTTATAGGTTAACGGTGGCGAGGCGGAGCTAAAGGACATGGTGATGAGGCGAGGAGAGCAGAGTGGCTACGTTGGTTGACTTTGGCGCGACCATGGCATTCTCGGTCATGGTTGGAGAGCGCGCAAGAGGAGGGCATAGTGATGGATAGTAGATAGGTTCGAACTAGTGATATCGTGCTTGTCTCTTGTCATAGAGTTGGGGACAAAGAAGGCCTCGAAGGCGCGAAGCAGGAGTAGGCGCCCTCGGACGCGTCGTCCTCTGCCACCAGGCGCGAGGTTGACGATGGGGTTGCCTGTAGATGGGCTAGGCTGCACAATGCTCGACCGCTAGGTAATTTTCATCTCTCTCTCTCTCTCTCTCTCTCTCTCTCTCTCTTTATTTCCGTTCTTTACATTTATATTTGAATATATTTTAGATCAAAAAATTGTAAAACCATCTAGAAAATTATCTATGAATATAATGGATTTTTACAAAAAAACACATACATTTTTTCGCCGATGGGATTAGCTAAGACGCCGGCCCCTGAACGGCGCTCGAGCGTCCGAACGGCGTCCGAGCGCCCCCTCCCCCACCACAAAACCGTACCGAATGATGTGGTTTAGTCCCACATCGTCGTGCGAGAGGCTCTCCGACCTTCTTAAATAGAAGATATGACCATATGCAATAAACTACTTCTATTGTAATAAGAGCATCAATGCTCGCTTTGTGAAGCAGATGATGATTTTACATTTCATCATTTCTTCATCTCTTTCACAAAGTAAGCATAGATGGTCTTACTATGATAACAATATTTTTTATACAATTGGCATCATTTTCAAAATTTATCTGATCAAACTAGAGCACAATAATACTATTTATTATTTTTCAAGAAAAACAAAGACAAGTTAAAATTTGGCACAACTATGGGTGTTACCATCGTGAACATTGTTGCCACAGAAAAATTGAGTATTTTGGAAATAAAATATGTTTTCCATTTTCCAAGTGCTACAAATGTCTTTTTTGTGTGAACGAAATACATGAAATAAGTTATAAAATTTGGTCTTCTCATTTTTCAGAGTATTAATGCTATATTAGAAGCCCACTGACCAAGTTTCATGATTTTCAGAGTATTAATGATATATTTCCAAGATTTACTGGTTTTACAGTGAATTATGAGATTTTGCTCAAATTTGAACTACAAGTGTGATGTAGTTTGTACTGAAAATTGAAAAAAAAATCATTTTATGATCTAGTGTTGGTAGTGCATCCACTTGGGACAACCAACGTCAAAATTCGAAACCATTTGATACGAATGTTCAACATTTCAAGTTTTGCCCCGTTTTCGGAAAAATCAAAGAAAATGGAAGAAGCCTAAAAAATTCAAATTCTTGTGGATGAAGCCCTCTTGTGTAAACTAGTAGGTGGGAAAAATCATAAACTTGCAATACCACAAGTTAAAAAAAAACTTCACAAAATTGCCTATCTAGTATGAAGTTGCATGGATTTCAAGGCATATGCCCTTCGCCCTGGCCACTTCCATGCCATACTACATGATAACAGGTTAAAATTTGGCACAACTACGGGTGTTACCATTGTGAACATTGCTGCCACCGAAAAATTAAGTATTTTTGGAAAAATATTTTTTCCATTTTCCAAGTGCCAGAAATGTCTTTTTTTGCGAAGGAAGTACATGAAATAAGTTATAAATTTTGGTCTTCTCATTTTTCAGAGTATTAATGCTATATTGGAAGCCTACTAACCAAGTTTCATGATTTTCAGAGTATTAATGCTATATTTCCAAGATTTACTGGATTTACAGTGAATTATGAGATTTTTCTCAAATTTGAACTACAAGTGTGATGTAGTTTGCTACTAAAAATTGAAAAAATAAATCATTTTATGATCTAGTGTTGGTGATGCATTCACTTGGGACAACCAAAGTCGGAATTCCAAACCATTTGCTATGAATGTTCAACATTTCAAGTTTTGCCCCGTTTTCGAAAAAATCTAAGAAAATGGAAAAAAGCCTCAAAAATTCAAATCCTTGTGCTTGAAGCCCTCTTGTGTGAACTAGTAGGTAGGAAAAATCATAAACTTGTAATACCACAAGTTAAAAAAAACTTCACAAAATTTGCCCCCATTCCCTTTTAAGTAAGTTTGCATGTTGCTGTTTTTGGTAAGTTATGCATGTTGCTATTTTGGCAAGTTTTGCATCTTCCACTATGTTTGACCATGCAAAACCCACTAAATGTAGGAAATCCATAACATAGCATACAACTGCTGATTAAACATACTGTTTGTAGTTCAAAGGGCATCCACATGTCGGATCCTCAGCACTAGCTAGAAGGATGTGGGAGATGCTTAAGATGGCGAGCCAGGCGGCGGTGGGTGCGTTGAGCATTCTGCTCAAACTGCGTCGATAACTCATACTGCTCCACCACTATTGGGGCACTATGGCAGCCAACCTTGGCCTCCACGGTGACCAGCACCAGATCATTGCCGGCATCAGCCTCCATGTCCTCCTGATCAACCATCTGCTCATCCTCGTCGTCTAAATTAATCGCTAGATTCATGTCTGCCTGAGCTGGATGAGTGATGATCTCCAAACCCCCCTAATAGCCCTCCTCTTGTGCATCCTCCTCCCGTGCAATGATCTCCAACCCCTCTGATAGCCGTCCTCTTGTGAATCCTCCCGTGCGATGATCTGCAACCCCCTGGTAGCTCTCCTCTTCTTCATCCTCCTCCTTCGCCACCTCGTCGACGACCTGAATAATACGCAAATTCACCGGCCCTTTCGCCTTTGGATTTGGCGAGGAGAGGCGGGAGCGGTACTCGTACCAATGGGCTCGTTGTCGACGATCTGGAGACTCCATCGCCTTTGTCATTGCCCACAGGAGAATCTCAATTGGTACTGCCCCCTTGCCTTTAGTAAATAACCGCTTCCGCTTGTTAGCCGTCACTTCCAACGCCAGGCCCAACGAGTGCATCATGGGAGAATTCGCACTCGGAAACCAGGAGCATATCTCCTTGCACTTGGCCAGCAAAAGCTCATCCATGGCGCAAAACAAATCCATCACCCTCTTCCAGCTCGGACCTGCTTGCCATCAATCAAAGACCAAATTTGCAAATCAAAGAATTAAAAACAAATTCGATTATTCAGATCAAATTCACCACAAAACAATCTAAAATGGACTCAATTAAACAAAACCTAATCGAGTACCATTAGCAGGAATCCAATCACTCAATCACCCATTCAATCAATTTATAAACAGATGCTAATTTCTAGGGTTTCGATTAGAAACGTACCGATCAACCAATGATCTCGATTGGTTCCAGCATATGGGAGGAGGGGCTTCCCAGGCCGCGCCATCGGAGCTCAGGCAGACGGTTGGAGTGGGAGGCAGGTCTGTGGATTGGGCGTAGGTCTGCTAGGGGCACGACGGCGGCGGCGTGAGGCTGGGTGGGAGATGTAGCAACTCACTCTAGGTGGGGCTGATTTAGGCAAGAGAAAGTGATAGGCCAACGAGATAGGTCCCACTCGTCCTAGGCATTCACGACCACAACCCACCTGTCATACGCGGCCCATCGCCAAGATGTCCGGCCCAACGCATCAATAACTGAGCAGGTAATGATCAACTGCTTTGACCATACGACAAGGCTCCGTTTGGGTCTTTGTGAGTACGACGCGAATGTTGGAGGGCAAAAGTGAGCGCAAGTTAGAGGGTTGGGCACAACTGAGCACAACTAAGGAACGGAGGGCACGAAAATAGAAATCCCATTAAACTAACAAGTCAGTAGAGTTTACCAGTAACACAAACATCTCTAAATTTCATTGATGTAAGCAAAATGATTTTGACATACACAAGTTAAAGTGACCGTGTCCCTCATATAAACCTGACAGTTATCTCTCGATGAACATGCAAGCATTACTAGTGCTAGAAGTCATAACAGCTAACCAGTTAAACAAATAGGGTATCAGAAGGTAAATTACACATGAATTAATTCGTTGCACCATAGAAGTAGATATGACCAGCTATCTCTATGCTTAAGTAGCTATTTAAGTTTAGACAAATAGGTAATTCTATAAACAGTAAGTAACAAACACATAGATCGATGCAATCTATAATGGGATTGACAGGCTATGGCATTTTGTAATTAGTAGCAAACTAAATTAAGCCAGGCAAGGTAATTGTATCATTTTGTAAGTAGTGGCTAACTAAAATTCCAAGAAGCAGGTAACTGAACTTACGCTAGCTCTTTGTACAGGCACACTACAACTTCTTTTTCGCTTACGAGCTTCTACGAAGGAGTCCATGGAATCACTTGCTTGGATACGCAATCCCAATACTCCTTTCTTCCCACATTGCATTTTGGTATGTCGAATGGTTAATCTGATAAGATAGTGCGACCTTGATATATTATGAGGACAGGTTGTCAGACTAGTTGTAGCAATACACATCACACTGACTTTTATAGTATATTTCATGTGATTATATTTGGCATATCGAGATCCAAGGAATCTACAATAGGATGAAAAGACCAACATCCTTCTCATTTTGGCAACCTCAGTTCATAGAAATAAGCAATTCAACCATTATGTGGGTAAATCAAAAGTGCCACTGGAATACATCCCACTACCCCAATCATACATGCAAATCATACATGCATGCCAATACGAATTAGATGAAATGCAAGGACATATGCTAGCTTGTTGTACAGGCTCACTGTAACTCTGCTTGCGCTTGGGATGTTCCAGGAAGAAGTCCATGTTACCACTTGCTTGGATGTGCAGGCCATGTGCTCCTCCCCCCCTCTGAATTTTTGACACGGCAAATGCTTGATCTAATGAGAGGGATTGTCCTTGCTGTTGTACCGGAGGACAAGTAAGAGTTAAAGTCAGAGTTGCGTAGGCGTGTAAGCTAAGACAATAGTGAAAGGATATCTAAACATCGTCAGAACAATGCACAATGCAGTGATATGTGGGTACCTAGTTTGGACCGGTGTTTGGGCATACTCGGCTAGAGTGCAGGTAACTTTAGAGCCATTGAGGGTGATGCGCTTGCGTTGGCTGGATGCCTACGGAAATAGATCTTGAGCAGCGGTGGAGCGCTACGATTCAGTGGACGAGGTTGTTGGTGAAGCACCAACGGGGGGGGGGGGGGTGGGGGTGTGGAGGTGCGGCGATGTGCTCCGTGAAGTAACTCCGGTGAGGTACAAGACAACGTCGGTGAAGCAGACTTGATGAGGTGGAAATCATTGTCTGTGAAGCACGTCGGCTTTGGTGGTCGACATTGTTGGTGGACACCCGGGTGCGGTGGATGAGGGGGCAGACGAGGCAGCTCCGGTGAGGTGCTGAAGTGCGACCTTCATTGTCGTCCAGTACATAGGTGTGGAAAGAGAGGAGACTAGGGACGATTTGAAATATGGTTGGGTGGCGGCGAATTAGGGATTTGAGCGCTCTCGACGTGGAAGGGGGCGGGGGAGAAGGGGAATTTCGCAGGGCTGGAATTTGGGCCACCAAATATTTTGATCTGAAACGCGGAGCCTCGGGTGGAGGTGCAAAGTTTTTTTTCGGTGGGTGTGGGGGTCCTGGGGGGGGGGTGTTGATAATGTGCATATGACACACGCCACCACCACGACACGATACAGGTCTACCTGGTGCGCCTATATTTGAGAATGCAAAGGATTATTTATTTTTCTCATTGGCAAACGAATAAGTATGTATCAACATGCCCGTGTTTTCCTTGCAGATGATTACTTAATTAGTTCTTCGAAACTAGATACTAGTAATTAATTAATGACGAGTTCTTTTCTTTGAATTATAGTGTGTTTGTGACATGGCAAACTCCAATTCTAACGTGGATTTCGCATTTGATGGTATCCACGCTAAGTTTTTGAATGCAAATCCATATGTATAAGATGAACACTATGGTGGTGAGAAAACTTTGTATGTATTCAAGCATATGGCCAAACACAAACAAAATACCACAACAATCGAGTCAATATAGTGCATCTACTTTTCCAAACCTTGTATGTCACGAATTCGAAATAATTACAAAAGTCATGCATTGTCCTCATTTGAATTTTTAAAATGTACACTAAATTGAAACGTGAATATTAAGTCTAGTACTAACTACATTCAATATTGTGTTTAGGTCTCTCCATCGAACCCGCCACGCACCCACCCCGGCACACACACTACATACTTCCTCTATCGATTAATCATCCTCTCTCTCCCTCCCTCCCACCCCTCTCACTATATACATGCATTGCCTCTCTAGACCCCCTCCTCGTGAACACGCACACACATTGTCTAAGTAGGTCACTCTCTAGAGACCGTCTCACTCTTTCGACCGCACGGCGGCCCACACTCGCTCAATCAATCTCTCTTTATCTATGTCTCGATTGACCCCGCCGTCTCTCACACACAAATGATATATCTCCCTGATTGGGCCTCGATCGACATTTCGTATATTCTCTCATGCACATTGTCAGTGTAGGCCAGTCTCTCAAAATCTCTCTTCCAGCCCTCACTCTTTCCAAAAGCTCCATCACACGCTATGCCTCTAGAGCATCTCTCTCTTTTGACCGCACGTCGGGCCACACTCACTCAATCTCTCTCTTTATCTATGTCTTGATTGATCTCGCTTTCTCGCGCCATCTATCTGACACATGGATGTTACCTCTCCATCTCTCGCAAAGGCGGAGCTATGTACATTGCCCGTGGGACTATGCCTCCAATCTTGGATAAATTTGTGAAGGCATTTACTTAGATGAAAAAAAACCTCATGTTTTCTTTAATTATTTCAAAGAAGCTACAAACTACACACCAGGGTTCGAGTCATGGAACAAATTTCGACTCATAAATTAAAATGCTACAAACTACACACTAATGGGTCCCACCTGCCAGGGAACAAATTTGGACACACATATAAATAAAAAATGACAAGGACAGGGACCGAACCGGCGGCCTGGTCCATCCAGACGCACGTCAATAGCCAACATAGGAACATTTGTTGTATCTTTAATGGATAACATGTTTTATATTATTTTCTGTAGATTAGTGGGACCCGCTCATCAGCATACCTCTTCAATGAGTCCCTTACTGGGGGTCCCATGTCTGCATCTTCACGTACTATACCAGTAGTATTTTACAAGTTTAGGAACAAAAGTGTCGTGTCGGACAAGTTCAGGCACCGATGGTGTGTTTAAGTAGTAAAAAAATGTGTGAAAGAATAAATGTATCGCCTAGTGCTCGAACAAGGGACCTCGTGCGTTATAGTACTATTAGCGAAGAGACCAGCTCATGCTCTACATATGTGATCAATACTAGTATTTGGAATTTACGTAGGTATTTAATATGAAATGTTTGCGATGAGAAAGAATACAAGTCGCTTGATGAATGTTTTTTACAGGCTTAATGGCATTTTTATTTAATTTCATAGGGCTCTAGCAGAACACTCAATCGATCAAACCATTCAGTCAGACTCTGACTTTACATTCATACGATCAGACTAAAATATTTAAATGAATAAAACTAATTACAATGGCAGCGGAGCGTCTTGCGGCGGCGACAGCGGCGTCTTGTGCCGGTGTTGGCGTACTCCTGGACGATAGCCCAAGGTTCAAGGAAGGCGAGAATGTTCTAGACTTTGGCCTCCAGGAGCCAGTCAACCGGTGGAGGCGGCGACTGGCGGCGCTGCAAGGAAGCTGTTGACGGCGGCGACGCATGGCTTTGAGGGAGGCACTAGCACCGACGTGGGGACATGCACTGACAATGGCACGGTGGATACATTCATGTGCACTAGCATAGGCACGAGTGCGTGCGTCAGTGCACGCGCTGGCGCAGACGTGGGCACGGGCGCAAGCACTAGTACATGCGCATGCGCTGCGCCGTGCACGGGCCCGTGTAAGTCAGCGGGGACCTCATGGATCCCCACGGCTTCAAGCTGGGTGACAATGTGCGGCACCGATCCTGTCAATGCCTCGGGGATGGGTGCTGGCGCATGTGCGGGACGGGAGCCAGAACAGCCGTGGGGACAGATGCGGCGATTTCCCGCATGACCATGTCAAACTCGTCCAAAAGCTCCTTATGTTCTTGCAACTCAGGCTCGGGGTCTTACTCAGGAAACTGGAAGACTAGGGGCAGCCCATCGTGTTGCGCCATGGCATACAGTGAGGTTAGGCTGATTGGAGGCAAAGACAGGAGAATCGTAGAGGCGGAGAGTAGATTATAGTGAGAGCGGGGAGTGTGGCAGTGATTTAAACTGTGGCTCGGGCGACATTAAAACTGCGGGTAGTGGGAAGTTGGAATGAAGGTGGGAGGCGGAGGGAGGTCAAAGGGATCGCCTCCCGGTGAGCCTGCATGGCGGCCTGCTCGCACGCCTCTCGTCAACTCACACACTAGCTTGGACGACACCTCCCTATGAGAAGCAGGATGCGTGGTGGCACGTTGGTCTAACGCCCATGGTTTGGATAGTGAAACCGTTCGCGTTAACGTGACAAATCTTTGTTCCAAAATACCTTGGCTGTTAACGTTCATGTGTGCAAATTTTCAAAACAAGCTTGTCTCAAATTGGACAAAAAATACCACAGTCTATTTGGATTTTCTGGAATTTAAAAACCAGGATTCAAAACAATATCAGTACATGCATCATGAAACAATTTTCAAGCGATGCATTTTTAGTTTTGTAGATGTTCATATTTTTTAACATAAATTTTCATCAAACATTGCTTAGTTAGACTTCAAACAAATTATATACGCGGAGTAAAAAGATACTACCTCCGTACCCGTGCATTAGTCATGTTCCGAAAATCAGATAATTCAAAAACACTTACATGCGTGATAGATCAACTCATACCTTGTTTGTGTTTCTTGCCATGAAAAAGGGAATCGTCCAAAAGAGTACCCTAGTAGGCACAAACCAATGAAGCTCCATTCTAAACTCATGCTAGTGACTAGTGTACTGTACTACGCAATGGAGTTGACGGGTGACCTTGGGTAGCGTCGACCGAGGGACTTGAACGTGCTCTGCACGGTATGGGTGGGCTATTACTAAAGCATCCCTCCATTGTTCATGGGTACTAGTCATTGTGGACCGGCGACATAAGGGTAAGTTCGCAGGGCTGGAATTCTGCCTGCCAGATATATAGATTCAAAACGCGGAGGCTCGAGTGGAGGTGCGAAGTTTTTATCACGGTTCTCTTGGTTGGGGTTTGCTAATGTGTGTACCACACACGCCACCACCATGACACGAGCCTGGTCTGGCTGGTAGGCCATCTAGTGCTACCATTTGAGAATGCAAAATGAATCTTTTTAAAAATTGGGAGACGAATCTATATGTATTTCAATGCCCACATTTGTAAATAATTGGTCCTTTCAAAAGGGATGATATTTGATTTATGAGGACTTCTTGAATTAGAGTGAGTTTGTGATATAGTGATCTCAGCATGGATTTCACATTTCATGGTATCCACACTAAGTTTTTGAATTCAAATTCAAATGTAAAACATGTACGGTATGGTGGTGTGAAAACTTAGGATGTATTCAAGCATATGACCATTACACACACAAATACAATGACAATCGAGTGAATATGGTGCATCAACTTTTCCAAACCATGCATGCATGGCACAGATTGAAAAAAAGGTAGACATGCATGATCCTCAATTCAAATTTTACAATGTACACTAGACTGGAACGTGAATATTAAGTCTAGTACTATGTACACTCAAATGTTACGTTTATGTCTCTCCATCGACCTTCCCCCCGCCTCTCACCACACATACTTCCTCTATCGGTCGATCGATTTTCATATTTCTGTTAACGGGTTATAGAGCTACTGATATCCAACTCACTCTCATTCTTTCTCTTCATGCTTCGATCTCCATTTGTCCCACACCCGCCCTCATGCTCTCAGCAGATGTATTGCTCTCACACACACCATTAGTGCCCTCCATGACGATCTCTCTCTCCCCCCTCTAGACACATACATTGCCTCTCTAAAAAACTCCCCAGTGTGCGCGTGTGATGACCCACAAGTATAGGGGATCAATCGTAGTCCTTTCGATAAGTAAGAGTGTCGAACTCAACGAGGAACAGAAGAAAATGACAAGCAGTTTTCAGCAAGGTAATTTCTGCAAGCACTGAAATTGTAGGTAACAGATAGTTTGATAGCAAGATAATTGGTAACGAGCAAGTAACGGTAACGGTAAATAAGGTGCAGCAATGTAGCCCAATCCTTTTGTGGCAAAGGACAGGCCAGAACAATCTCTAGTAATAGGCAAAGTGTTCTTGAGGGCACATGGGAATTTCATCTAGTCACTTTTATCATGTTGGTTTGATTCATGTTCGCTACTTTGATAATTTGATATGTGGGTGGACCGGTGCTTGGGTGCTGTTCTTACTTGAACAACCTCCCACTTATGATTAACCCCCTCGCAAGCATCCAAAACTACGAGAAAAGTATTAAGATAAAATCTAAACCATATCATTAAACGTTCGGATCCAAATCAGCCCCTTACGAAGTAGCGCATAAACTAGGGTTTAAGCTTCTGTCACTCTAGCAACCCATCATCTAATAACTACTCCACAATGCATTCCCTTAGGCCCATGAACGGTGAAGTGTCATGTAGTCGACGTTCACATGACACCACTAAGGGAATCACAACATACATACCATCAAAATATCGAACACATATCAAATTCACATTATTACTTGCAACATGACTTCTCCCGTGACCTCAAGAACAAAGGTAATTACTCACAAATAATAAACATGCTTAAGATCAGAGGGGTATTGAATAACATAATGGATCTGAACATATAATCTTCCACCAAATAAACCATATAGTAATCAACTACACAAGGTAATCAACACTACTAGTCACCCACAGGTACCAATCTGAGATTTCGGTACAAAGATTGAACACAAGAGATGAACTAGGGTTTGAGAGGAGATGGTGCTGTTGAAGATGTTGATGAAGATTGGCCTCCCAAAGATGAGAGGGGTGTTGGTGATGACGATGGCTTCGATTTCCCCCTCCGGGAGGGAAGTTCCCCCGACGGAATCGCTTCGCCGGAGGGCAAAAGTGCTCCTGGCCAATTTCTGCCTCGAGGCGGCGGCGCTTCATCCTGAAAGTCCTCCTCTTATTTTTTCTAGGTCAAAAGTGAATATATACGAGAAGATGGGCACCGGAGGTGGGACGAGGAGGGCACAACCCACCAGGGCGCGCCCAGGGGGGCCTGGCGCGCCCTGGTGTCTTGTGCCCACCAGGGTGGCCCCCTCCGGTAGTTCTTTGCTCCAGTATTTTTTATTAATTCCAAAAATAATCTCCGTAAAGTTTCAGCTCCATTGGAGATGTGCAGAATAGGTATCTCTGATGTGCTTTTTTTCAGGTACAGAATTCCAGCTGTCGGTATTCTCCCTCTTTGTGTAAACCTTGCATATTATGAGAGAAAAGGCATTAGAATCACTCCCTAAAGCATTATTATTCAACAAAACATAATAATTAATAGTAGGAAATCATGATGCAAAATGGACGTATCAGCGCGCGCACACACACAGTCTATCTAGGCAACTATGTTCGTATCTCTATCCTCCAACCCTCACTAAAGCTTCGTCGCACGATATCTCTCCAAATCGTCTTTCACATTGATACTTGTGATTTGCGTTGGGTTTTTCGTGAAGAGGAACGGGTAATTGTAGCACAATACGGGTAAGTATTTCCCTCAGTTATGAAAACAAGGTTTATCGAACCAATAGGAATATCAATCCACAACCGTCTTCAGCGGCTGCACACAAAAGAGCAAACAACTTGCACCCAACGTGGGCAAGAGGGTTGTCAATCCCCTTGATCTCGTTATTTGCCAGCAAGTGAAGTGTGTAGATAATAGTAGATGATTGCAAATTGCAAAATAAAATAAAAACAAATAAATGACAGCAAGGTATTGTATCATTTATAAATATATAGGTGAATAGACTAGGGGGCCATAGTTTTGCCTAGCGGCATCTCTCATGAAACTAAGCATACGGTGGGTAAACAAATTACTGTTGGGCAATTGATAGAAAAGTGCATAGTTATGCGATATTCACGGCAATGATCATGTGTATATAGGCATCACGTCCATAAGCAAATAGTGTTGGGGAACGTTGCATGGGAAACAAAAATTTTCCTACGCACACACAAGATCTATCCATGGTGATGAGCATCTACGAGAGGGAGAGTGGATCTACATACCCTTGTAGATTGCTGAGCGGAAGCGTTTAAGAAACGCGGTTGATGTAGTCGAACGTCTCCGCGATCCAAATCGCAAGTCGTCCCTTGATCCGATCACGAACTAGCGCCGAACGGACGGCACCTCCGCGTTCAACACACGTACGGCTTGATGACGCCTTCACCTCCTCGATCCAGCGAGCGATGGTGAAGTAGTGGTTGAGTTCCAGCAGCACGACGGCGTGGTGATGGTGGTGAGGAACAATCTCTGCAGGGCTTCGCCAAGCGCTACGGAGATTATGACGGAGGAACTAGAGGGTTAGGGTTGCCGCACACGGCTTGGGGAAATCTTGATGTATCCCGTGTGCTAGCCCTGCCCCTCTATTTATATGTTGAGCCTTGGGGTCTAAACTTGGAGTAAAAGCCTCCTCCAGGTCGGTTTTGCCCGCACAAGGTCGGTTTGGACCGTAGGGAAAGAGTCCAACTCGGATCCCTGCAGTACCGCGCACAAGCGGTAGTACCGCTTAACACAAGCGGTAGTACCGCTTGGGCGGTAGTACCGCTTCACACAAGCGGTAGTACCGCTTGGGCGGTAGTACCGCTTCACAAAACGGTAGTACCGCTTACGCGGCAGCAAAACTACTTTTTGCACTTTCCAATACCTCGTGGGCTTTATCCCTTTGGCCCATATAAAGTGTTGCTGCACCCGAACACTTCGGTAAACATCCGGAACCCATTCCGGTGAACTCCGGAACTCTTCCGAAGATCAAAACACTATTATCATATATATCAATCTTTACCTCCGGACTATTCCGGAGATCCTCGTCATGTCCGGGATCTTATCCGAGACTCCGAACAACTTTCGGTCACCAACAAAATAACTCAATTATACTAATCGTCACCAAACGTTAAGTGTGTAGACCCTGCGGGTTCGAGAACTATGTAGACATGAGCGAGACACCTCTACGACCAATAACCAATAGCGGGACCTGGATGCCCATATTGGCTCCTACATATTCTACGAAGATCTTTTATCGGTCGAACCTCTATGTCAAGGATTCAGTTAATCCCGTATGCTATTCCCTTTGTTCTTCGGTATGTTACTTGCCCGAGATTCGATCGTCGGTATCTCTATACCTAGTTCAATCTCGTTACCGGCAAGTCTCTTTACTCGTTCCATAATACAAGATCTCGTGGCTAACACTTTAGTCACATTGCTTGCAAGGCTCATTGTGATGTTGTATTACCGAGTGGGCCCTGAGATACCTCTCCGTCACACAGAGTAACAAATCCCAGTCTTGATCCATGCCAACCCAACAGACACCCTCGGAGATACCTGTAGAGCACCTTTATAGTCACCCAGTTACGTTGCGACGTTTGATACACACAAGGTACTCCTCCGATGTCAGGGAGTTGCATGATCTCATGGTCATAGGAACAGATACTTGACATGCAGAAAACAATAGCAATAAACTGACACAATCAAATGCTACGTTCTTAGTTTGGGTCTTGTCCATCACATCATTCTCCTAATGATGTGATCCCGTTATCAAATGACATCTCATGTCAATGGCTAGGAAACCTTAATCATCTTTGATCAACGAGCTAGTCAACTAGAGGCTTACTAGGGACACAATGTTGTCTATGTACCCACACATGTATTTGAGTTTCCAATCAATACAATTATAGCATGGATAATAAACGATTATCATGAACAAGGAAATATAATAATAACCAATTTATTATTGCCTCTAGGGCATATTTCCAACAGTCTCCCACTTGCACTAGAGTCAATAATCTAGTTCACATCACTATGTGATTTACATTGTAATGAATCGAACACCCATGCAGTTCTGGTGTTGTTCATGTTTAGCCCTTGGAAGAGGTTTAGTCATCGGATCTGCAACATTTAGATCCGTGTGTACTTTGCAAATATTTATGTCGTCCTCCTTGATGTAATCGCGGATGGAATTGAAACGTCGCTTTATGTGTCTGGTCCTCTTGTGAAATCTTGGTTCCTTGGCTAGAGCAATGGCACCAGTATTATCACAAAACAGAGTCATTGGGTTAAGCGCACTAGGCACTACTCCAAGATCTGTCATGAACTCCTTCATCCAGACACCTTCCTTCGCCGCCTCCGAGGCAGCGATGTACTCCGCTTCGCATGTAGAATCTGCTACCACGCTTTGCTTGGAACTGCACCAGCTAACCGCACCCCCATTAAGAATAAATACGTATCCGGTTTGCGACTTAGAGTCATCCGGATCAGTGTCAAAGCTTGCATCGACGTAACCCTTTACGACGAGCTCTTGATCACCTCCATAAACGAGAAACATGTCCTTAGTCCTTTTCAGGTACTTCAGGATATTCTTGACCGCCGTCCAGTGTTCCATTCCTGGATCACTTTGAAACCTTCCGACCATACTTATGGCAAGGCTGACATCGGGTCTTGTGCACAGCATTGCATACATGATAGAGCCTATGGACGAAGCATAGGGGATGACACTCATCTTTTCTCTATCTTCTGCAGTCACTGGGCATTGAGTCTTACTCAACTTTACACCTTGCAAAACAGGCAAGAACCCCTTCTTGGACTGATCCATTTTGAACTTCTTCAAAACTTTGTCAAGGTATGTGCTTTGTGAAAGTCCTATCAAACGTCTCGATCTATCTCTATAGATCTTGATGCCTAATATGAAAGCAGCTTCTCCTAGGTCCTTCATTGAAAAACTCTTGTTCAAATATTCCTTTATGCTTTCCAGCATTTCTATATTGTTTCCAATCAGTAATATGTCATCCACATATAATATTAGAAACGCTATAGAGCTCCCACTCACTTTCTTGTAAATACAAGCTTCTCCGTAAACTTGTATAAACTCGAACGCTTTGATCACCTCATCAAAACAAACATTCCAACTCCGAGATGCTTGCACCAGTCCATAAATGGATCGCTGGAGTTTGCAAACTTTGCCAGCATTCTCTGGATCGACAAAACCTTCTGGTTGCATCATATACAACTCTTCCTTAAGGTAACCGTTAAGGAACGCTGTTTTGACATCCATCTGCCAAATTTCATAATCGAAAAAGGCAGCTATTGCTAACATGATTCTGACGGACTTAAGCATCGCTATGGGTGAGAAGGTCTCATCGTAGTCAACTCCTTGAACTTGTGAAAAACCCTTTGCCACAAGTCGAGCTTTATAGACGGTGACATTACCGTCCGCGTCCGTCTTCCTCTTAAAGATCCATTTGTTCTGAATGGCCTTACGCCCTTCAGGTAATACTTCCAAAGTCCATACTTTGTTTTCATACATGGATCCCATCTCGGATTTCATGGCCTCTAACCACTTCTCGGAATCCGGGCCCATCATCGCTTCTCCATAGCTCGTAGGTTCATCGTTGTCTAACAACATGACCTCTAAGACAGGGTTGCCGTACCACTCTGGAGCAGTACGCGTCCTTGTCGACCTACGAGGTTCGATAGCAACTTGATCCAAAGCTTCATGATCATCATCATTAACTTCCTCTTCAGCTAATGTAGGCTCCACAGAAACAACTTTCTGCACTGCGCTACTCTCAGGTTGAAGTAAAGGTTCAACAACCTCATCAAGTTCTATCTTCCTCCCACTCAATTCTTTCGAGAGAAACTCTTTCTCAAGAAATGTTCCGTTTTTAGCGACAAACACTTTGCCTTCGGATCTGAGGTAGAAGGTATACCCAACTGTTTCTTTTGGGTATCCTATGAAGACGCATTTCTCCGCTTTGCGTTCCAGCTTTTCAGGCTGAAGCTTTTTGACATAAGCATCACATCCCCAAATTTTAAGAAACGACAGCTTTGGCTTCTTGCCAAACCAAAGTTCATATGGCGTTGTCTCAACGGATTTCGATGGTGCCCTATTTAAAGTGAATGCAGCTGTCTCTAATGCATAACCCCAAAACGATAGTGGCAAATCGGCAAGAGACATCACAGATCGCACCATATCCAATAAGGTTCGATTACGACGTTCGGACACACCATTACGCTGTGGTGTTCCAGGCGGTGTCAATTGTGAAACAATTCCACATTGTCTTAAGTGACTGCCAAACTCATAACTCAGATATTCTCCTCCTCGATCAGATCGCAGGAATTTAATTTTCTTGTTACGATGATTCTCAACTTCACTCTGAAATTGTTTGAACTTTTCAAATGTTTCAGACTTGTGTTTCATTAAGTAAATATACCCATATCTACTTAAGTCATCAGTGAAGGTGAGAAAATAACGATAACCACCGCACGCCTCAATACTCATCGGACCACACACATCAGTATGTATGATTTCCAATAAGTCACTTGCCCGTTCCATTGTTCTAGAGAACGGCGTTTTAGTCATCTTGCCCATGAGGCATGGCTCACATGTGTCAAGTGATTCAAAATCAAGTGACTCCAAAAGTCCATCAGCATGGAGCTTCCTCATGCATTTTACGCCAATATGACCTAAACGGCAGTGCCACAAGAAAGTGGTATTATCATTATCAATTCTACATCTTTTGGCATCAATGTTATGAACATGTGTATCATTACTATCGAGATTCAATAAGAATAAACCCCTCACATCGGGTGCATGACCATAAAAGATATTACTCATATAAATAGAACAACCATTATTCTCTGATTTAAATGAGTAACCATCTCGCAATAAACAAGATCCAGATATAATGTTCATGCTTAACGCAGGCACCAAATAACACTTATTTAGGTTCATCACTAATCCCGACGGTAATCGAAGAGCGAGCGTGCCGACGGCGATCACATCAACCTTGGAACCATTTCCCACGCGCATCGTCACTTCGTCCTTTGCCAGCCTCCGTCTATTCCGCAGTTCCTGTTTTGAGTTGCAAATATGAGCAACCGCACCGGTATCAAATACCCAGGCACTACAACGAGGGTTGGTAAGGAACATATCAATAACATGTATATCATATATACCTTGTTTGTTGTTGGCCGCCTTCTTGTCAGCCAAATACTTGGGGCAGTTTCGCTTCCAGTGTCCAGTTCCCTTGCAATGAAAGCACTCAGTTTCTGGTTTGGGTCCAGCCTTGGGTTTCTTCACAGGAGCAGCAACTGCTTTGCCACCCTTCTTAGATTTACCCTTCTTACCCTTGCCATTTTTCTTGAAACTAGTGGTTTTATTGACCATCAACACTTGATGCTCCTTCTGAATTTCAGACTCAGCGGCTTTCAGCATCGCAAACAGCTCGGCGACTGACTTGTTCATCCCGTGCATGTTATAGTTCAACACGAAGCTCTTGTAGCTAGGTGGTAATGATTGAAGAACTCTGTCAGTGATAGCCTCTGGCGGAAGGGGCATCCCCAATTCAGCCAGACGGGTGGAGTACCCAGACATTCTGAGCACGTGATCACTGATAGACCCGTTCTCCTCCATCTTGCAAGTATAGAACTTATCGGAGATCTCATATCTCTCGATCCGGGCATTCTTCTGAAAGATAAACTTCAACTCCTGGAACATCTCATATGCTCCATGACGTTCAAAACGTCTTTGAAGTCCCGGTTCTAAGCCATACAACATTGCACATTGAACTATTGAGTAATCATCAGAACGAGCCTGCCAGGCGTTCACAACGTCTAGAGACTCAACTGGAGCGGGTGGATCACCAAGCGGTGCATCAAGGACATAAGCCTTCTGGGAAGCCGTAAGGATAATCCTTAGATTACGGGCCCAGTCCACAAAGTTACTTCCATCATCTTTCAACTTAGCTTTCTCTAGGAACGCATTAAAATTCAGGGGTGCTACTGCGCGAGCCATGATCTACAACATAAATATAGCAAAGACAACTTAGACTATTGTTCTAGATAATGAGTTTAATTAATCATATTACTTAAAAACTCCCACTCAAATTGACATCCCTCCGGTCATTCGAGTGTAACATGATCCAAATCCACCAACTCAAGTCCGATCATCATGTGAGTCGAGGTGGTTTCAATGGTGAACATCTTCATGTTGATCATATCTACTATATGACTCATGTTCGACCTTTCGGTCTCTTGTGTTCCGAGGCCATGTCTGTACATGCTAGGCTCGTCAAGTTTAACCTGAGTGTTCCGCGTGTGCAACATGGCTTGCACCCGTTGTATGTGAACGTGGAGTCTATCACACCCGATCATCACGGCGTGTCTCGAAACGACGAACTTTCGCAACGGTGCACACTCGGGGAGAACACAATTTATCTTGAAATTTAAGTGAGGGATCACCTTATAATGCTACCGTCGTCCTAAGCAAAATAAGATGCATAAAAGGATTAACATCACATGTAAATCATAAGTGACATGATATGGCCATGAACTTGTGCTTTTGATCTCCATCTCCAAAGCACCGGCATGATCTCCATCGTCACCGGCATGACACCATGATCTCCATCATATTGATCTCCATCAACGTGTCGCCATAAGGTTGTCGCGCCGACTGTTGCTTCCACGACTATTGCTAACGTTTAGCGATAAAGTAAAGCATTACATAGCGCTTAATGATTGACACGCAGGTCATACAATAATTAAAGACAACTCTATGGCTCCTGCCAGTTGCCGTACTCATCGACATGCAAGTCGTGATATTCTATACAACACATGATCATCTCATACATCACATATATCTCATCATGTAATTGGCCATATCATATCACATCATACCCTGCAAAAACAAGTTAGACGTCCTCTAATTGTTGTTGCAAATTTTACGTGGCTGCTATGGGTTTGCAAGAACCGTTCTTACCTACGCAAAACCACAACGTGGTGTAGTGATTGCTTTTTGATCTTCTAAAAGAACCCTCTTCATTGAAATCGATTCAACTAAAGTGAGAGAGACAGACACCCGCTAGCCATCTTTATGCAACGAAGTTACATGTCAGTTGAAGGAACCTGTCTCGCGTAAGTGTACGCGTAATGTCGGTCCGGGCCGCTTCATCTCACAGTACCGCCGAATCAAATATCAACTAGTAACGGCAAGCAATATGTATACACCCACGCCCACAACTCGTTTGTGTTCTACTCGAGATCTCATCTACGCATAGACCTAGCTCTGATACCACTGTTGGGGAACGTTGCATGGGAAACAAAAATTTTCCTACGCACACACAAGATCTATCCATGGTGATGAGCATCTACGAGAGGGAGAGTGGATCTACATACCCTTGTAGATCGCTGAGCGGAAGCGTTTAAGAAACACGGTTGATGTAGTCGAACGTCTCCGCGATCCAAATCGCAAGTCGTCCCTCGATCCGATCACGAACTAGCGCCGAACGGACGGCACCTCCGCGTTCAACACACGTACGGCTTGATGACGCCTTCACCTCCTCGATCCAGCGAGCGATGGTGAAGTAGTGGTTGAGTTCCAGCAGCACGACGGCGTGGTGATGGTGGTGAGGAACAATCTCTGCAGGGCTTCGCCAAGCGCTACGGAGATTATGACGGAGGAACTAGAGGGTTAGGGTTGCCGCACACGGCTTGGGGAAATCTTGATGTATCCCGTGTGCTAGCCCTGCCCCTCTATTTATATGCTGAGCCTTGGGGTCTAAACTTGGAGTAAAAGCCTCCTCCAGGTCGGTTTTGCCCGCACAAGGTCGGTTTGGCCCGCAGGGAAAGAGTCCAACTCGGATCCCTGCAGTACCGCGCACAAGCGGTAGTACCGCTTAACACAAGCGGTAGTACCGCTTGGGCGGTAGTACCGCTTCACACAAGCGGTAGTACCGCTTGGGCGGTAGTACCGCTTCACAAAACGGTAGTACCGCTTACGCGGCAGCAAAACTACTTTTTGCACTTTCCAATACCTCGTGGGCTTTATCCCTTTGGCCCATATAAAGTGTTGCTGCACCCGAACACTTCGGTAAACATCCGGAACCCATTCCGGTGAACTCCGGAACTCTTCCGAAGATCAAAACACTATTATCACATATATCAATCTTTACCTCCGGACTATTCCGGAGATCCTCGTCATGTCCGGGATCTTATCCGAGACTCCGAACAACTTTCGGTCACCAACAAAATAACTCAATTATACTAATCGTCACCAAACGTTAAGTGTGTAGACCCTGCGGGTTCGAGAACTATGTAGACATGACCGAGACACCTCTACGACCAATAACCAATAGCGGGACCTGGATGCCCATATTGGCTCCTACATATTCTACGAAGATCTTTTATCGGTCGAACCTCTATGTCAAGGATTCAGTTAATCCCGTATGCTATTCCCTTTGTTCTTCGGTATGTTACTTGCCCGAGATTCGATCGTCGGTATCTCTATACCTAGTTCAATCTCGTTACCGGCAAGTCTCTTTACTCGTTCCATAATACAAGATCTCGTGGCTAACACTTTAGTCACATTGCTTGCAAGGCTCATTGTGATGTTGTATTACCGAGTGGGCCCTGAGATACCTCTCCGTCACACAGAGTAACAAATCCCAGTCTTGATCCATGCCAACCCAATAGACACCCTCGGAGATACCTGTAGAGCACCTTTATAGTCACCCAGTTACGTTGCGACGTTTGATACACACAAGGTACTCCTCCGATGTCAGGGAGTTGCATGATCTCATGGTCATAGGAACAGATACTTGACATGCAGAAAACAATAGCAATAAACTGACACGATCAAATGCTACGTTCTTAGTTTGGGTCTTGTCCATCACATCATTCTCCTAATGATGTGATCCCGTTATCAAATGACATCTCATGTCAATGGCTAGGAAACCTTAATCATCTTTGATCAACGAGCTAGTCAACTAGAGGCTTACTAGGGACACAATGTTGTCTATGTACCCACACATGTATTTGAGTTTCCAATCAATACAATTATAGCATGGATAATAAACGATTATCATGAACAAGGAAATATAATAATAACCAATTTATTATTGCCTCTAGTGCATATTTCCAACAAATAGGTCGACTCCTGCCTGCACCTCTTACTATTACTCCACCCATCGACCGCTATCCATCATGCATCTAGAGTATTAAGTAAAACAGAGTAACGCTTGGAGAACATTGACATAATGTAGACAAAGGGAATTCAATTAATATGAACTAACCCAATCGTTTTATCCTGAGTGGAAACAATACAAAGACGTGTCTTGTCCCCTTCTGCCTGGGATATAGAGCACCACCAGATTGAACCCACTACAACGCACCCCTCTCACTGAAGAAATATCAATCTACTAGGCCAAACTATTTCAATAGATCGGAGAGAATTACGAAGCTATACTGATCATGCACTTAAGAATCATAATATATATCAGAGGTGACTCAAATACTCAGATCCCAACAAACGCACCGTACAAAAGAATTACATCGGATAGATCAAAGCGAAGATGCGATTATCATTGTATTGAAGATCAAGAGAGAAAGAGAGAGAGAGAGAGAGAGAGAGAGAGAGAGATCTAGGTACTAACTACGGACCCGTAGGTATGTGGTGAACTACTCACACATCATCATGAGGGCAGCAAGGTTGATGAAGAGGCCCTCCGTGATCGATCCCTCCTCCGGCAGGGTGCCGAAACGGAGCTCCAGATGGGATCCCGTCGGAATAGAGACTTGTGGCGGCGGAAAAGAGTTTCGGGATGCCCTTTAGGGTTTTTGGAATATATGTGAATTTATAGGCCAGAGAACGGGGACAGGAGGTCCACCGGGGAGGGAGAAGCCATCATGGCGCGTGATGTCTACTACACAACTTGTTCTTCTAGACTCGTGTTGGGCCTCCAAGCGCAGAGTTTTGTAGGACAGTAGCAAATTTCCCTCAAGTGGATGACCAAAGGTTTATCAATCCGTGGGAGGCGTAGGATGAAGATGGTCTCTCTCAAACAACCCTGCAACCAAACAATAAAAAGTCTCTTGTGTCCCCAACACACCAAATACAATGGTAAATTGTATAGGTGCACTAGTTCGGCGAAGAGATGGTGATACAAGTGTAGTAATGATAGTAGATATTGATTTTTGTAATAGTAACAATAAAAAACAGCAAGGTAGCAAGTAACAAAAGTGATCACAAACGGTATTGCAATGCTTGAAAACAAGGCCTAGGGTATGTACTTTCGCTAGTGCAATCTCTCAACAATGCTAATATAATTGGATCACATAACCATCCCTCAACGTGTAACGAAGAATCACCCCAAAGTTCTTATCTAGCGGAGAACATAAGAAGAAATTGTTTGTAGGGTATGAAACCACCTTAAAGTTATCCTTTCCGATCGATCTATCCAAGAGTTCGTACTAAAATAACACCAAGTTATCCTTTCCGATCGATCTATCTAAGAGTTCGTACTAAACTAACACCATATGATACGCATCAACCAACTCTAATGTCACCTAGATACTCCAATGTCACCACAAGTATCCATGAGTTAATTATACGATATGCATCAAACAATTTCAGATTCATAATACTCAATCCAACACAAAGAACCTCAAAGAGTGCCCCAAGATTTCTACTGGAGAAAGTAGGACGAAAACGTGCATCAACCCCTATGCATAGATTACTCCAATGTCACCTCGGGAATCCGGGAGTTGAGTGCCAATACATAGATCAAGTGCTCTCAAATCGATAAAAGTATTCAATCCGGTAATAACGAAATCTCAAAGGGAAAACTCAATTCATCACAACAAGATAGAGAGGGGAAAACACCATATGATCCAACTATATTAACAAAGCCCGTGATACATCAAGATCGTGCCAAATCAAGAACACGAGAGAGAAAGAGAGAGATTAAACACATAGCTACTGGTACAAACCCTCATCCCCGAGGGTGGACTGTTCCCTCCTCATCATGGAGACCATGGGGATGATGAAGATGGCCTCCGGTGATGATTTCCCCTCCGGTAGGGTGCCGAAACGGGGTCTAGATTGGTTTTTAGTGGCTACAGAGGCTTGCGGCGGAGGAGCTTCTGAGCTAGGGTTATTTCTGGGGGTTTCTGAATATATAGGATTTTTGGGCGTCGGTTTCACGCGAAGATGGGCCACGAGGGACCCACAAGACACCAGGGCGCGCCAAAGGGGGTTGGGCGCCCTAGTTGGTTGTGTCTACCTCGTGGCTCTTCTGGCCCTCCCACGAAGCTTCTAGTGCCTCTTTTGTTCCAAAAACAATCGTCAAAAAGTTTCATTGCATTTGGAGAACTTTTATTTCTGCACAAAAAACACCACCACGGTAGTTCTGCTGAAAACAGCGTCAGTCCGGGTTAGTTCCATGCAAATCATACCAAAACCATATAAAATTGTTGTAAATATGGAATGAATACTTCATAAATTATATATACGTTGGAGACGTATCAGCATCCCCAAGCTTAATTCCTACTCGTCCTCGAGTAGGTAAATGATAAAAGAAATAATTTATGAAGTGTGAGTGCTAGCATAGTGCATAAGTTTGATCAATGATAATTTCAACCACTTTTCCTAGCATCATAACAACAAATCTTTCTCATAAAACTCATCATGATAAAGTAGCAACCAATTCACATGTTATGGTTCAAACAATGAATTCTCTTGAAACTTAACAACCTATGTTCTTAGTCACCAAACAATTACAATTCAACTTATTCTCAACAAAGTCTAAGTAAGAGCTTCACATACTCAATCATCATATAGTCTTCTATGATTGCTAGTACTGAAAGCATATTTTTAGAACAAATGGCATCCATCGAACACAGAGAAAGATAGGGGCTTAGTGTTTCGCCTCCCAACTCATTTATCATAGAGATAACTGTCAACAATAATAAGTCATGATCAAATATATTTGACTGGCCATATTTGCCTAGATCTTTCCCCACCACATGATGCTTGCCAACTAGAGAATAATTGAGGTTGAAATGAGAATGCATACTATTGACTCTTGCATAAAAGTAAATATTGAAAGATAAAAGATAGGACCTTCGCATAGGGAAGCAGAGGTTGTCATGCGCTTTTTGGTTTTGTATGCACAACCCTTAATGCAAAAGAACGTCACGTTATATTGCCCCTTATGATAGAAACCTTTATTATGTACACTACTGGAATTCAGTTATTTGCCGTCTGCCACATCTTTGCCGTCTGCTGGCGGATGGCAAAGAAGGTCTTTGCCGTCTGCTGCCATAAAGCAGATGGCAAAGATATGGCTGACGGCAACGGTTCTGTTTGCCATCTGCTGGTCCTTTGCCGTCTTCCAGCAGACGGCAAAGATCGTAAAGGCAGACGGCAAAGAGGCTAGGTAGTTCCCACTAGACCTTGGTCCACTGACAAAGAGGTATGCCGTCCTCATTGTCTTTGCCGTCTGCCCTGCTTGTCTTTGCCGTCCGCTAGCGGACGGCAAAGAAGACGCCAAGCTAACGGTAAGGTACCAGCCCCCACCCACTCCTCTCTCTCGATCTCTCACTCCCTCGACTCCCTCTCCCTCTCCCCCCGTTGCCCCCTCCCGCCCCGGCTGCCGCCGCCCCCTCCCGCCCCGGCCCCGCCGTCGCCGCCCCATAGCAGAGCCCCGCCGACGCCCCCTCCCGCCCCCTTCGGCCGCCGCCTCCTCCCCGCCCCCTCCCCCTCCCGCCGCCCCCTCCCCGCACCTTCGCCCCCTCCCACCGCCTCCTCCCTGCACCGCCACCCCCTCCCCGCCACCCCCTCCGCGCACCACCGCCCCCGCCCGTCGCGACCACCGCCCCGCCGCCCCACCGCCCCCGCCCGTCGCTACCACCGCCCCGCCACCCCGCCACCGCCCCGCGGCTACACTGCCCCGCCGCCGCCCCGGCGCCCCGCCTCCCCGCCGCCCCATCGCCCGACCGCCCCGCCGCCCTCGCCGCCCGGCAACCTCCCTCCCTCCGGTAAGCTTTTTTTCCCTTTTCTCTGTATATTTTTGTTTTCATTTAATTTTTGCTGTTAGAGATGAATCGGCTGGGTTAATTAGGTTAGTTCAATTAGGTTAGCACAGAGCACTGGATGCAACAATCTTTTAGTACGTATGGACAACCTGATAGTGGTGCAGGCGCTACATAATAATGAAGGACACTCGATGGTGGCGGCTCCTATTTTGCAAGATTGTCGAGTGATGTTGAGAGAATTCGGGAAGGCTGTGGTAGAACATTGTATTAGAAAGTCTAATATGGTTGCGCATGAGCTAGCTCAGTGGGGCGGTGCCAATATTCCTACTTTTTGGGTGGAGGCTCCGCCGGATTTCCTATTTAAATTTTTAGCTGATGATGTAAGTGTCATTTGAGTTTTAATAAAGCTAGCCATGATGGCCTTCCCCCGACCCCCGACGCCACCGACCCCCGACCCCCGACGCCATCGACCCCCGACCACCGACGCTACCGACCCCCGACCCCCGACACCACCGACCCCCGACCCCCGACCGCCGACGCCACTGACCCCCGACGCCACTGACTCCCGACGCCACTGACCCCCGACCCCGGACACCTATTCTGCCTCCTGTTGACCGAAAAGGTGCTCTTCGGGCTTCCAGAGGCCGATGAGGTCATAGTTTTGTAAATTATGAGTTAGGTTACATATTTTCTGATTTTGTTATAAAAAACATCATATTTGTGTTGATCGGGTGAATTTCAATGTGCAGTTGTTCAACGACCTCCCCGTGCGTTGGACGAGCTCCCCTGCTGCGTTCGTGGGTGAGCACAAATGACATCTCCTCCCCCGGCCCCCTTAATTTGCTCGGTTCTGGTCTTCGTGCCGATGAAACTTGCTAGCTATAGGTGTCTTCAATCATCAGTATGCGTGACCAGTATGCGTCTCCCGTTCGAAAGGGCGACATCTATAAATATGCATGTCTTTGCATATTTATAACCGCCATCCTTTAGAATTGTCCAACGTTATCCATGGACAGCCCGAGTATGTGTAGATTGGGTTTGTTTTCCCGTATGCTCTGCTCCGGATCCGATGCGGAATTTCGTCAGTGCCTCCCTGTTGTTCTCCGGGTACACATCCTCTCTGCTTATTGCCGAGACGTGTATCAGGAGAACAGCGGGGAGGTGCTGCCGAAATTCTGCGTCAGATCCGGAGCAGATCATGGGAAAACGAACCCAATCTACGCATACTCGGGTGGGATTAGGACATATCTCTACCTATTAGCGTGTAGGTTGCATGGACGTAATAAAACTGACAAACTTGATTAACGGATGAATATAGATGATGAATTATATATATATTTCTTGTGTGTTTAGTAGGTAGGCAAGATGAGTGATCGTGCTTGGATGTACACCGGTCACCCTAGTCAGAAAGAAATGACCATTGAATGGTTAACAAAAACCAAGGGGTTTCTGAGCGCCGCATTTGCAAATGGCCAGGAAATAACCTGGTGCCCCTGTGTCCGGTGCGACAACCATAAAAAGTGGACACGGGATGAAATGGGTAAACACTTGCAGAAGTGGGGTTTTACGACTGATTATACGGTGTGGAGATTTCATGGTGAGTCTGCCCAACGTGCCAGAGCTGAGGTGGTTCGTCGTCGCACCGACGAGCATGGTACCGGGATCGAAGACATGGTGCAAGACTTTGATGATGCTCGGGATTCGGACGATGAGATGGAGGAATCTGCAAAGGCCTTTTATGAAATGTTGGAGTCTTCAAAACGTCCTCTCCACGAGCACACTGAGCTTTGTTAGCTGGATGCCATCGCGCAAGTAATGGCTCTGAAGGCTCAGTTCAACCTGAGCAGAGAATGCTACGACGCGATGATGACGATATTTGGACGCTTTCTACCCAAAGGCCATGTATTGCCAGCAAACCTGTACCAGTCGGACAAAATCCTACGTGCGCTTAAGATGCCCTATGAGAAGATAGATGCCTGTGAGAATGGATGTGCCTTATTTAGGCTTGAGTATGCGAGCTTCAACTATTGTCCCATTTGCAAGTCTTCCAGGTATGTTGTGGTAGACAACGGTATGGGTGAGAAGAGTCAGACCAAAATCCCAGTTAATGTTCTTCGGTATATGCCAATCATACCAAGATTTCAACGTCTTGTCATGGTCGAAGAGATGGCCAGACAGATGACGTGGCATAAATTGGGCAAAAGAACCGAACTAGATGCAGATGGGAATCCGATGTTGGGACACACTTCAGACGCTTTTGCGTGGAAGCACTTCGATGCATTACATAAGGATAAAGCGGCAGATCCAAGGCATCCTTGAGTCGCCATCAGCACGGATGGGTTCGATGTGTTTGGTATGACGGCAACCCAATACAGTTGCTAGCCTGTATTTGTCATTCCACTCAATCTTCCCCCCGGAGAGATTATGAAAAGAAAGAACATTTTCTTGACGTTGATAATTCCAGGGCCCAACTATCCGGGGAAGAATATGAATGTGTACATGCAGCCGCTTAAGGATGAATTGCAAGAAGCTTGGGATAATGGGATCAAGACATATGACGCCGCTACAAAAAAAACTTCAAAATGCATGTGTGGTACATGTACTCGTCGCATGACTTGCCGGCGTATGCGCTATTCATTGGCTGGTGTGTGCATGGAAGGTTCCTGTGTCCCACATGCAAGGCAGCTCTTGAGTTCCGTTGGCTGCAGGCGGGTCGCAAGTATTCTTGCTTCGACTTGCATAGACAGTTCCTGGATCCTCGCCATAAGTTCAGAAAAGACAAGAAGAATTTCATGAAAGGTAGAGTTGTCAAAAACTCTGCACCACTTACATTGACAGGCCAACAGACCCCGGATCAGATAAACGCTCTCGAGCCGGATCCAAATCGTCCAGGGTATTTCAAAGGGTATAATTCGAAACACGCCTGGACTCACAAGATATGCTTGTGGGATCTGCCTTACTTTAAAGACCTCCTTTGCCCACACAACATCGACATGATGCACACTGAAAAGAATATCGCCGAGGTCCTTTTTGGTACATTGTTCGGCATAGAGGGGAAGTCGAAGGATAATCCTAAGGCTAGAGTCGATCAGGAGGCTCTATGTGATAGACCGTTACAAAACATGCGACAACCGAAAGGAAAGAAGAACTGGAGGAAGCCAAAGGCATGGTTCAATCTTGGAAGGCCAGCTATGAGGGAAATGATCTTGTGGGTGAAAATGCAGTTGATGTTCCCCGATGGGTATGCAGCGAATCTAAAGAGGGGAGCGGGTCTTGACAAATTGAAAATATTTAGTCTCAAGAGTCATGATTGGCACATATGGCTTGAGCGAGTAATGCCGGTGATGTTGCGTGGCTTTATCCCTGAGGATGAATGGCTAGTACTGGCAGAGCTGAGCTATTTCTTCCGTGCTCTTTGTGCGAAAGAACTATCGCCTGACATGCTAGACGAACTGGAAGAGTTGGCGCCGGAGTTGATCTGCAAGTTAGAAAAGATCTTTCCACCGGGATTCTTTAATCCAATGCAGCATTTGATTTTGCATCTCCCGACCGAGGCAAGATTGGGGGGGCCCGTGCAAAATCGTTGGTGCTTCGCAATTGAGAGGATGCAGAAGACGCTTCGAGCAAAATGTAAAAATAAACGTAGAATTGAAGCATCGATGGCCGAGGCATTCATTACTGAGGAGACGGCAAACTTCGTGACAGCACACTACAAAGCCAAGAATCGTCATTTGCATAATCCGAAGCCTCGGTACAATGATGGCGACTGTGAAAAAGGTCGATCCAACCTTAGCCTATTCAAAGGGAAGCTCGCACCAGCCGGTGCTTCGAAAGCAATAGCGTTGGATGTCGAAGAATGGCGGACCATTTCGTTGTATATCTTCAACAACCTAACAGAAGTGCGGCCGTACATTGAGTAAGTTCTCGGTACATTGTTTCGCAACTTCTAATTCCTTTGAAATGCTGTTATTCCCGGATATGTGATATAGTCGATACGTCGCCAAATTCTCGGATGGAGCGGTGATCCAAAAGGATTCCATCGAAGAGTATGAGCTTTTGGCAAAGCATGGAGGCGGCTATCCCGGTTTCATCTCTTGGTTCAAACAAACGGTAATTTCCATTAGACCATATCATTTCTTCGTCTAGTTTGCGGCTAATGCAACAATCCTTTCGTATTAAACTTGTAGGCTAATGCAGAGTCTATGGACTCCGAATTGAGACAAGTCGCTAATGGTTTTGACTATAAGGTCCGTTCATTTGACAAATACGACATCAACGGGTATCGCTTTTGTACTTTTGGCAAAGTGCTATCTATGGCTGACCGAAAGTCTACAAATTGTTGTGTCTCCGCTGTCGGCGAAGGAGGTGTCGAGTATTATGGAAGAGTTGAAGCAATTTATGAACTTAGATTCTTTGGTGAAAACCCACCAAACGTCGTAGTCTTCAAATGTTATTGGTTCCAGCCGAAGGAGACTAGAAGGACTCATGAACATATAGGGCTAGTCGAAATCAAACAAAGCACCCATTTAGATGTTCCCGATGTCTATATTACGGCTCAACAGGCGACCCAAGTTTTCTATCTACCGTGGGCCTGCCAAACTGATCCAAATCTGAATGGTTGGGATGTCGTTTATGATGTGCCGCCACATTTTAGACCACCTCCCCTCAATGAAGATGATTATGAACCTCACATTAACCCAGACACATATGAAGGAGAATTCTTCCAAGAAACACGTCTTTCCAAAAAAACGTTTCAAGAACCGCTCTACTTCACCCCAGAACATTGAGGTAGACAGCGACAGTGAATCCGACTTCACCCCTTAGCCGGAACAAGAAGAGACGGAAGAAGAAGAGGTTACTGCTGCGGATGACCTCTCAATGCTTGACCGATTACATAAAGGAGGCCTTCCACATGTTGCTCCCGATAGTGAAGATGATGCATTTATTAATGATAGTGATGATGATGATGCATTTATTGATCCCGGAGCATATATAGACGATGAAGATTATTATTAGTTCATGTCAGGTATACATGATGATGATACACTCAAATTATATATATACATATTATTATTCATGTCGGTATTCATTTTTTTTATGTTGTACTAATTTCGTTTACTCTTTGTCATGGCAGGTGTTGAAATATGGTGGGCGCGGGTCGAGAGCGATCCGAGGATCCTTCGTCGGCGCGTGGTGGGAGGGGTACTTCCATTCCACCCCAAACTCTCCAGAGAGCGTTGTACGACAGTATTGGGACACCCGAGGGCGCTTCTTCGTCGGCGAAGTTGCCGATCGGGAGAGGAGGTCGGGGGAGAGGTAGGAAGGCTCCTAAAGTTACACGTGGTGGCCGCGGGAGAGGTAGGAAGGCTGCTACACCTTCCTCGCCGCCACCCCCAGCTAATTCACCCGAGCACTGGACTGCTACGGTGGACCCGTCTGAGGTGGAGGCTACAAGGACTCCTGTCCACGAGCCTCGGGTTGACGATCCTTCTGTATCAGACGCGGCCACCCGCGAGACTCCTGTGCCAGACGCTTCATCCCGCGAGACTCCTGTGCCAGATGCTTCGTCCTACGAGACTCCACAGGCTTCCACCGGATGGGATACCTGGCCGGATCTGCATCAGCCGGAGCCGAGTGGCCATGCTGATGGTGGCGGGGATTGGCTTTCTGATAGCGGGGACGAGGTGGTTGAGGGCACCGTCTACCAGCGTGGGTGTACACGGCTCCCGCCTGTGCCGGCGACCCGCGAGCAGAGGTGGCTGATTAAGCCTGAGTCGCTGAAGTAAGTGCATTTACTCTTTTTAAACCTTTTGCCTTCATGTTTCTTCACATATCTAATGCGTTGGCTTTGTCATACTGCAGGGGTTGGATTCACGCCAAGGATGTCCGCAGGCCCAACTCCATCCTTGGTGTGATTTTACGTCATAACTTCCCGGGGTTTGTCACGTTGCCCGGCGAGGGTCGGCAAGAAGAGGTAGGATTGAAATGGGAGCACTACTTGGCTGCCCCTGCACCGCCGGAGGAGATGATCGACGGTGTGTTGTGCCACACGAGGGCCGACATGGTCATCAGGAAGTTCTGGGTAATTTCTCCTTTACACAACTAAAAATCAATAATAGCTAGTTATTGTACTAATCAGTGTTGTCTCTTTTGATTGCAGACCTTCTACAGGTGTGAGGAGGGATACGAGGAGGCCGCGGCAAAGCTTATCGATTACGAGTGCAGGCGCCTACTACAGAACTTATGGCACGAGGCTCGGGTACAGGCTGTTCGAGACTACTACGCCTCACAGCGTATTAAGAAGGCCAAGTCGTCGTCCCGCCGAAAGTTTCTGGACAAGGAGCAGTACATGAAGGTTATTACCTATTCTTAAGGCCTTGTACTTAGTTTCATTTGCTTTGATTCGTAGGCGTAGCTCTCAAATTTCTCTTTATTAACTTAGGTGCCCCCTAGATGGTGTGCGGATAAGATGGGTTGTTGGGAGGCGTTGGTGAATGAATGGTGCTCTGACCAATGGCGAGTCGTCCACGACGATGCCAAGGCACGGCGTGCCCAAATGGAAGGTGTGCCACACCATCAAGGCAGCGCCAACATTTATCAGTTCGGGCGGAACTGGGTATGTGGTTTGCTTCATGATTCCTGCAATTCATTCTTGTAGTGCTAGGTTTACCCATTATCAATACTTTGTTCCTCTCTTGTAGGCTCATCACAATAAGACGGAGGTGCCAGTGGGGTACGACCTCTATGCCATGGCCCATACTGCCTCATACAAGAAGGTCAAGGCATTCTCTGAGTCTGACCTCGATGATCCCGAGAACTTCAGCAATATCTCCTCCCACCACAAGCTCGTGAGGTACAGAGATGTGGGGAAGGCGGTGAATGGGGAGGACTTCAACCCGAGCCAGCATCCACTTGATCCAGACCTGGTGATGATAGCTGGCCACGGGAGGCCCCATGGCTCGATAGCCATTGGAGATGGACATATACGGTCTTCGAGCACTCTCCGGTAGATCAAGGCGCGCCAAACGAGCTCCTGTCCTGAGATGCCGCCTCGTCCATGGCCAGTCCAGCTCGCCATCGAGGTTAGTCATACGGACTCAGATAGGTTTCCTCCATTACATTGTGTGTGCGAACAAAGATGATTACAATGCTAACGAGGAGTTGTGTTGCAGGCTGCTCTGCAGAAAGAGAGAGAGAGACAACCCAGGCGCTTCTGGCGGAACAGGCCCGGCAGGCGGCGGAGGAGAAGAGGGATCTGGAGGAGAGGACGGCTAGGTTGTTGGAGGAGGAGAGGGCATGGAACGATGCGTCTAACCGGGCCATGTACGAGCTCATCGTGGTAAGTTTCTTCTTCATATTAGCCAAATCATGCACTACATGTTCTTTTCATTAATAACCAATATGATTGACTTGGCAAAACCAAATGTGCAGACTTTGTGCGAGAAGAACGGCCAGACCCCTCCACCGATGCCAGTCATTACCACGGCTGGAACGGTGAGTTTCATTTCAATGTTCATTAGTTACTAGTCTTAACATTTCAGCGTCATCATGCTAACGCAAATGATCTTTGGTACAGCATAACTCCCGAGCCGCATCGCACGACCCGAGCAACCCCAGTGCTTCACCTCCGTGATGACGAGGACGGTAAGCCCTAATATGCCACTTACTTGGCTCATTTTCTCAAACAAATACAAACATAACACTTAGACAAACTTAGCACTTAGACAAATGTCATATTTTACCTAAGTTAGCTTTGTTTCCTATAAAATGACATAGTAAGCTTACTTACCTCCAAAATGACATATTGTACCTATGTTAGCTCTAAAATGACCTATACTTAGCATTGTTTCCTCCACACTGACATAATAAGCTTAGTTAACTCAAAAATGACATAATAGACTTGGTAACCTCATAGATGCCATAGACTTAGCTTATTTTCTTGCAAAATGACACAATAAGCTTAGTTAGGTAAATAATGTGATAATTACCTAGGTTAGCTCTAAAATGACACAAAGTGTGGCTAGTTGTGTCTTGAACCCCTTTGCCGGAGCTCATTGGGCCCGAAATTGTGCCGTCCGCTAGCGGACGGCAAAGGCCTTTGTCGTCCGCCTTTTGCCCTTTGCCGTCTGCCATGGCAGATGGCAAATCTCCTGATTCCAGTAGTGGTAGTCCGTCGCTTTTATTACTTTGCCATCACAAGTTCGTACAACGCTCAATTTTCTCTTACACTAAATAATCAAACACATTTAGAAGCAATTTTTATTGCCTTTTTGCACCGATGACAACTTACTTGAAGGATCTTATTCAATCCATAGGTAGGTATGGTGGACACTCATGGCAAGAAACTGGGTTTAAGGGTTTTTGGATGCACAAGTAGTATCTCTACTTAGTACGAATTTTTGGCTAGCAAAAGATCCTAAGCAAACACCACATGTTGGAGGATCCATAACAATATAACTTCTATGCAAATATACACAACCATAACTCATTACGTTGTCTTCCTTGTCCAACTTCAACTAATTTGCTTCAAGTTTGAAAATAATTAATGGGTATTCACAATCATAGAAGATGTCCAAGATAATATATTTGTATGTGAAAGTTCTCTTCCTTATACTAATCATTCGCGAATTGCTTGTATGACCAATATTGTGATTGTCAAGCTTCAAAAGATTTCACTTTCTAAACCCAATGTGAAGCTACTACTAGGCATGATGTTAACATATAATTTCAACTTCATGGTATTCAATTCATTCAACAATTTACTCATAGGATATAAGTGAAGCACAAGTATAAATGAGAAGCTACTCCAAAAAGATATAAGTGAAGATCAAGCGAGTAGTTAAGTATATGGCTAGCCATTTGAGAACTCTCTCTCATCTAAAAACTTTCAAATCTAAGTATTTTATTAAAACAGCAAGCAAAACAAAAAAAAAATGAAATTCCAAGAATAGCACACATCATGTGAAGAAGCAAAAACTTAGGCTCAACCGCTACTAACCGATAATTGTTGATGAAGAAAGGTGGGATGCCTACTGGGTGTAACAGCAAAAGTGCAATCCTTGTCATTTGTATCATCCCATGTGGTTGAGTTTGAGTTGTATCATTCCATGTGTGACCTTCATTGGATATTGTCAATGCTATCATGAGTTTGAGTTCAACTTGCCTCTTGTCATTTCATGCATCATGGCATCATGATCATCATACCAAGTGCATAATATTCATTGCCATGTTTGAGCTGTGATTGTTGTGATGATGTGTGGGTTGTGGTTGAGTGTGTGCTTGTGTTATGGATGTGGTGGTGTTTGTTTTGAGTTCTACCCCTTTTTCTATAAGCACAATGCCATCCCTCTCTCTATTCAAAAATGCCACATGTTAATATTTTACTTGCTGTTTTCCTATTTTAAAAATGTTGGGCTTCTTCCATATATTCCAAAATGTATTCTAAACCAGCTCCTAATCATGTTTGAAATTCATCCATCCTCATTCTTCAAAACAGCTTGCTATTTGAATTAAAGTATGCAATTATTTTTGTTGCTCTAAAAATGCCAACTCCATTTTATTTAAATAGGGTACAATTTGGTGATTCCAAAACATATTTTCTTCCTCCCAAATTCTTTTTCAAACATGCGTGGTTTTTTTTCTCTTGTGATGTTTTATTTAAATAGAAAAGGCCCTTGTGTTTTATTTTTACGCAGAGAGAGAGTGCCGGCCCACCTGGGCTTCCTTCCTCCCGCGGCCCAGCTAGCCCGCGCGCTGGTTTCTTTCCAGCGTGGCGCGAGCCGGGCCCGCTCGTCAGCCTCTCTCTTCCTCCCTCCTTCTTCCTCCTTTCCAGCTCCCTCTCAGAGAGCTCCCGAGCGGGGACCCTCCATGGCCAGGGTGGCGAGGAGAGTGTCGTGCCTCCCAGGCCTATAAAGCCCCCTCGGCGTGCGTGCCTTCCCCCTAGGGTTTCCCCTCTCCCTTCTCGCCGCCGCCAGGTGAGTTTTCCCCCAAGATTCAGAGAGAGCGGAGGTCAGAGAGCGTCGCCGTCGCGGGTGCGTCTCCGGAGAGCTCCTCGAGTAGGCGACCATCGGGATAGCTCCGCATCGACCTCTTCTTCCTCGTCGTCCTCTACTGCCTCGTGGGATGCCAAGGATCTCCGGAATTGCTTCCTCCTTCCTCCGCGCCCGCCAATCATCGCCGCCTGAATTCGTCGCCATCGTTCTTCCCCAAGCCCGATCGTCGACTCGAGCGTCTTCCCTGTGAGCTTCTCGCCGTCCCCGCTAGCTTCTTGCGCATGTTTGCTCCTTGTGTCGCCGTATCCGCGTAGTCAGGTTCATGCCGCCGTCGGACCTCGTCGTCGGCGAGTGATCCGTCCAGTTCTTGCATGTGCGCATATGTGCTTGAGCTCCAGACCGTGCGTAGGTTCCGTTTTTTGCATTGTAGTGCTCGATCTGTTCCTCGTAGCTCGCTGTTCGACTCCGCCGTCGCCGCCGGAGTTCCTCAACGTCGGGAGCGTTCTAGCGCACCTCTGGCTGTGTGCGTGTGCACGCGTGTGCGGATTCGTGTTGCGCGTCTTGTGGTGCCATCCGCCGCTCAATTTGGTCGCCGGAGCCCCCTCCGTCGCGAGCTCGCCGCCTCTGTTCGTCGGCGTTGTGTTGCTCTGTGTGTCTGTATGTGTGTGGCTGGCGCGTGGGGCCAAGCCCCTTGCCAGGGATGCGATAAGAGTGGCTGGACCTGTCTCTGGTCAGATTCGTGCGAGTGGCCAAGTGGTTCGACCGAACCAGCTCGACCAGGGGGGCGTGGGTTCGATCCCCAGTGGGCACATCACCCCCTTTTCTTTTTCCTGTGATGTGTGTGCTACTGTGTGCACTCCTGTGTGTGTGTGACAGGTGGGCCAGTGGGGCCACCTTGTCAGCCACTCAGGGGGCCTTGGCTCACTGCCAGTGGGACCCCTCCCCTTTTTTTTAATTTATTTGATTGTTTTGTCCTCTCTGTTTGTTTCTTTTCCTAATCTGGTAACCTGCCCAATCAGGCCACTGCAATATAGGGAAATATCCATTTTGGGCAATAAGTGACTTATAAGTGCTAGTGCTAAATTTCGAATTAGATTTTGGATAATTTATTGATACAAATATATAAGTGTGATATATGATTTTGGGGTAGAATTTCCCAAGGAATCCAGTGGTGAACTTTGTTTGGGCATTTGAGAAAGTTTGCAAAATGTCATTTTTGTCCCAACATGCCATTTTGTCATTTTCATATGAATTAACCTATGCAACATATGTGAAACTTGTCAACATGAATATGCTAGTGTTTTGTGGGTACTAGGCCCTAGTATTTTTGTTTGGCATGATAAACTTGTGGATAAGTGGGTTTCTTGCTGTTAACATGCTAAGAAATAACACTGGTTGCATGCCTCAAATGTTGCTAAGTGTTAGAAGCTCTTATTTTCTTGCTATGTTTAGATGATGGTTCCCATGGATGTGTTGTTCCTTTGAGTTTGGGGCCTTAACATGTTTTGTTGAGCTCTTCATGCTCTACCTAATTGTGCTAAGAACTTGAGCATTAAGCCCTTGCATCATATTTAAAACCTGCTGTCAAGTTGCTATTCTGTAACATGTGTCCAGTTTTGCCCTTGCTAAATTTGTCTTAAGTCTGAGAATCTGTAGTTATTTTCATGCCATGTTTTGGGGATGCTACCATGTGATCTGTGATGTTTTAGCTCATGCTCAGTGCTAGTGTTTTGTTGTAGATGTTGCCCTCTATAACCCTGTTAATTTTCATGCCATGAAATGCCCTCTAGCATATATAAATAGTGCTGTCAATATGCCATCTGGTTAACTCAGATTCTATAAAACTGGAATTTTCACTAAGTCCCTGAAATCAGTTTCAACATGCCATCTTGTGAGCTTCATTGCTATTGATCCATGCTTCCTTTCAAGTTTGTGTAGATGGATGATTTGTTAAGCATGCTGTATAGTTTCTGTACATGCTTTGGTTGTGGTTTGAAACTTGCTGTAGCTCTTGTTATGTGTGTAGCAAGATGCCATGTTGCTGTTTGAGGACAGATTGTGTGTTTGAATGTTTTGTGACTTGTGGGAGCTATACTCCATTGTTTTGCTTGATCTTTAGCTCTATTATTGCTAGATTTTCATTTCCTATCCATTGGCATCCTTGGAATACCAAGGAATAGCCCATGGACTCCCTCATCTTGTGTTTTGTCTCTGTTAAGATTCGTACCTTGCCGTGAGTGTACCGTGAGCTACGTTACTCCGTTTGCAATTTTCTACATATGCATTTGCATCGATTTTGCATGAAGCATTCATATTTGCCATGATTATGCATGTTCAGATAACTAAACTTGAGGTTCTGTCCAGAATACTAAAGAACTTAATAAGTGCATGAGAAACATGACTAGCTTAGGGTTGCCATGTTAAATACTTCAAATGGATCATGCATCATCTTGTTTGTGCATTGCACCTTGTTTGTATGTTTATTTGGTGCTGTTCTATTTGGGTAGACGCGAGTGTTGAGCCTGAGTACGAGGATCCCGGAGAGTACAACTACGAGGACCCAGCTCTTTGTCCCTCTGAAGAACCAACAGGCAAGATGATCATACCCGGATCCCGACACTATTTTTGCCTTGCTAGATGTCTCGCTTTTACCATTATGTTTTCCGTTACCTACCACTTAAACTGTCAGCCTCCCAAATTGCCATTAAAGCCTCTAACCCCTCCACTACCTAGCAAACATTGATTGGCTATGTTACCGTTGCTCAGCCCTTATCTTATAGCGTTGCTAGTTGCAGGTGCAAGCTTTCCATGTGTCAACATGGATTTTGTTTATATCACTCTATTTATTGTTATTTAATTTAATGCACATATATATCTGGCAACGGTGGAAGGCTTGGCCTTTTGCTCAGTGCTTTGTTCCGCTTTTGCCGCACTAGTTCCGAGTACCGGTGTTATATTCCATATTTTGCGCTCCTAACATGCTCGGGGTTGTTATGGGGACCCCCTTGACCATTCGTTTTAGATTAAAACTTGTCTGGCAAGACCCAACTTTGGTACTACATTTGCTAAACAACTTAATAAAATTGCATAGGGCATAGCTACCCCGTGGATAATTAATCAACCCCCCGGGCCAGTGCTCCTCATGAGTGTTGGTCCAAACTAGAGTCGTGTGCGGGGCCAACCCGGGGCAACTCGGGAGATCTCTATCAGGCCACCGTACGCTGCGCTCATCCGGCCGTGTCCTGAGAACGAGATACGCGGCTCTTATCGGGTTCGTCGACACGTCGGGCGGTCTTGCTGGACTTGTTTTACCTTTCTCGAATGTCTTGCGTGAGGAATTCCGGTTTTTCTTCGGGCTATCTCGAGGTTGTGGTTTTCCAGTGGAATTGCCTAGGAAGATCACGAGATTCGTGGTCGAGGTTATTCCCGCGGCGTGTGGTTAGTTTGTGATGGATGAGTTGGAGCACCCCTGCAGGGTTAAATCTTTTCGAAAAGCCGTGCCCGCGGTTATGTGGCAACTTGGAAATTTGTTTAACACCCGGTTATAGTTAACTTGAAGTAAACTCCAATAAAATACACCAACCGTGTGCGTAACCGTGACTGTCTCTGCTCGTGAACATGAACCGAGAGAGAACACGGTGGGGTTATGATTGACGTAAGTAGGTGTTCAGGATCACTTAGTGATCATGCTAGTTCACGATCGTCATACGTAGGCCACCATATTTACATTCATGTTCTCATAAGTTAGCCACCAAATATATGCTTAGCGCTTGCTGTAGCCTCACCACTTAACCATTTCCTCGCCCAATGGCTTACATAGTTTCGGTACCCGGGTTATGAGATTGCTGAGTCCCTGTGGCTCACAGATTACAACAATACAGGTGCAGGTGTTGATGAGAACGTGTCAGATGACGTGTCGCAGCTCCAGTGGGAGTATGATGAGGAACGTGGTCGGATGTATGTTACGTATCCATACGAGTAGGGAGCTTCATGGTGGTGATCCTGGGATAGCAAGACAGTTTTTCATTGCTTCTTTTATCGTTTGATTTCGTCCGTAGCTGGACCCTGTCTTCTGAATGATGTATGAATAATTTGTGTGAACTTGTAAGATAGCTTGTGGCGAGTGTAAGCCAACTCATATACTTATCTCTTCATACATGTATTGCAATGTTTTACTGTACTTGCGAACGACGAGATGCGCTTCTATCCCCGTCGAGGCCGCAAGCCTTAATAGGGATAGGACCGCATCTTGGGCGTGACACCGGGGCATCCCCAAGCTTAGATGCTTGAGAATTCTTGAAATATTATCTTGGGATTCCTTGGGCATCCCCAAGATTGAGCTTTTGGGTCTCCTTAATTCCTTTTATATCACGGTTTCCCTAAATCTTAAAAACTTCATCCACAAAAACTCAAAAAGAACTCGTGAGATAGGTTAGTACACATAAGAATAAGTCCACACTTCTTGTACCGCCAAGAAAAGTTGCACAATAATTTTCAAACATCATCTAGTGTTTACTATCATTTCCACAATTTATATCTACCAATATAGGCTATGGAAACTATAGGATAAGTAGATAACAAAACTATGACAGCAATCTGTCCAAATAGAACAGTCTGTAGCAATTTATGAAAACAGTGTACTTCCGTAACTCAAACAATTATTAAAATTTAGGACGTGATAAATAGTTTATATGAAAACACTGTGTAAAAATTTCAGAAACTTTCCACGTTCCAGTAAAATATGAAAATTCAAACACTACAGAGAAAGTTTCTGTTTTTACACATCACACATCAAACATGCAATGCAAGCATCCTAAGGCAATTCTTGGAACTTTTTATTGAAAAACAAGATTATAAATAACACTTAACATAAAATAACAAAATATAATGACGATCCAAGCAAAGCACATATTATGTGACGAATAAAAATATAGCTCTAAGTAAGATATACCGACAATGTTGAAGACGAAAGAGGGGATGCCTTCCGGGGCATCCCCAAGCTTAGGCGCTTGAGTCTTCCTTGGATATTACCTTGGGGTGCCTTGTTCATCCCCAAGTTTAGGGTCTTACCACTCCTTATTCTTCTTATATCGGTGTCTCACCCAAAACTTGAAAACTTCAATCACACAAAACTTAACGAAACTTCGTGAGATGGGTTAGTATAGTAAATATAGATCATTCACTTAGGTACTGTTAAGACAAGATTCATAATTGTTCCCATATGATACATACTGTATTCTATCATTCCCATAATTTATACCACTAAATATAAGCTATGGAAACACTAAATGCATGCAAAACATAATCTGCCAAAAACATAACAGTCTGTGAAGATCTGTAGTATAGCCATACTTCCCTGTCTCTAAAAATTCTGAAAAATTAGGAAAACTTATAGAATTTGCATTAAATACTATGTAAAAAATTCAGAATTTTTTGACGCCCAGTAAAATCAGAGAAATTCTTTACTGGAGGCAAAAGTTTCTGTTTTTGCATAGAATCAAATCAATAAGTATCCATACCATCCCAAAGGCTTTACTTGGCACATTATTGAAATAAAAGGCACAAAACATGATTACTACAGTAGCTTAATCATGTGAACACACAAAAACAGAAAGGAAAAGTGTTGGGTTGTCTCCCAACAAGCGCTTTTCTTTAAAGCCTTTTAGCTACGCATGATGGTTTCAATGATGCTCACATAGGAATAGTAACTGAAACATGCAAGACAGCATCATGAATCTCATGAAAAGCACATTTAAGTCTAACACACTTCCTATGCATAGGGATTTTGTGAGCAAACAATTTATGGGAGCAAGAATCAACTAGCATAGGAAGGCAAAACAAGCATAACTTCAAAACTTTGAACACATAGGGAGGAAACTTGATATTATTGCAATTCCTCCAAGCATATGTTCCTCCCTCATAATAATTTTCAGTAGCATCATGAAGGAATTTCATAATATAACTATCACATAAAGCATTCTTTTCATGATCTACAAGCATAGAAAATTTATTACTCTCCACATAAGCATATTTCTTCTCATTCATAATAGTGGGAGCAAACTCAACAAAATAACTATCATGTGACACTTGATTGACATAACCACATTCAATTAAAATCATGATGACAAGTTTCATGGTTACTATCACTCTTTATAGCATACATGTCATCATCATAATCAGCACAGATAGGAGGCATGCCATCATCATAATAAATTTGCTCATCAAAACTTGGTGGACAAAAAAATATCATATTCATCAAACATAGCATCCCCAAGCTTGTGGCTTTGCATATCATTAGCATCATGGATATTCAGAGAACTCATACTAACAATATTGCTATCATGCTCATCATTCAAGGAATTCTCATTAAGTATTTTCATAAATTCTTCCTCTACCAATTGAGCACAATTTTCCGAACCATCATTTTCACGAAAGACATTAAAAAGACGAAGCAATTGAGGCAACCTAAACTCCATTTTTTTTGTAGTTTTCTTTTATGAAACCAAACTAGTGAAAAAAATGAAACTAAAAGATTTAATTGCAAGATCTAAAGATATACCTTCAAGCACTCACCTACCCGGCAACGACGCCAGAAAAGAGCTTGATGTCTACTACACAACTTGTTCTTGTAGACTCGTGTTGGGCCTCCAAGCGCAGAGTTTTGTAGGACAGTAGCAAATTTCCCTCAAGTGGATGACCTAAGGTTTATCAATGTATGGGAGGCGTAGGATGAAGATGGTCTCTCTCAAACAACCCTCCAACCAAATAATAAAAAGTCTCTTGTGTCCCCAACACACCAAATACAATGGTAAATTGTATAGGTGCACTAGTTCGGCAAAGAGATGGTGATACAAGTGTAGTAATGATAGTAGATATTGATTTTTGTAATAATAACAATAAAAAACAGCAAGGTAGCAAGTAACAAAAGTGAGCACAAACGGTATTGCAATGCTTGAAAACAAGGCCTACGGTCCGTACTTTTGCTAGTGTTATCTCTCAACAATGCTAATATAATTGGATCACATAACTATCCCTCAACGTGCAACGAAGAATCACCCCAAAGTTCTTATCTAGCGGAGAACATAAGAAGAAATTGTTTGTAGGGTATGAAACCACCTTAAAGTTATCCTTTCCGATCGATCTATCCAAGAGTTCGTACTAAAATAACACCAAGTTATCCTTTCCGATCGATCTATCTAAGAGTTCGTACTAAAATAACACCATATGATACGCATCAACCAACTCTAATGTCACCTAGATACTCCAATGTCACCACAAGTATCCATGAGTTAATTATACGATACGCATCAAACAATTTCAGACTCATAATACTCAATCCAACACAAATAACCTCAAAGAGTGCCCCAAGATTTCTACCGGAGAAAGTAGGATGAAAACGTGCATCAACCCCTATGCATAGATTTCCCCAATGTCACCTCGGGAATCTCCAAGTTGAGTGCCAAGACATAGATCAAGCGCTCTCAAATCCATAAAAGTATTCAATCTGGTAATAACGAAATGTCAAAGGGAAAACTCAATTCATCACAACAAGATAGAGAGGGGAAAACACCATCTGATCCAACTATATTAACAAAGCCCGTGATACATCAAGATCGTGCCAAATCAAGAACACAAGAGAGAGAGAGATATTAAACACAAAGCTACTGGTACAAACCCTCAGCCCCGAGGGTGGACTACTCCCTCCTCATCATGGAGACCATGGGGTTGATAAAGATGGCCTCCGGTGATGATTTCCCCCTCCAGCAGGGTGCCAGAACAGGGTCTAGATTGGTTTTTCGTGGCTACAGAGGCTTGCGGCGGCGGAACTTCTGATCTAGGGTTATTTCTCGGAGTTTCTGAATATATAGGATTTTTGGGCATCGGTTTCACGCGAAGATGGGCCACGAGGGGCCCACAAGACACCAGGGCGCGCCAGAGGGGGTTGGCGCGCCCTGGTGCGTTGTGGCCATCTCGTGGCTCTTCTGGCCCTCCAACGAAGCTTCTAGTGCCTCTTTTGTTCCAAAAAATCGTCAAAAAGTTTCGTTGCGTTTGAAGAACTTTTATTTCTGCTGAAAATAACGTCAGTCCGGGTTAGTTCCATGCAAATCATACCAAAACCATATAAAATTGTTGTAAATATGGCATGAATACTTCATAAATTATAGATACGTTGGAGACGTATCAGCGCGCCGACCCCCCTGGGAGCACCCTATTGGCTTGTGCCTCCCTCGTGCGGCCTCCGGTCTTCTCCCGAAGCTTCCAGGTCTTCTTTTGGTCTAGAAAAAAATTATAAAAAAGTTTCGAGGCAATTGGACTTCGTTTGGTACTGTAAACCTGAAAAATAAAAAAACACGCAGAAAACACGAACTGGTACTGGGCACTGGGTCAATTGGTTAGTGCTCAAAAATAATATAAATTGGTAAATTATTACTCAAAAAGTATCCTAGAATGATAATATACCAGCATGAAACAGAAATTCCTTTGACGTGGCTTGGGACTGCGTTGGTATTTCCCCAAAGAGGAAGGGATGATGCAGCACAGCGACGGTAAGTATTTCCCTCAGTTATGAAACCAAGGTATTGAACCAGTAGGAGGATCACCACCACCTAATAAGCAGCACCTGCACACAAATAACAAATACTTGCAACCCGACGCGTAAGAGAGGTTGTCAATATCTCTACGGTAAAAAGATAGATTAGGTAGTGATAGATAGGAGAGATAGATCTCTCAAGAACACAAAATAAAAAGGGCATATAAAAAGTGCAGCAATATATTTTTGGGTTTTTGGTATAGTAGATCTGAAAACAAAGAGGCAAAAAGATAGATCGGAAAGCAATATGTTGGAAAACTAGACCCGGGGGCCGTAGGTTTCACTAGTGGCTTCTCTCATGAGTATAGCACACGGTGGGTGAACAAATTACTATTGGGCAATTGATAGAAGATCAAATAATCATGACGATATCCAAGGCGATGATCATTATATAGGCATCACGTCCAAGATAAGTAGACGGACTCATGCCTGCATCTACCACTATTACTCCACACATCGACCACTATCCAGCATGCATCTAGTGTATTAAGTTCATGGAAAAATGGAGTAATGCAATAAGAACGATGACATGATGTAGACAAGATCTATTCATGTAGGAATAGACCCCATCTTGTTATCCTTAATGGCAACGATACATGCGTGCCTTGCTGCCCCTTCTGTCACTGGGAAAGGACACCACAAGATCGAACCCATCACAAAGCACCTCTTCCCATGGCAAGAAAAATCGATCTAGTCGGCCTAACCAAACCAAAGATTCGAAGAAGAAATACGAGGCTATAAGTAATCATGCATATAAGAGATCAAAGAAGACTCAAATAATATTCATGGATAGAAACTGATCATGAACTCAAAATTCATCGGATCCCAACAAACACACCGCAAAAGTTTACATCAAACAGATCTCCAAGAGACCATTGTATTGAGAATCAAAAGAGAGAGAGGAAGCCATCTAGCTACTGCCTACGGACCCGTAGGTCTATGGTGGACTACTCACGCATCATCGGAGAGGCACCTATGAAGAAGATGAACCCCTCCGTGATGGTGTTAGATTGGATCTTGAGGCTCTGGAACTTGCGGCGGCCGGATGTGTTTTTTGTCGACTCAGCTAGGATTTTCTGAATATTTGGGTATTTATAGGCATCAGAGGCGGTGGAGGGGGGCCCCGTGGAGGGCACAACCCATCAGGGCGCGCCGGGGGCCCCCTGGCGCACCCTGGTGGGTTGTGGCCTCCACAGCCCACCTCTCTAGCACTTCTTTGGCCCACTGGGTGTCTTCTGGTCGAAAAAAAATCTCCAAAAAGTTTCGTCGCAATTGGACTCCGTTTGGTACTGATATTCCGCGAAGTAAAAAAACAAGCAAAAACAACAACTGGCACTTTGGCACTATGTCAATAGGTTAGTCCCAAAAAATGATATGAAATTGCTATAAAGTGATTGTCAAACATCCAAGAATGATAATATAATAGCATGGAACAAGCAAAAATTATAGATACGTTGGAGACGTATCACATATCACAAAGTTCAACAAAAGTATTAAGATGAGAAGCGGGATCCTCATTAGGACTTCCCGAAAATTGATCTTTCATGACAAGATTCAGCAGGGCAGCATTAATATAAAAAGCATCCGCACTACCGGTGGGTGGAATAGGAGTAAGAATAGAATCATTGTTATTAGTATTTGTAAAGTCACACAACTTGGTAGCATCTTGAGACATGGTGACCGAACGAGCAAAGTAACAAGCAAGACAAGTAAACTAGTAAGCAAAGAAGTAAACTAGTAACAAGCAAAGATAAATATTTTTGTATATTTGATTTTTATGACGCGAACTAAATATAACAACAAATAAAAAGAAGAACAAGTGAATGATAATTTTTGTGAAGTTACTTGATCGTTGGTGATGATATTCCCCAGCTACGGCGCCAGAAATCCTTCCTGATACTTGTGATCTGCGTTGGGTTTTCCGTGAAGAGGAATGATACGTCTCCAACGTATCTACTTTTCCTCACTCTTTTACCCTTGTTTTGGACTCTAATTTGCATGATTTGAATGGAACTAACCCAGACTGACATTGTTTTCAGCAGAACTACCATGGTGTTGTTTTTGTGCAGAAATAAAAGTTCTCGGAATGGAATAAAACTTTTTGGAGAATTATTTCAGAATAAATGAGAATCATTGGAGCCAAAATCCACCGAAGAGGGGGGCCAGGGTGAGCATCACCCACCAGGGCGCGCCAGGCCCCCTGGGCACGCCCTGGTGGGTTGTGCCCACCTCGTGGCCCCACTTTCCCTAACTCCGCCACTATAAATTCCTATTTTTGGAGAAAAAATTGGAGAGAAAGAATTATTGCGTTTTACGATATGGAGCCGCCGCCACCTCCTGTTCTTCATTGGGAGGCCAGATCTGGAGCCCGTTTGGGGCTCCGGAGAGGGGAATCTTCGGTCTTCGTCATCACCAACCTTTCTCCATCGCCAATTCCATGATGCTCCCCACCGGGAGTGAGTAATTCCTTCGTAGTCTTGCTGGTCGGTGAGGAGTTGGATGAGATTCATCATGTAATCGAGTTAGTTTTGTTAGGGCTTGATCACTAGTATCCATTATGTTCTGAGATTGATATTGCTATGACTTTGCTATGCCTAATGCTTGTCACTAGGGCCCGAGTGCCATGATTTCAGATCTGAACCGTTTATGTTATCATCTCTATATCAATGTTCTTGATCTGATCTTGCCTAGTCATATGCACCTATTACGTGTTATGATCCGTCAACCCCATAGTGACAATATTTGGGATACTTCACGGTGATGACCGTAGTTTGAGGAGTTCATGTATTTACCATGTGTTAATGCTTTGTTTCGGTTCTCTATTAAAAGGAGGCCTTAATATCCCTTAGTTTCCTTATGGACCCCGCTGACACGGGAGGGTAGGACAAAAGATGTCATGCAAGTTCTTTTCCATAAGCACGTATGACTATTTACGGAATACATGCCTACATTACATTGATGAACTGAGCTAGTTTTGTATCGCCCTAGGTTATGACTGTTACATGATGAATATCATCCAACAAGTTACCGATCCAGTGCCTACGACCTTTCCACTTATTATTCTTGCTAAGTTACTATTGCTGCTGCTACTGTTCCAACTGCTACAAAACTATTGCTACTACTGTTACCGCTACTGTTACTGTCACTACTGCTATCAAACTATCATATTACTGTGCTACTGACCACTCTGCTGCAGATATTTAATCTCCAGGTGTGGTTGAATTGACAACTCAACTGCTAATACTCTCAAGTATTCTTTGGCTCCCCTTGTGTCGAATCTATAAATTTGGGTTGAATACTCTACCCTCGAAAACTGTTGCGATCCCCTATACTTTTGGGTTATCAAGGAACGGGTAATTGTAGCACAATACGGGTAAGTATTTCCCCCAGTTATGAAACCAAGGTTTATCGAACCAATAGGGATATCAATCCACAACCGTCTTCAGCGAATGCACACAAAAGAGCAAACAACTTGCACCCAACGCGGGCAAGAGGGTTGTCAATCCCCTTGATCTTGTTATTTGCAAGCAAGTGAAGTGTGTAGATAATAGTAGATAATTGTAAATTGCAAAATAATATAAAAACAAATAAATGGTAGCAAGGTATTGTAGCGTTTATAAATATATAGGTGAATAGACCTGGGGGCCATAGTTTTCCCTAGCAGCATCTCTCATGAAAATAAGCATACGGTGGGTAAACAAATTACTGTTGGGCAATTGATAGAAAAGCGCATAGTTAGGCGATATTCACGGCAATGATCATGTGTATATAGGCATCCCATCCATAAGCAAATAGACCAACTCCTGCCTGCACCTATTACTATTACTCCACCCATCGACCGCTATCCAGCATGCATCTAGAGTATAAAGTAAAACAGAGTAATGCTTGGAGAACAATGACATGATGTAGACAAAGAGAATTCAATTAATATGAACTAACACCATCATTTTATCCTTAGTGGCAACAATACAAAGACGTGTCTTGTCCCTTTCTGTCACTGGGATATAGAGCACCGCTAGATTGAACCCATTACAACGCACCCCTCTCACTGAAGAAATATCAATCTAGTTGGCCAAACTATTTCAATAGATCGGAGAGAATTATGAAGCTATAATGATCATGCACTTAAGAATCATAATATATATCAGAGGCGACTCAAATACTTTTCATTAATAATTTGAACATAAACCCACAATTCATCGGATCCCAACAAACGCACCGTACAAAAGAATTACATCGGATAGATCAAAGCGAAGATGCGATGATCATTGTATTGAAGATCGAGAGAGAGAGAGAGAGAGAGAGAGAGAGAGAGAGAGAGAGAGAGAGAGATCTAGGTACTAACTATGGACCCGTAGGTCTGTGGTGAACTACTCACACATCATCATGAGGACAGCAAGGTTGATGAAGAGGCCCTCCGTGATCGATCCCCCGTCCGACAGGGTGCCGAAACGGAGCTCCAGATGGGATCCCATCAGAACAGAGACTTGCGGCAGCGGAAAAGAGTTTCGGGATGCCCTTTAGGGTTTTTGGAATATATGTGAATTTATAGGCCAGAAAACGGGGTCAGAAGGTCCACCAAGGAGGGACAAGCCACCAGGGCACGCCGACCTCCCTGGCGCACCTTGTTGGCTTGTGCCTCCCTCGTGCGGCTTCCGGTCTTCTCCCGAAGCTTCCAGGTCTTCTTTTGGTCCAAAAAAAATCATACAAAAGTTTCGGGCCAATTGGACTTTGTATGGTACTGTAAACCTGAAAAATTAAAAAACACGCAGAAAACAGGAACTGGCACTGGGCACCGGGTCAATAGGTTAGTGCTCAAAAATAATATAAATTGGTAAATTATTACTCAAAAAGTATCCTAGAATGATAATATATCTGCATGGAACAATCAGAAATTATAGATACGTTGGAGATGTATCACACATCCGAGTGTACGCTAGCCCACACTCACTCGATCTCTCTCTTTATGTGTGTCTCGAATGACCTCGCTTTCTCTCGCCATCTCTCCCACACATAGAAGCCCCCTCTCCGTCTCTCGCATAGGTGGAGCTATGTAGATTGTCGGGGGGTGTCGTGGTTTTATCAACCCGGCAGATGTCCTCATAACAGGACTTACGTGTGAGGCCATCGCCGCTTGGTGGCGACTCGAAGGGGTTAAGCGAGAGAGAGAGAGAGTCGGATTTACCCAGGTTCGGCCCCTCCTATGGAGGTAATGTTGAGGAACGTTGCATGGGAAACAAAAAAAATTTCCTACGCACACGCAAATCTATCCATGGTGATGAGAAACTACGAGAGGGAGAGTGGATCTACATAACCTTGTATATGGCTAAGCGGGAAGCGTTAAGAAACGCGGTTGATGTAGTCGAACGTCTTCGCGATCCAAATCGCTGAACGTCCCGCGATCCAATCACGATCTAGTACCGAACGGACGACACCTCCGCGTTCAGCACACGCATAGCTCGATGACGATCTCCGCCTTCTTGATCCAGCAAGAGGGAGCGGAGAGGTAGATGAGTTCTCCGGCAGCGCGATGGCGCGGCGGCGGCGGTGGTGGAACTATTCCAGCAGGGCTTCGCCTAAGCACCGCTGAAAACTACAGGACTTGATCTATTGGGAGAGAGGGCTGCACCGTGGCTTAGGGTTGAAGTGCTTTTGCCCTCTCTCCCTCTAGTATATATAGGAGGAAGGGGAGGGAGGCCGGCGGCCCAAGGGCTGCCCCTTGGTGCGGCCGCAAGGAGGAGAGTTTGAGGAGTCCTACTCCAATCCTACTAGGAGTAGGATTCCTCTTCCTCCACTTGGAAATTCTTTCCACCTTTGTGTTTTCCCACCCCCAGCCACATGTGCCTTAGTGGGGGACTCGGCCAGCCCACTAAGGGCTGGCTTGATTCCTCCCACAGCCCATGAGGCCCTTTGGGTCGAGACACCCCTCCCGATGGTCCCCGGTACCCCTCCCGGCACTCCCGGTACACTACCGAAATACCCGAAACTTTTCCGGTGACCAAAATGGGACTTCCTATATATCAATCTTTACCTCCGGACCATTCCGAAGCTCCTCGTGATGTCCTGGATCTCATCCGGGACTCCGAACAACCTTCGGTCACCACCATACATAACTCTATACTACCGAAACGTCACCGAACCTTAAGTGTGCAGACCCTGCGGGTTCGAGAACTATGTAGACATGACCGAGACACCTCTACGGTCATTAACCAATAGCGGGACCTGGATGCCCATATTTGTTCCTACATATTCTACGAAGATCTTTTATCGGTTGAACCTCTAGGTCAAGGATTCAGTTAATCTCGTATGCTGTTCCCTTTGTTCTTTGGTATGTTACTTGCCCGAGATTCGATCGTCGGTATCTATATACCTAGTTCAATCTCGTTACCGGCAAGTCTCTTTACTCGTTCTGTAATACAAGATCCCGTGGCTAACACTTTAGTCACATTGCTTGCAAGGCTTGTTGTGATGTTGTATTACCGAGTGGGCCCCGAGATACCTCTCCGTCACACGGAGTAACAAATCCCAGTCTTGATCCATGCCCACTCAACAGACACCCTCGGAGATACCTGTAGAGCATCTTTATAGTCACCCAGTTACGTTGCGATGTTTGATACACACAAGGTACTCCTCCGGTGTCAGTGAGTTGCATGATCTCATGGTCATAGGAACAGATACTTGACATGCAGAAAACTATAGCAATAAACTGGGACGATCATATGCTACATTTATAGTTTGGGTCTTGTCCGTCACATCATTCTCCTAATGATGTGATACTGTTATCAAATGACATCTCATGTCTATGGCTAGGAAACCTTGACCATCTTTGATCAACAAGCTAGTCTACTAGAGGCACACTAGGGACACAGTGTTGTCTATGTATCCACACATGTATCAGTGTTTCCAATCAATACAATTATACCATGGATAATAAACGATTATCATGAACAAGGAAATATAATAATAACTACTTTTATTATTGCCTCTAGGGCATATTTCCAACAGGTAATAGCCTACGTTCTTCTTTTTGTGTATTGGATGGATAGATCTCGATTACAAGGGTGCGGACTCGCTAACCTAGCTATCGAGAGGTTGTAACTTTTTAGTTTCAGCCATAGGGGCCTGCCTTTATATACAGGTCAAGCCCTAGGGTTTACAACAGAGTCCGGGTCATATCATGACCCGTGATCTACTACGTCTCTAACTTATCTTGCACCTTAAGGAAACTTTAACCGGCGTCCTTAGCTTCACGGGCTTTGAGCCGCCGTCTTCAGGTGTTGGGCCGCCTGGCGACTCAATGAGCCGCCGCCTTACTTGTATTCAGGATACGGCCCATTGAAACTTGATGGCGGGGTTGTTGTCATGTTAACCCGGCCCAGTATGGCGGGTTACACCGTGGAGTTATATCCCCAACATTAGGCCCCAGATTGATTTGAATTCATTTATGTCAATAGATCTTTCCTCCCTTTGGCGGCTCATCTTTGGATTGGTATCTTCTACAGATTTCAGAACGCCGACTTGTTCTGCTCCCACACTTGTCATTTTCCCAACGTTCATCCATCGTGACGTCACCTGTCGTCAATCTGGAAAAACAATAATGACATCATGGCGAATCTGGTCGTATCCGTTTATCCCAAAAATCGAGGCGTTTTTGTTTCCCGAAATTTACTGTATTCCCTCGATTGTCGCGCCTGTCAGTTGCCTCTTCGGGCTCCTTCCCTTTAAATATTTACCGAAAGGCCCTGGATCACTTTCCACTTACCCTCTTTGCTTCTTCTTCTTCCTCGAGTCCGTAAGCTCCTCGTGCCACCGCCGCAACTTCATCATCTCGTCGATCTTCCTCGAGGTCGTCGCGGCATTCCTTCTTCATCAGTCAATCCTCCGCGCGCTTTCCCGGTCACCGGTCGACCGCTTCGAGTAAGTCATCTTTCTTCTGACTAGATCCATTATAGCACCTCGAGGTTCTTCGAGTTCTTCGGCAATTTTTCTCCGGTTCATCGCCATTGGTAGCTCTGTGAGTAGATCCCGCAAACATATTCACCAAAGTAGGGCAGCAGAGACACCAACTCTGTTTTGCGTAAGACATGTCTTAATCTTTCTTTGTATTAGATGAACCGTACTGTCATTGCTTCCATGCCCTCCTGCTAGGGCTAGCGAATATTCTCGCCTTTTTGAACTATTGTTTGATCCAAAATTGTTGCTGCATGAGGAGAAACTTGTTTGTCTCATACTTAGCAAAATTCCCAAGAACCTATTGTCTTAACACGAGTCGCCCTTACTTCTGCCGGCTGAATATTTGTAATTCGCCATGCATTTAGGCCATTGTAAAGACTCTGGTCTTTTACCAGACTTGCCCTTTATTGCAAATACTTAGATCATTTTACTTGAACCATTTACTTAAGCCACCTTTTTTTACTTTATCTAGGCGACTCATTATGTCGGAGTCAAAAGCCTGCAACTGGGTGGCGACTCAAGTTTTTGATATCCATTTAAAGGATTATGAGGATCATGGGTTTTTGCCGCCTCAAAATGTGGTTGGCTGGTGAGTCATCCTCGGAGAGGAGATCCCACACCCCCAGGAGGGAGAAGTGGTGATATTTCTGGATCACCTACAGAGGGGCTTTTCACCTCCCGGGTCGAAATTCTTCCGGGACGTCTTACACTTTTTCAACCTCCATCCTCTAGACTTGGCTCCCAACTCCATAACGAACCTTTGCCAGTTCCAAGTATTTTGCGAGGTGTATCTTCAGACGGAACCCACTATCTCCCTCTTCTGGGAGTTTTTCTATTTGAACCGGCACACAGAGTGCGCAGATGGTCCCGGCTTAGAACTTGGCGGGGTTTCGATCCAAAGGCGGAAGGATGTTCTTTTTCCTGCTGCCACCTTACAAAGCCACCCTAAAGGGTGGAACAAGACTTGGTTTTATTGCCGAAACACCGCGCCTGCCGATGAAAAGCCCTTGCTGGGTTATAGGCCCAACCGCCTTCCAATGGACCTTGAGCTTCCGGGTTGGGCTCCTGCCGAGGAACGCTCCCAACATGCCCATGTCTATCCAAAGTTGAGGGCTCTGTTAGCCAATGGGTTGACTGGGGCCGACTTAACCCGGTGTTGGGTATCTTGGAGGATTCTGCCGTTAAGTCTGCGCAGTGGCTTAATGTGCACTTATTCTGGCGACTTGAACGATGCTCAACGATACAGTAATTTTTCCTTGGAGGCCGACAAAATAAACCGGATGGTGAAGAAGCTGCTAGGTGAAAACTAGGAGACTTGCAGCAAGGACGGGTTGAAACCCTTCTACGCCCTTAACCTGGCTCCTCCGGTATAAACCTTTTAAGATCTTAACCCGGCTTTTTGAACAAACTTTGAGCCTTTGCTTCCTTGGTCTGAGTGTTTGATTTTGCAGGCTACCTCTTCTTTCTGGAATCGAAAACGTACCAAGACCGCGGCTAACAAGTCCAAAGCCACCCCGAGGAAGATGAAAAATAAGGCGGCTGCAGAAGGGCCATCTCATATGGACGAAACAGCTGCCACTGATACTCGATTAGAGGTAAAATTAACCTTTTGTTTATATTTCCTTGAATCTATCTGACGCCTTTTTCTTCTTAGGGTGATGTTGAAACAAGCCGTGCAGGCAATGTTGAGGTAATTTCCATCTCTTCCGACTCAGATCCTCCGCCTCCGATGAAAACAAGGCGGGTTGTTCGGAAGGTAGGTTTTTCTCACCCGGACGCTCATCTGGATCCTTACTTTATTTTGAAGAAAACCCAGCACCAGTCTAGGCGTCAAACCCGAAGTGGGAGTGGCGATCTTGTTTAGGGCTTACCTGATAAATCAGTAGCCCGGAAACGACCAGCCAAGGTACTTGATATTCCAAATTTCCAAGGAAGTTGTGATTTGATGTGTCAACTTTTGATTCCTGTGTCTTGGTTAATCAGGAGTCGCCACCTTCGTCGGATGACTCAACTGCGTCTAAGATGGCACCCTTTGTCATCAATCAACGGTAAATTCTTCATCAATTCATCTGTTTGAGTAAACTATTGTTTTTTCCATTCTTCTTATTATACTCTTAAACTTGGCAGTGCCAAAGCTAAGAAAAGGAAAACTGACGGGTCTTCTGTTAACCCGGAGGCCCCTGAGCCGGAGCTTCCTGATCCGGCGACTCATGAAGTCCATGTTGATCATCCTGAAGACGCCCAGGAAATCCAAAGTGACTTACCTCCTCCATCTGAGCCAAGCAACACTGATGCCGCAACTATTGAAGCTGCATCAGCAGTTAACCTTGACCCGCCCAATCCTTCAGTGATAAACAAAGATAATCCTGACGTTATTATTACTGGGACGGGTTATACTGCTCCTGAGGCTTCCAGGGTATTAACAAAGGTTGTTGCTAAGGATGAAGCAGTACTGCAAGGAAAAGGGAAGACCAAGTTGGAACTTCCAAATTATGAGAGCTTTAGTGTCGAAGATCTTCATGCTGCCTACTTAGACCGCCTGGCAACAAGTCGTGAGATGGAAATCGACCTTGTTAGCATGATGAAAAATAAATATGAGGTATGTTCTTCTTTTCATGCTCTCATCGTATATCCTTTTGCAGCCCCCAAGGCCCATCTTTGTCTTTCTAAGATAAGCTGGGTCTTGCAAATGTTTCTCTGACTCAACCTATAGCCCCCAAGGGCCGGCTCATCTCCTTGAGATGAGCCGGGTCTTGTTGTACTAACTTTGAAGAACTTTCGACCTGTAGCCCCCAAGGGCCGGCTCATCTCCTTGAGATGAGTCGGGTCTTTTTGTAATAACCTTGAAGAACTTTCAACCTGTAGCCCCCAAGGGCCGGCTCATCTCCTTGAGATGAGTTGGGTCTTCTTTGTAATATCCTTGAAGAACTTTCGACCTGTAGCCCCCAAGGGACGGCTCATCTCCTTGAGATGAGTCGGGTCTTTTTGTTCACATCTTTAATGTCAAAAAAGAGCTGAGATACATTAGCCCCCAAGTGCCAAATATGTTGCTTTGCAATTTTCTTGGGACTTGATGTAAACTTCACTTATGATGCAGGAGGCTTTGAAGACACCTGAATCCAGCGTGGCTAGTCTGAAAAAAGACCTGGAAAAAGGGCAGACTTTCCAGGTAGAAGTTGAACAAAAACTTCTCCTTTCTTTGATCGAGATGGAAAACACCAAAGCAGGCTTCTTGAAAGAGAAGAAATCCTTTGAAGATGAAAAGACAGCTTTGCTTAAGCGTGCAGAGGATGATGAGGGCTGGCTCAAACCCATTACCGAGGAGTTGTCCGGGTTAAAACGGCATATTGCCTAGATGGCCCAAGCTATTTTTGGTAAGTGTATATATCCTCCTATTTTCTTGAAATATAGATATAATGTGCCTAGCGACTTATGCATTAATTATTTTGCAGGCCCCCGGACTAGCAGTTTTTATGATAATAGCCTGCTCATGCTCAAGGTTGTTTACTCTCTGACAGAGCAGCTTTACACTGGGAGCCATCTTGCGATTAAGGCGACACTGGGGGATAAGCAACCCTTAAAGTATATCAAGAATGTATTGGAAAATCTCTCCATCATCCCTCAGCATATTCCAGAGCTAAAAAGATCAACCGCCCGATCTGGCGTGATATATGCATTGAGCCGGGCTTTAGCTTACGGAGAAGAACTTGATCCAGCCGAGCTGGCAAAGGGATTCCCCGAATTTTAAAATGATGGGTCATAATTCTCCCAGGAAGATTATGCGGCTTGTGTCAAGGATGCTCAAATTCTGTCGACTCGGCTGGTCTCTGAGATGAAACTGAGGAGCTATCAGGCGGCTTATGGCGCCAATCATACTCGGATTCCACCACCTGACTTGATAACAAAGAGTTTGGCTCCTCAATGGCGCGAGCATGTTTTTGCCCCTGAAGTTGACCCGTCTTCAATTCTTGATGACGAGGCTGTGTTCCAGGCTTTATCTCACTGCAACCGGGATGCAGACAACCTTCAGAATCAGGAGACAGAAGACCAGTCGGTGGATAACCCGGAGGCGTCTCACGCGCAAGATTAGCCGCCACTGACCCGGATCATGCGGTCAGCGATTTGAGCTTCCTCAACTGTTGCCTTGTCAACTTAAGCCCCCAAGTATTGGCGGAAAAACAATTTGTGGCTTCCTTAAGCATGTAATAGGGATAGTCGAAAACTGTTGTCGTGCCATCATGCACGTTTTGCACGTTTGATGCTAGATACTTTATTTGATGTTTCATCATCCCGTCCGTGCAATCCTTCTATTGACGGGCCTTTTGATAAGATATAGCTGGGCAAAATGACCCGGCCTTTGATCTTGATTTTAACAATCTATTCCTCTTCCAACAAGGTTATCTTGTCGATTGGCTCACGCATACTCAATCGTTTAACCCGGTCCTTGAAGCATGGGCCGGTAAAAATTTTGAACCTGAAACTTGCTGTAATAAACAAGCCAAATAAAACAGTATTTGATAAGCCGACTCAAGGAATCTTGGACAAAATTGATGCCCAAGCATAAGGTCCTTTGTTAGCCTCTTTAAGAAATAACGTAATTTGGTGCTGTCATGCAGCCGATAACCTGGTTATTTTCATGCAAAAACCGGTAAAAACAGGGTCGTGCCCAGAATATTTTTGTGTGATGAGTTTCATCACATAGTATTTATGTTGGGGATTGTTTCCCGAAGGTTAGAAATATAAGGTAACCCCCTTTGAAGGCACTTTTGGTGGTCCTAGCCTTAACACAAAGGAGACATGATTATAATGCCGGCTTTCGAGGCTCGACAGAAAAAGACCGGCTTTTGAGGCTCGGGTCTTGCTTCAATGAAACGGGTATGATAACCCATAGTTTATCCTAGCTTTCCATATGCCGGCTCTCTCATGACTCAAGCCGGTGTTTTAACCTTAACGAGTTCAGGGTCCGAAAAGGATTGACTCATCAAGAGTTCACGGGGTCATCTGATCGGAGTCGCATCAAGCATACAGGCAGGTTTAACCATGTATGGCATTTATTTTTGCCGGGTCAAGAGGGTGAGAAAGCTAAGCCCGGTGGACTGGAAGCCCCCAAATGCCCTTGATAAGGTGGCATTGTTATGCCGGGTCACAAGGGTGAGAAAGCTAGACTCGATGAGTCGGAAGCCCCCAAGTGCCCTTCGTTTCAAAAAATAAAGACTCAAACTCATCTTGTAAGTTGAAATGACAAAATACGCCGGCTTTATTTATACTTGAAACATAAAGAAGTATATACAGAAGTCTGCAAGGGGGGAAGAAATTACAAAAAAGGAGCCGGCGGACCTAGGTTTTAATAAGGCCACTGGTGTTCCAGGGCCGACTTATTTCTCTCTTGGAGACATAAGATTTCTTCTTTGATACCCTCCAGAGTTATGAATTTCATTCAGGGATTCAGGGGCTAGTGGTACTAACTGTTATTCAACTGCTTGGGATTACTTTGAAACCCCCCTTGGTTATTATGCTGATTGCCCTGGCCAGGATGTTGCCCATTGCCATGATTTCCTTGATGTTGAAAACCAGCCCCTGGGCCACCTTGCGACCTGTCGGGTCCATGTTGACCCGGGTGTCCTCCACCATTGTCTCCTGAGTTATTCTGGAAATCCTGGCTACGGAACTCTTGCATGATATAACAATTCTCCCAAGAGTGGCTAGCCGGCTCATCTTGGGTGTTGTGCTTAGGACAAGGTGCTTTAAGCGCCTCCTCATAATTGCGAGGCTTATTCCCATTGTAAGCTCCTCCGGGTTGACCGTTCCGACGTTGGTTCTTGAAACCTGTATTAGTGTTGGCCCCAAATTCTGACCCGCCATTCGGCTGCTTCCGCTTATTATTTTGAGCCCCCTGGTTGCCTCCTAGACCATGCTGACCTTTTCCTCCTTCAGCTTTTTTGCCTTTGGAGGTCTTGTCCTCGTCTGAGCCGGGATCCTTCGTGCTATCTGACTCGGCATACCTGGTGAGGACGTCCATCAAGTCGCCCATGTCTTGCACCTTTCGCTTGAGCCGTCCGAGCTTCAGAACCAAAGGCTGGAAGTGACAGTTCTTTTCCAATATTAGGACTGCCTGAGCCGCCGTGATGCTATCCGACGAGTGGATGATTTCCGCGACCCGGCGAGACCAGTGGTGAGCCGACTCGTCTACTTGTTGAACGCAATGCTGTAGATCTACTATCGTCATAGGCTTCTTGCAGGTTCCATGGAAATTCTTGATGAATCGCTCTTTCAGCTCAGTCCATGTGTTGATGGAGTTAGGCGGCAAGTTTTTCAACCATGTCCGAGCCGGTCCTTCCAACATCATGGTTAAGTATTTAGCACACACAGCGTCGCTGACATCCCGCATTTCCATCGCCAACTCATAACTCTCAATCCAAGACGCCGGCTCAAGATCTGCTGTGTAGTTTGGCACCTTACGAGGCCCCTTGAAATCTTTGGGCATGCGCTCTGCGCGGAGCACCGGGGATAAGCATGGTATACCAATTGTCTTACTGTTGGACCCAACCCCCAAACTTGCCAGTTGAGGGTGAAGCTGCTGGATCTCCCGTGCTACCGCTTTCGCTTCTGCCTGTCGTGCGCCATTTGCAGCGTCAACGACCGCCTGGGCGTCTGATGGCATGGGACGGGTTGGCGAGACCTGAAGCTGCTGTCTTCGCCCTCTGCTAGAAATAGCCGGGGACTCCGCATGACAGCTCTTGCTAGCATAGGGAGTGGAATGCATCTGATCCCGGCTGTACGAATAATGTGCCTGTTGTACCACAACAGTTTTTAGCATCTCGATGGCGTTCCTAGCTTCAACCTCAAGAGGGGAGTTTCCATTAATAGGTAACGCTTCCAAATTCCAGGTTGCAGCCAACATGTTGTCAACAGGATTGGAAAAGTGGCCCCGTGGCGTGGGAAATCGCCGAGGCGGAGACTGAGCCGGCGGGGGTTGAGCTGGTTCTTCTTGCCGATTTTCGGGCTGCTGAACTGTTCCTGGTGTTTGTTGTGGGGTGTTAAAAAGCTGTTGTGGCTCAAGGTTCGGAGGGAGTCCACGTTGGCGTCTTCTCTCGTAAACCGCCTCCGATGCCTCTCTCTGAACCCCTAATCGCCAGGCCTCAGCTTTAAGGCGCTCCGACTCTTGATGTATGCGAGCCTGCAAATCCGCCATCCACGCATTTTCAGCATCTATCTCCTTCTGTACCTCAATTATTTGACTACGCAATTTGGTCAGCTCCACATTGCGCTCCTCCTGCTTTTCCGCAGTGACCGGGTTATCCACGAGTTTTGCCATCTCAGCCATGAGTTCAGCCATGGCTTGAGCCGGTGTTTTAGTTGACCCGCCAGAACCTCCAGCTGCGGACGGGTCGGGAACCGCCCTAGCTCCTGCCATGTAAATGACAACTTGTCGAGGTGACTCATTGTATTCCTCGTGGGTTTCGGTCTCCAATGAGCCCCCAAGTCCACCATCGTAAAGAGGGCAGATTGACTCTGTGTCTCCTATGGATGATGTACCGTCCGAGTTAACGAGGGTGTCTCCGCTGGAGGCCGGCTCATCCGAAAGGCTGACCCCTTGCGTGAAGCCAACGAATACATGTTGAAGACTGCCCCAACATTGATTGGATCAGGCACTCTGAGCCGGCTCGTCGATGTCGACGTAGATGTCCCAAGCCGGCTCATAGATCTTGTTACGGTGGTTCTTGACCATCTGGTGCATCGCAAACTTCCCGAATCCTGATTGGATCCCCTTCGAAAACTCAACTCCACCGGGCGAGAGCCCCACGATGGGCGCAAATTGTCGTGGTTTTATCAACCCGGCAGATGTCCTCGTAACAGGACTTAGGCGTGAGTCCATCGCCGCTTGGTGGCGACTCGAAGGGGTTAAGCGAGAGAGAGACAGTCGGGTTTACCCAGGTTCGGCCCCTCCTATGGAGGTAATAGCCTACGTCCCGCTTTTTGTGTATTGGATGGATAGATCTCGATTACAAGGGTGCGGAATCGCTAACCTAGCTATCGAGAGGTTGTAACCTTTTAGTTTCGGCCCTAGGGGCCTGCCTTTATATACAGGTCAAGCCCTAGGGTTTACAACAGAGTCCGGGTCATATCATGACCCGTGATCTACTACGTCTCTAACTTATCTTGCACCTTAAGGAAACTTTAACCGGCGTCCTTAGCTTCACGGGCTTTGAGCCGCCGTCTTTAGGTGTTGGGCCGCCTGGCGACTCAATGAGCCGCCGCCTTACTTGTATTCAGGATACGGCCCATTGAAACTTGATGGCGGGGTTGTTGACATGTTAACCCGGCCCAGTATGGCGGGTTACACCGTGGAGTTATATCCCCAATAGGGGGTAACCCCCAATCCTTATATTAAATTGTGAAGGTCTATTTTAGGAGGGGTTAGATTATATATTTTTTAGCACTTGGCTCCCATCCCCCAAACACCGATGGGTTGTGCCCCCCTCAGAAGAATATCAGGTGCTCCCACACCTTAGATGCTATATGGTGATACGAGCTCCTCAGAGCCATTAGATATGAGATCTAGCGGTTCCGAGGAGTTCTAAATGCTTTTGCAGAAAAAACTTATTGAGTTTGGGAACTGTGCATAATTATTAGAAAAACTACTCAGATACCATTGGATCTCAGATCCAATGGCCTCGAACCTCGTATCACCGGCTCCCACACCTTAGATGCTATGGTGATACGAGCTCCTGAGAGCCGTTGGATGTGAGATGGAGCGGCTCCTAGGAGGTTTTAATGGTTTTTGCAAAAAAAACCCTCAAATAGTTTCGGAATTCCTCACAAGTACAAACTACTCAGATGCCATTGGATCTCGGATCGAATGGCCTCGAAGCTTGTATCAACGTAGCAAGGTGCGGGAGCATCTGACGTTCTTTCGTTTGCGAGAATATCAGGTGTTACCACACATTAGATACTATGGTGATACGAGCTCCTGGGACATCCAACTCTCCCGGCAGGAGGTCTAAATGATTTTTTGCAATCTAGCCCTCAAAGAGTCTAGGAATCGCGCATAAGTATAAAGACTACGCACAGGCCATTGGATCTCAGATCCAACGGCCTAGAAGCTCATATCACTGCAGCCTCTGTGCTGCGGGGATCACATGAATATCAGGTGCTCCCACACCCTAGATGCTATGGTGATACGAGCTCCTCAGAGCCATTGGATCCGAGATCAAGCGGCTCCCAGGAGGTCTGAATGTTTTTTTGGCAAAAAGGCCCACAAAGAGTTTGGGAATTGCACATAAGTAGAAAGACTACTCACATGCCATTGGATATGAGATCCAACAACGTAGAATTTCGTATCACCATAGCATCTAAGCTAAGGGGAGCACTTGATATTCTACGCCTCTGTCACTTTTGTCCCTAAACTAGTAGAGTACGCGAAACTGGTGCCGTAACTTGTTTAACCGCGCAAAGTGTTTCTGCAAAAAATTTCCCTTGTACACAGAAAGATCGGAACAACACATGGGGGTCCTACTTGTCATGGAACAAATTTAAACCCAAAAATAAAAAAATCACAAGTTCGAGTGTTTCTGCAAAAAAATTCCTCATACACAGAAAGATCGGAACAACACACGGGGGTCCCACTTGTCATGGAACAAATTTAAACCCAAAAATAGAAAATCACAAGTTCGAGATTCGAACAGGCAACCTCGAGCAGACAAGCGTATGTCTATAGCAAACTGAACTAGGAACGATTGTTTTCTTGTGTGCATAACTCTTCTTTATATAATCATGAGTAGAGTAGAGTGACTAGTTCGTTAACACGCGGATATTCAATTTGGCTCTAGGGAGCATATGCTCCTGCGTGTTGAAAATGAATTTTACAAATGTCAAAAAAATTGAAAAAATATATATGTGTTCATTGTCACATTCAAATGGTACATACAAATTTGCAGGTGAAAAACATAAGTATTTTGACCTGTACAAAAAAAACAAGTCGAACACCAAATGTTACCTCCAAATGTTACACTTAATTTTGTTTTTTTCACCGACGAAACATTGATGTCCCATATGGCATGAAAATTGGCAAGCACACTTGTCACATTAATATGAACATCTACAAAAAAATTCAGAATTTTTAAAATTTATTTACTATTTATTTTGATTTTACTGTTCATTAGGGAGCATATGCTCCCCAGAGCCAAAAATCCACGTCCGTTAACACGTGCCTTCACATTGACTTACTTATTGTCTGGTCCCTTGTCTGCGATCTATCTCTCCTCTCCTTCTACCTTTAGACGCACGTGCAAACACGAAGAGCGGTGCGAGCTAGCTGAGGTGTATTTATCACAAAAAAATGCTTGGAAAAAAATAGACGAATCGCCTCGGAACAAGAGACCTCGGAACAAGAGACAGAGCAAACCACACCTATCCTCCATGCCATGTTAGCAAGGAAATGTGTGGCTAGTGGGGTGTTTTCGACCGACTGGCTTGGTCCCGTGTTCGAACCATGGCTACATCAATATTTTTACACGCACATTTTCCTCCATGTTGAGATGTGGGACACCCTACCGCGTGGTTTCTGGCTCCTCCTCGGTGGTACTAGCATGCATATTTTCTTTCTTGCGATGTGGGACGCCCTACCGCGTGGTTTCTGGGTCCTTTTCAGTGGTAGCGCCAACGTTTGTAGTGAGTAGTCAAATAAGAAACTCCACCTTTCCCTTCGAGTACATCTATGAAGCATGGTGGCTAGCTAGTTGGGCTAGTGCGACTGATTAGCTCGGGGCTAGGGTCTCGGGTTCATATCGCCGCCGCCACATTTGTTTTTTCACGCAATTTTGTTCTCCCCTCCTTGCCTCTACTACTAGGTAAATTAAAATATCCACCACTACGTTGCGTTGGTCTTTGGGCGCGGCAGGAATTAATGATGATGACTCCACCATTAAAATCCTCTGCCCCCTGATGTGAAAAGGAATTGACTTGGGTTTCCCATGGTCAAAACCAAAGATTTACCGATTTCTCGCTGCTCCTCCGCCTTCCCGTAGATTGCATTACCTTTCAGCCGTTTTGCCCCCTTTGGTTCCTTTCCCCATTGCTTTTATCGGGTTCCATGGCGGCGCATGAGATCACCGAGTCTGAGGTGAGGCGTTTGACAGAGGAGCTCCAGGCCAAGGATGCGAAGCTCCGAGCCAAGGATGTGGAGCTTCATGAGCTCAGGGAGGAGAAGAGTGACATGCTCCTCCATTACGAGCGGGAGCTCATGGAGCTTCTAAAGAAGTAGGAGTCCACTACAAAGACACTTGAGGCGTCGGCGACGTTGTTGCAGAAAGCGACAGATACGAGCAGTCAGGTTGCCGTGATGGTGAGCCGGCTACAACACGAGCCGGCCGATCATGACGAGGTCCAGGATCGCCTCAGTCACTTGCTGGACCATGTTGCCTCACACGTGTTACGGCTGCGCAATGCTTACCGTCTAACCAACGCGATCGTGCCGGCCGTCGGGTTAAACCCGTTCGAACACCCCCATCGACTTCAATGAGCCGCGGTTTCCCAACCTAGTATCCTTCTTCACATTTCTCTCCGAGGATCCAAACCGTCTCCACGAGGTGGTCGGGGCGGAGTTGGACAAGGAGGGGGTGCGGGCGGCCATCGCTGTTGCCGCGCAAATCCTCTTCCGACATCGTCACCAGAATCAATTTGTGGCATTGGACACTATCTTTGACGAGCTTGCTCCCATCGACCGGGAGCGGGCTCTGCGGGTGATGCCACCATGCATCCGCACCATCGTGCTCGTGGAGAAGCAGAGGGACTTCGGTTCTATTTAAGCGTCCATGTCACGGCGTAACATGACCGTTGGATAAAATCAGACGGTCTAGACAAGGTCAGTTAATTTTCTTCTGGTGGGTATAATCAGTTTACTATGCATCAATTTTTATTGTCATATCTTACTACACTCGCAACAAGATAAGACTGGCCTATGAACCACTTCACATGCCTAGAAGTAGTGTAAGTTCATGTGGCTGACGTGTTTCACACTCCTCCGTCGTAAGAGTTGAAACACGCTGTAATAAAAAATAATTTTCTTAGAAACAGTGGAGACGCTGTACCGCGCGGATCCTCCTCCACGGTTGTCGGGAACCTTTCTACACTTACTTTCGCCGACGTGTGGGACATCCAGCATATGGGTACACTTGCCATGCACCTAATTAGTTGAGTGCACAACTGCATGGTAGACTCACCCCGGTTGTAGCACCGCAGTAATGCCCAATGAGCCATCAAATCACAAAACCCCAGCTTTCCAGCAGTAAGTTGGACGGACGAAGCAACCATCATTTCACTCTTCTCCCTCATCTTCCTCTCTTCAAGAAAACCCCAACTAGCTTCTCCCTCATCTTGTTCCTCATTTGTTCAAGAAAACCCCAACTCGCTTCTGCCATTATTCTTTTGTCTGAAAGAAGGAGAGGTGAGCGCATCAATGGTGTTGCTATACTTCCGTTCCAATCATCTTTTGCAATCCAGCGACTGATCCTAACTCCCTCTCTCTTCTTCCTTTGGGTTTGCGATTATGGTTTTCTTTTCCTTTTATTTCTATTCGATAGTTTCTTTATGGACCCTGGAGCAGGGACCAAAGTGATGTCTATGGATCTGGCCAAAACCGTCGAGGCTGAGAGTCCGAAGAAGCACAAGCACCCTGCCGAGACGACCACAAACAAGCTCAAGTCCATCGCCTTGGCCACTGTAGCACATCGCAAGGTTCCCTCCCCAGAATCCCTCGTTAAGCCGCTCGAGGTAATATCTCTTGACGACGATCTATTTGGCGATCTTGATGATGTTTTTTGATTTAACTCCAAAGTGCTTGCTAATATGCGGGGTTTATGTAATGTATACGTAGTTTTAGTAGTATAACTTTCTGGGCGATCTTGCATGTGATTTTTGTGTGCCAAATGACAGTTCTAAATAACTCTCTTGACCAAAACATGCGAGTGGCTGACATGCATATGATTTGTGCACATAACACTCATTTCTTGTAGATTAATTTCAACTACTTGATGAACATAAATGCTAGTTGTAGGAAATGCAAAATTTTAGCTCTCGTGCCTTGCAAAAGAGTGTAGTAGCCTGAGTAACGTGTTATGTATATTGTAAGTAATCCCTTTGTTCACAAATATAACATGTTGCAACTTTTTTGTGAATCTGATGTAGACATGTTTTAGTGTTTTTGTTCACTGATTTCTCTGTGTATATGTCGTCATATTAAAATATTGAATAGCATCTTATATTTCTGAACGGACGCAGTAATAAAATATTGGTTTCTGTGTGAATTACAATAAGGACCGCCTGGGAGATGAAGTTTACAAAATCATGCCATATGAACTGGAAGGCCTGAGGGTGTGCACGAGGAGTACCAAACTATGCAGCTACGGTGTCCTTGTAGCCGCATGTCATGAACAAGTGTTTGTTGTTAGGCGTGTTCTCGAGGGTGTACTTCAACACAAAATTTTTGTAGTTGTGCCTTCGATTACGAAGGATGTGGTTCTTGTGAAGCTTCCCAACAAATGTGATGTCGACTTTCTTCATCGTCATATTTATGAGTGGAGAGACCACACTGTTAGTTTGTCCAAGGTTTACAAGATGGTGAAGATGCCGGTAGACCTCTGTCATGATGTCTATGGCCTAGTTAGACTTGTGGGGTAGATCACGTAGGTCGGTGGCAAGAAATAGTCTGTAGAGTTTAATTGGTGCAAACTTGCTTGTGTGTAGTAAGTAATATTGTTCAGTACTTGATTTGTGTGTGTGAACCCTGTATGGGTTAGTACTGCTGCTTTTGTATTGTGGTGAATCATGAGAACACTATGTTAATGTTTTAGAAATGGTGATCCTATAATACCATTTTCGGTTGTCTGATGTCTGTATTTTTTCATCCCAGTACAATACTCCCTCTGTCCATAGAATAATATGTTTACTTTTTATTGTGAATCAGATGTATATAGAGTTAGCCACGTTTTGGTGCGTTTGTTCACTCAATTCAGTCTGTCTATTTTGAAACATCCAGATCATCTTATTTTTGTGGACTGAGGGAGTATATATCACTTATGGTTACACCCGAATATATGTATGCATTTTCGGGTTTATTGCACCCACCAGGATTTCCAATCCCGTGGATGTTTGCTCCATATGAGTTGTCAGGACCTTTGTCCCGTCCTGCTCATGGGAATAAGAATGGGCCCTGCATGCCACCCGTAATTGGACGAACAATCTTCAATGTAGAACTTGAACATAGTGATTTCTTGGTAAGGATTCAGTCGTGTCACATAAAATAAATCTCATTGATTCACCATCATGTTTTCTTACTTTTGCTGCAATTTTATGATGCAGGTTTTGCCTTGTCAGTTATAGAATAAACTATTTGGTTTGATCTATGATAGTTATTGTAGGAGGTATCTCATCTCATGAATTATCAATAACGAAGGCACTATCCATCACTTATATTAGTGGACACGATTGGATACGTCTGTTGTCTAACTACAATCTGAAGCCATCTGATCAACTGCAGTTTACTAAACAAGTCATAATTAGTCCATGTCGCCTTTAAAAAAGGAAAGACGGCTGGATCAGGCTCACGGACTAGGAGGATGTTCATATTGCTCGAGTGTACTCTCGCTTAAAAGTGCTGGGTAGCACGGTTATAAAGTTAAAGTCTGAAATCACAGAGGACGCGAGACGAGCGCTACTGTCTCGGACATTGGCACCACCTCCAGCATTGACAGCTGCAGTGGATCGTGCATCGGCACCTGCTCCGACACTGGCACTGATAGCAGCTGCAGCTCAACCTGATCCACCAGAGGATTGGGAACCGACCGCATCAGCCGGTCAGGCCGATCTACTAGAGAACTCGCACCCTCTCCGGCAGCAGCGGCGGCATGGGCACCAGCTCCAACACTTGAACTTGCACCCATAACTGCTCCAGCCCGTGCAGCGTCAACGGAATCAACAGTTGCAACGGTAACAAACTGGGTTACAGTTCGCACTTCATATACCAAAGTCCTTACAAAAACCGACATCTCCACCGTTTTCGTAAGCATTGGAGAGCCCAAGTGCTTCGTTCTTTTGGTGCTGATCTAACTATTTGTGTATCTTCTTGTTCGCCAACAGAAAATTCCTAGAGCATCGAGGGTGTTGTTCAATAATCCGGCTGACCGTGGCCAAGTTTCTCTTACCATGCGCAGCCGTGATGTGAATGAACGTATAAAATATACCGTAAGTAGAAAGGATGGTCGCATGACAATTGATGCTAAAGGATGGTCGTTGTTTATAACTCAATCAAATCTTGCGGTCGGGGTTGATCTCAGAATGGAAGTATCCTCGAAAGGAGAGCTGGTCCTAATCAAATTCGAAATTCTTCAGTAGCAGCACACAACTGACGAACTGATATATGATCTGAGATCTTCTGATGTAATATATGCCACACGCTGAAACAAGTGTCATGTGTGTGTAAGTAGTATTATATCACGTAGGAATTGCAACTCTAATTGCTGGTTAGGAACTAATCGTTCGATTTTAATATAGGTTTTTTACATCTGTGCCCCTCGTTCCTTAGCTGTACTCATCCATCCACACGCCCTTACAATTTGCTCACTTTTCCCTACTCTCTTGTTGAAAACGCTCACAAAAGGTCACAACGGAGGATGCCGTCGGGTTAATGGTTTGACCGTTAACTCTGACGTGTGGGGCCGCGTCGTAAGGGCAATTCCAAATCATACGCCCACGTCCGCTTGGGGCAAAACGGACAGACGGGCCGTCACTCGTGGCGGCGTCCAACCTACCCCCACCGCCCAAAGTAAATGCGCACGCGCGGCGGGGCCCGGTCGTCAGCCACCCACCTTCGTGTCGCCGTCCTTCTTTAAGTGGAAACCCGTGGACCGGCCAGTCACACTCCACACAGTAGCTTCCGCTTCCAAAGCCAATCCTGCCCCCTCCACCCCCGGCAGTTTCTAGAAACCCTAGCCCGCGCTTCGTCGCCATGACCTGGCCGTGGTCCGGGAAGGGGAAGCATGGCCATGAGGCCGGCTCATCCTCTGGTAGGCGCCGATCCTGCCGCTCTAGGAGCTCACCACCACCGCCGCCCCCGCCGCCTGCTCTGTCCGCTCCGGCCGCTCTGCCCGCATTTGCAATCGGTCCGCCGGCCGCCCCGCAGCGCACGCGCCCGTACGTCGGCACGGAAATATGCTGGAGGTACTGGGAGACGGCCACGCCATTGCCGTGGGGAGATGCCCACCTCCCGAACAACTGGCATCTGTCCGCGGAACGGTTCCAATCCCCCCGCTGCCGATGAGCGGCCGCGCTCGCCGTGAGGAGATCGACCGACGTCGCGCGCGCCTGCCTCCGGATCTCCTCCACGACCCAAGGTACGGCGTCAACTCGCCGCTGTGGGATACGTGGCTCCACGACGAGCACGACATGCGGCGGCAGTCTTTTTTTGCCGGTCGTCCACCTAGCCCACGGCGACGATGTGCTGCTAGCCCGCCCCAAGTGTGCGGTCGTAGGCGTGTCTGCGGTCTCACCCTGACACCATCTCCGTCCCCGTCACCACCACCTCCGATGACCGAGGAGGAGGAGGCCGAGCTCATTAGGCGTGTCATGGAGGAATCCGCACGCACACACGACGAGCGTCAATGGACGGACATGGAGAGGGCAATGGCCCTCTCTGCGGTCGGTGACGTGGCCATCCCTGAGCTGGAGATGGCCGTCGTCGTCAAGGAGGAGGTGAAGGAGGAGGTGGCGGAGGATCCGGCCCTTGCGGCATGGAACCTCCGGCGCCAGTCGTGGGGATGGTCGGCCACTGCGGCGGAGATGGCCGACGCACTGGCTGTCCAGCCGTGGGCACCTACGCCGCCGCGGTCACCCGAACCGGAGCAGGAGCCACAGGAGGAGGTGTTGCAGGCACCGCAAGCGCCTCCGGCCTGGCAGGGGCCGCCAGCCCACCTTTGACAGCCGCCTCCCTACGTCGACCTCACTAGCGATGACGACGAGTAGGACGACGCTCCTAAAGACGGTGGCGGCTTCACCGGCGGGCGGAATTGTCTATAGTTTATATGTGTTATATTTTTATTTGTGTTTTTATATTAGTTGCTACTGGCATTGTGTATAATGCACTAGAACTATCACTGGCCTCTATGGTCGGCATTAATGTTTAATTAAAGCTAATGCATGGTAATGTGATGTGACCGGTATACACCCACGCCAGACTGAACAGTAGAGTTAGAACCCAACCAAATACGATTCTTGTATTATCTTACCGAAAGGTTTGATAGGGTTAGGCAGATGCCCCATTATTCGTAAACAAGAAGAAATCCAGTGAATAAATACCTGCATCTGCAATAAGACAGATGGCCATCATCTAACCACTTATATGCCGCCAATCCTATGTGATGTTTGAATATGATGTGATTTGATGATTAATTAAGGTAAAAACTTGAATTTGAACTAACATTTGAATTATAAGCGACGTGTTGAAAGAGACCTAAGTTGTAATGATCATGTTACCCTATGTTGAAATGATCTAATAGCAAACAAAACAAAAATAGACTCCTAAACCCTAACCCTTTATTGCAAAACCCATTATTATGAAGACAGTTTAAAATTTCAAAAATGAAAAATACATTCAGATCCTTCTTACTAACACTGAAATGTAGCTCTGGTGATTTTTTTATTTCATTTATTTTTCGTAAACATAAACCCAATGTCGCTCACTTCTCGAACTCTATACAACCCCGTACGTGATAGCTCATATGTGTGAAAGAGTTTTCATGGAAATGTCCATAAACCAAGATTTTTATTTTTTGCCATAACCATGTCACATACAAAGGCATTGTGAGAAGGTTTTACATTTTTTGAATTTTTTTAAATTTAGTTCTGCTCATTTGAACTTGGAAACGGTAGCTCATCTCAAAAGAAGTTTTTTCTTAAAAAGGTCCCTAAACCGAGGTTTATATTTTTTAGGGTAACTATGTCTTATAAAACGACGAACAGGGAAGGTTTCATATTTTTTTGATTTTTTTTGAATTAGTTAAGGTCATTTGAAAGTTGGTCAAACTTAAGATAACCCCGCTGACCGGCTCAAAACCCAACAGCATCTCTACAAACCCTAACGTCGAACTGCAACCGTCCGATCATACCCTAGCGCCAAGCGAAAACCGTCGGATATGGTCTTCTAGAAGGATACGGGCTGGCTCCATGCCATTGGATCACATGGACGGCTCTGCATCGTTGGATCGTTGGGCGATCCGCGAGACGTTGGTTCTGCTCACCCACTCGCCCGCGGGAAAAAAAATAAGTCCTGGTTGGTCCTTCACTACGCGTTGACTGTCGAGGGAGGAGGCACCGATCCGGATCCCCGTCCCCCAGCCCTAGCTCATCCGCCTGCTCCCTCTCCCCGCCGGCACCCGAGCACGCCCCTCTCCGAGCCCATCAGCCATGCCACCACCCCGCCAGTACTACACAATCGAACACCGTCTCTTCCTCCTTCGGCAGGCCCAAATCCAGAGGCAAGCGAGGCTACCTCTGGAACCGGAGGAGGATTTCGAGGAGGGGTCGGAGATGGAGGAGGAGGAGCCGCAGGAGGCGGAGGAGGAGGCGCCGCCGCAGGAGCCGGAGGAGGAGGCACCGCCGCAGGAGCTCGAGGTGGAGGCGCCGCCAGTCTACTATCTGTGGACCGACCAGGTGGCGATCCTCAACACCATCCGCTCGGAGCAGGCCCGGCGTCTTCGTTAGCAGCAGATGGAGGCAGCGCGGGCGGCGCAGGAGGAGGCGCAGGCGGCGGCGCAGGCGGACCAGGCTCCCACGCAGCCGGATCAGACTCCGGTGCAGGCGTATCAGGCCATCTCCGACGACGAAGACGCGTAGTGCACTAGGTAGTACGTAGGATATATATTGTATGCTTTCGCTATTATGCTATCTGAGCTATGTTTAGCTGACTCTGGTTGCTGGTTCTATTCTCTAGTGTCATGGATGATTGTAATAGGGTCGACTAAACTATTTTTGTTTTTGCTGATGCTTCAAAAAATATATTGCATGCTTTTGTACATGGCGGGAGTGACATATGGGTGGGTAAAAAAGGTGGGAGAAGCCCACACGTAGTACTGCACCCTGGCCTCGGTCTGTGGCACCTGGAAGGCGGAGACGCATGCGAGAAGAGAGGAACCAGTGGCAGCGACCGTCGCTGCGTCCGTGGCGGCGTGCATCGGCGCATGCAGGCAGGCTAGCTGGATCACGTGGCATGCATAGCAGGCTTCTGTATCGTGGCGGCGCACGTCGATCGATATGCCCTAGACTTTAATTGCCACGCTGAATTGATGCTGCGGAGGTCAAAGGCTGAGACGGTGTGAACTATGAATCGATCGAGGAGGCGCGTGCGAGAAGGGATGAACCGGCAGCAGCGACAGTCGCTGCGTCCGTAGCGGCTCGCATCGGCGCATGCAGGCAGGCTAGCTGGATCATGTCGCGCATGCATAGCAGGCTTATCGTGGCGGCGTGCATCAGCGCATGGACGCGGGCGTTTAATTCAACGGCCCAAACGAAATCACGGTCCAACGGTCCAACCAGCGCCACCGTCCAACAGGGGACACAGTCCAGCGCGGCCCCACACGTCAGAATGGTCAAAGGGGGGCGACACAGTCCAACGCGGCCCCACTTGGCAGGTCCAACGGGCGACACAGTTCAGCGCGGCCCCACAGGTCTGTTGGAAATATGCCCTAGAGGCAATTAATAAAGTGTTTATTATTATCATATTTCCCCGTTCATGATAATGGTTTATTATTCATGCTAAAATTGTATTGACCGGAAACTTAATACATGTGTGAATAGATAAACAAATACCGAGTCCCTAGTAAGCCTCTACTAGACTAGCTCGTTGATCAAAAGATGGTCAAGATTTCCTGACCATGGACATGAGTTGTCATTTGATAACGGGATCACATCATTAGGAGAATGATGTGATGGACTTGACCCAACCGTCAGCATAGCATATGATCGTTCAGTTTAATGCTATTGCTTTCACTATGTCAAATACACGTTCCTCTGACCATGAGATCATGCAACTCCCGGATACCGTAGGAATACTTTGGGTGTATCAAACGTCACGACGTAACTGGGTGATTATAAAGGTGCACTACAGGTATCTCCGAAAGTGTTTGTTGAGTTGGCATGGATCAAGATGGGGATTTGTCACTCCGACTATCGGAGAGGTATCTCTGGGCCCTCTCGGTAATACAGCATCACAGAAGCCTTGCAAGCACCGTGACTAAAGAGTTAGTTGCAAGATGATGTATTACGGAACGAGTAAAGAGACTTGCCGGTAACGAGATTGAACTAGGTATTGGATACCGACGATCGAATCTCGGGCAAGTAACATACCGCCGGACAAAGGGAACAACGTATATTGTCATATGAGGTTCACCGATAAAGATCTTCGTGGAATATGTAGGAACCAATATGAGCATCCAGGTTCCGCTGTTGGTTATTGACCAGAGAGTCGTCTTGGTCATGTCTACATCATTCCCGAACCCGTAGGGTCCGCACACTTAAGGTTCGATGACGATATAGTATTATATGAGTTATATGTGATTGGTGACCGAATGTTGTTCGGAGTCCCGGATGAGATCACGGATATGACGAGGAGTCTCGGAATGTCCGAGAGGTAAAGATTTATATATTGGAAGGTTATATTTGGACTCCGAAAATGTTCCGGAAGGTTCCGAAGACTTTATCGGATTACCGGGGGGTTACCGGAACCCCCCGGGGGGGCCACATGGGCCTCATGGGCCACGTAGGGGAGGAGAACCAGCCCACAGGGGGCTGGTGTGCCCCCCCTAGGGCCAATCCGAATTGGGCCAGGGGTTGGGGGGCCGGGCCCCCCATCCTTCTCCCTTTCCCCCTCCTACCAAGTAGGAATCCTACTTGGAGTAGGATTGGGTGGAGGGGTGCGCCACCTCCTAGGGGGGGTCCTAGTAGGACTCCTCCCCCCCTTGGTGCGCAGCCCTTGGCTGCCTCCTCCCCCCTCCCTCCTTTATATACGGAGGAGGGGCACCCCTTCGAGACACACAATTATCCCAAAGCCGTGTGCGGTGCCCCGATCTCCGTTTCCACCTCGGTCATATTTTCGGAGAGCTTAGGCGAAGCCCTGCCGGAATCACTTCACCATCACCGTCGCCATGCCGTCGTGCTGATGGAACTCATCTACTTCCTCGACGTCTTGCTGGATCAAGAAGGCGAGGATCGTCACCGAGCTGCACGTGTGTAGAACTCGGAGGTGCCGTACGTTCGGTACTCGATCGGTGGAGCTCGAAGGATTGTTCGACTACATCAACCGCGTTGTGAGACGCTTCCGCTAACGGTCTACGAGGGTACGTAGACACACTCTCCCCTCTCGTAGCGATGCATCTCCATGGATAGATCTTGCGTGAGCGTAGGAAATTTTTTCAAATTCATGCTCCGTTTCCCAACAGTGGTATCAGAGCCAGGTCTATGCGTAGATGTGATTTGCACGAGTAGAACACAAGTGAGTTGTGGGCGTGGGTGTATACATATTGCTTGCCGTTACTAGTTGTTACTTGATTCGGCGGTATTGTGAGATGAAGCGGCCCGGACCGACATTACACGTACGCTTACGCGAGACAGGTTTCACCGCTATGTGCACTCGTTGCATAAAGGTGACTGGCGGGTGTCTGTCTCTCTCACTTTAGTTGAATCGGTTTCAATGAAGAGGGTTCTTTTAGAAGATCAAAAAGCAATCACTACACCACGTTGTGGTTTTGCATAGGTAAGATCGGTTCTTGCAAACCCATAGCAGCCACGTAAAACTTGCAACAACAATGTAGAGGACGTCTAACTTGTTTTTGCAGGGTATGCTGGTGATGTGATATGGCCAAGACATGATGTGATATAAGTTGTTGTATGAGATGATCATGTTTTGTAAAGTTATCAGGCAACCGGAAGGAGCCTTATGGTTGTCTCTTTATTGTATGCAATGCCAACGCTATGTAATTGCTTTACTTTACCGCTATGAGTTAGCAGTAGTAGTAGTAGTAGCAATAGCCGGCGAGACGACCACGACGCTGCGATGGAGATCAAGGTGTCACGACGCTACGATTGAGATCAAGGTGTCAACCCGGTGACGATGGAGATCATGACGGTGCTTTGCTGATGGAGATCAAAAGCACAAGACGATGATGGCCATATCATGTCACATATATTGAATTGCATGTGATGTTAATCCTTTTATGCATCTTATTTTGCTTAGGACGACGGTAGCATTATAAGATGATCCCTTCACTAAATTTCAAGATAAGTGTTCTCCCCTAGTATGCACCGTTGCGAAGGTTCAACGCTTCTAAGCACCACGTGATGATCGGGTGTGATGGATTTTTTCGTTCGCATACAACGGGTGTAAGCCAGTTTTACACACGCAGAATACTTGGGTTAAACTTGACGAGCCTAGCATATACAGATATGGCCTCGGAACACAAGAGACCGAAAGGTCGAACATGAGTCATATAATAGATATGATCAACATGAAAGATGTTCACCATTGATAACTAATCCACCTCACGTGATGATCGGACGTGGTTTAGTTGATGTGGATCATGTTACACTTAGACAACTTGAGGGATGTTAATCTAAGTGGGAGTTCTTAAGTAATTTGATTAATTGAACTTCAATTATCATGAACATAGTCTAAATAATCTTTGCAAATTGTATGTTGTAGATCAATGGCCCGCGCTGTAGTTCCAATGAATTTTAATGCGTTCCTAGAGAAAGCTAAGTTGAAAGATGATGGAAGCAACTATGCGGACTGGGTCCGTAATCTGAGGATCATCCTCATTGCTGCACAGAAGGCTTATGTCCTTGATGCACCGCTTGGTGCCACGCCCCCTGCAGGCTCGACAGCAGATGTTATGAACGTCTGGCAGTCGAGGAAAGATGACTACTCGATAGTTCAGTGTGCCATACTTTACGGCTTAGAACCGGGGCTCCAAAGACGTTTTTAGCACCACGGAGCATATGAGATGTTCCAAGAGCTGAAACTTGTTTTTCAAGCCAATGCCCGGATCGAGAGATATGATGTCTCCGATAAGTTCTTTAGCTGTAAGATGGAGGAGAATAGTTCTGTCAGTGAGCATATACTCAAAATGTCTGGGTTGCATAACCGCTTGACTCAGTTGGGAGTTAATCTTCCAGATGATTCGGTTATTGACATAATTCTCCAATCACTGCCACCAAGCTATAAGGGCTTCGTGATGAACTATAATATGCAAGGAATGAACAAGACGATTTCCGAGCTCTTCGCTATGCTTAAAGCGGCGGAGGTTGAAGTCAAGAAAGAGCATCAAGTGTTGATGGTCAAGAAAGGCACCAGTTTCAAGAAGGGCAAGGGAAAGAAGGGGAACTTCAAGAAGAATGGCAAAACAGTTGCTGCTCCCGGGAAGAAACCCAAGTCTGGACCCAAACCCAAGACTGAGTGTTTCTACTGCAAGGGGACTGGTCACTGGAAGCGGGACTGCCCCAAGTACCTGGCAGATAAGAAGGCTGGCAACATCAACAAAGGTATATTTGATATACATGTTATTGATGTGTACCTTACCAATGCTCGTAGTAGCACCTGGGTATTTGATACTGGTTCGGTTGCTCATATTTGTAACTCGAAACAGGAGCTACGAAATAAACAAAGATTGGCTAAGGACGAGGCGACGATGCACGTCAGGAACGGTTCAAGAGTTGAAGTTATCGCCGTCGGCACGCTACCTCTACATCTACCCTCGGGATTAGTGATGAACCTAAATAATTGTTATTTGGTGCCTGCGTTGAGCATGAACATTATATCTGGATCTTGTTTATTGCGAGACGGTTATTCATTTAAATCAGAGAATAAAGGTTGTTCTATTTTGATGAATAATGGTCATGCACCGCTTGTGAATGGTTTATTCTTGTTGAATCTCGATCGTGGTGATACACACATCCATAATATTGATGCCAAAAGACGCAAAATTGATAATGATAGTACCACATATTTGTGGCACTGCCGCTTAGGTCATATTGGTGTAAAACGCATGAAGAAACTCCATGCAGATGGACTTTTGGAATCACTTGATTATGAATCATTTGAGATGTGCGAACCATGCCTCATGGGCAAGATGACTAAGACTCCATTCTCCGGAACAATGGAGCGAGCAACAGACTTGTTGGAAATAATACATACCGATGTATGTGGTCCGATAAGTGTTGAGGCGCGCGGTGGATATCATTATGTTCTCACGTTCACAGATGATTTGAGTAGATATGGCTATGTCTACTTGATGAAGCATAAATCTGAAACATTTGAAAAGTTCAAAGAATTTCAGAGTGAAGTAGAGAACCATCGTAACAAGAAAATAAAGTTCTTACGATCTGATCGTGGAGGAGAATATTTGAGTTACAAGTTTGGCAATCACTTAAAACAATGTGAAATTGTTTCACAGCTCACGCCACCTGGAACACCACAGCGTAATGGTGTATCCGAACGTCGTAATCGTACTCTATTAGATATGGTGCGTTCTATGATGTCTCTTACCGATTTGCCACTATCATTTTGGGGTTATGCATTAGAGACAGCTGCATTCACTTTAAACAGGGCACCGTCTAAATCCGTTGAGACGACACCGTATGAACTGTGGTTTGGTAAGAAACCTAAGCTGTCGTTTCTGAAAGTTTGGGGATGCAATGCTTATGTCAAAAGGCTTCAGCCTGATAAGCTTGAACCCAAAGCGGATAAGTGCGTCTTCATAGGATACCCAAAAGAAACTGTTGGGTACACCTTCTACCACAGATCCGAAAGCAAAGTTTTCGTTGCTAAGAATGGATCCTTTCTAGAGAAGGAGTTTCTCTCGAAAGAAGTGAGTGGGAGGAAAGTAGAACTTGATGAGGTAATTGTACCTCCTCTGGATAGTAGTACGCCACAGAAAGAAATTTCTGTGACACCAACACAGACCAGAGAAGAAGATAATGATGATGATCATGAAACTTCGGAGCAAGTTGCTACTGAACCTCGAAGGTCAACTAGGACACGTTCCGCACCAGAGTGGTACAGAAATCCAGTCTTGGAGGTTATGTTGTTAGACAACGGTGAACCTTCGAATTATGAAGAAGCTATGGCGAGCCCGGATTCCAAGAAATGGCTTGAGGCCATGAAATCCGAGATAGGATCCATGTATGAGAACAAAGTGTGGACTTTGGTAGACTTGCCCGATGAACGGCGAGCTATTGAAAATAAATGGATCTTTAAGAAGAAGACGGACGCTGATGGTATTATCACCGTCTATAAAGCTCGACTTGTTGCTAAAGGTTATCGACAAGTTCAAGGAAGTTGACTGCGATGAGACTTTCTCACCCGTAGCGATGCTAAAGTCTGTCAGAATTATGTTAGCAATTGCCGCGTTTTATGATTATGAAATCTGGCAAATGGACGTCAAAACGGCATTCCTTAATGGATTCCATAAGGAAGAATTGTATATGATGCAGCCGGAAGGTTTTGTCGATCCTAAAGGCGCTAACAAAGTATGCAAGCTCCAGCGATCCATCTATGGACTGGTGCAAGCATCTCGGAGCTGGAATACTCGCTTTGATGAAGTGATCAAAGCGTTTGGGTTTATACAAACTTATGGAGAAGCTTGTATTTACAAGAAAGTGAGTGGGAGCTCTGTGGCATTTCTCATATTATATGTAGATGACATATTGTTGATGGGAAATGACATAGAATTTCTGGAAAGCATAAAGGGTTATTTGAACAAAAGTTTTTCGATGAAGGATCTCGGAGAAGCTGCTTACATATTAGGCATCAAGATCTATAGGGATAGATCAAGACGCCTCATTGGACTTTCACAAAGCACATACCTTGACAAGATTTTGAAGAAGTTCAAAATGGATCAGTCAAAGAAAGGGTTCTTGCCTGTATTGCAAGGTATGAGATTGAGTAAGACTCAATGCCCGACCACGGCAGAAGATAAAGAGAAGATGAGTGTCATCCCCTATGCTTCAGCCATAGGCTCTATTATATATGCCATGCTGTGTACCAGACCTGATGTGTGCCTCGCTATAAGCTTGGGGGGGAGGTACCAAAGTGATCCAGGAGTAGATCACTGGACAACGGTCAAGAATATCCTGAAGTACCTGAAAAGGACCAAGGACATGTTTCTCGTTTATGGAGGTGACAAAGAGCTTGTCGTAAAGGGTTACGTCGATGCTAGCTTTGACACAGATCCAGATGACTCTAAGTCACAATCTGGATACGTATTTATTCTTAATGGTGGAGCGGTCAGTTGGTGCAGTTCCAAGCAGAGCGTCGTGGCGGGATCTACATGTGAGGCGGAATACATAGCTGCTTCCGAAGCAGCAAATGAAGGAGTCTGGATGAAGGAGTTCATATCCGATCTAGGTGTCATACCTAGTGCATCGGGTCCAATGACTATCTTATGTGACAACACTAGAGCAATTGCTATAGCAAAGGAGCCCAGGTTTCACAAGAGAACCAAGCTTATAAAGCGTCGCTTCAACTCCATTCGGAATTTGATTAAGGATGGAGACATAGAGATTTGCAAAGTACACACGGATCTGAATGTGGCAGACCCGTTGACTAAACCTCTTCCACGAGCAAAACATGATCAGCACCAGAATGCGATGGGTGTTAGATTCATTAAAATGTAATTGACTCTAGTGCAAGTGGGATACTGTTGGACATATGCCCTAGAGGCAATTAATAAAGTGTTTATTATTATCATATTTCCCCGTTCATGATAATGGTTTATTATTCATGCTAGAATTGTGTTGACCGGAAACTTAATACATGTGTGAATAGATAAACAAATACCGAGTCCCTAGTAAGCCTCTACTAGACTAGCTCGTTGATCAAAAGATGGTCAACATTTCCTGACCATGGACATGAGTTGTCATTTGATAACGGGATCACATCATTAGGAGAATGATGTGATGGACTTGACCCAACCGTCAGCATAGCATATGATCGTTCAGTTTAATGCTATTGCTTTCACTATGTCAAATACACGTTCCTCTGACCATGAGATCATGCAACTCCCGGATACCGTAGGAATACTTTGGGTGTATCAAACATCACAACGTAACTGGGTGATTATAAAGGTGCACTACAGGTATCTCCGAAAGTGTTTGTTGAGTTGGCATGGATCAAGATGGGGATTTGTCACTCCGACTATCGGAGAGGTATCTCTGGGCCCTCTCGGTAATACAGCATCACAGAAGCCTTGCAAGCACCGTGACTAAAGAGTTAGTTGCAAGATGATGTATTACGGAACGAGTAAAGAGACTTGCCAGTAACGAGATTGAACTAGGTATTGGATACCGACGATCGAATCTCGGGCAAGTAACATACCGCCGGACAAAGGGAACAACGTATGTTGTCATATGAGGTTCACCGATAAAGATCTTCGTGGAATATGTAGGAACCAATATGAGCATCCAGGTTCCGCTGTTGGTTATTGACCAGAGAGTCGTCTCGGTCATGTCTACATCATTCCCGAACCCGTAGGGTCCGCACACTTAAGGTTCGATGACGATATAGTATTATATGAGTTATATGTGATTGGTGACCGAATGTTGTTCGGAGTCCCGGATGAGATCACGGACAAGACGAGGAGTCTTGGAATGTCCGAGAGGTAAAGATTTATATATTGGAAGTTTGTATTTGGACGCCGGAAATGTTCCGGAAGGTTCCGGAGACTTTATCGGATTACCGGGGGGTTACCGGAACCCCCCGGGGGGGGGCACATGGGCCTCATGGGCCACGTAGGGGAGGAGAACCAGCCCACAGGGGGCTGGTGCGCCCCCCTAGGGCCAATCCGAATTGGGCCAGGGGTTGGGGGGCCGGCCCCCCCTTCCTTCTCCCTCTCCCCCTCCTACCAAGTAGGAATCCTACTTGGAGTAGGATTGGGTGGAGGGGTGCGCCACCTCCTAGGGGGAGTCCTAGTAGGAATCCTCCCCCCCTTGGTGCACAGCCCTTGGCTGCCTCCTCCCCCCTCCCTCCTTTATATACGGAGGAGGGGCACCCCTTGGAGACACACAATTGTCCCAAAGCCGTGTGCGGTGCCCCGATCTCCATTTTCCACCTCGGTCATATTTTCGGAGAGCTTAGGCGAAGCCCTGCCGGAATCACTTCACCATCACCGTCGCCACGCCGTCGTGCTGACGGAACTCATCTACTTCCTCGACGTGTTGCTGGATCAAGAAGGCGAGGATCGTCACCGAGCTGCACGTGTGTAGAACTCGGAGGTGCCGTACGTTCGGTACTCGATCGGTGGAGCTCGAAGGATTGTTCGACTACATCAACCGCGTTGTGAGACGCTTCCGCTAACGGTCTACGAGGGTACGTAGACACACTCTCCCCTCTCGTAGCGATGCATCTCCATGGATAGATCTTGCGTGAGCGTTGGCAATTTTTTCAAATTCATGCTCCGTTTCCCAACAAGGTCAGAGTTAACGGTCAAACCATTGACCTGACGGCATCCTCCGTTGTGACCATTTCTGAGGGTTTTGGACAAGGGAGTGGGGAAAAGTGAGAAAAAGTTACGGGCGTGGGGATGAACGAGTACAACTAAGAAACCAGGGGCACAAGAATAGAAATCCCTTTAATATAATGCCTGCCCTGCTTTATTCAATCTCATCGCTTCTGCTTGCGTTAGCATCCGAAACTAGCGCCGTCCCGATCGCATGCAACATTTATCTCAGGAAATGCTTTGACTTAGACCAGTGACACATGGGCTCTCAAACATGCAGGCCCACCGCGCTGTGCCCGATGAAAAGAAAAACTTCTAGTCCTGATCAACAAAGGCAGGTCTACTTATGAGTTACTATGAAAATCATCATGAAAGCCTAACAAAAATGTACCATCCTTTTAATTTTCATGTTAAACCTTGAATACAAATCTCGCAATAGAAGTTTGGTTTTAGTGCATGATGTGTGAGAGTTGGTTTTTGTCAAAGTTTAGACAAGGTAATGGAATGTAAACCTCCAACACTACTCATGATCTTTAGAATGTTGGGTGCATTAGCATGACTTTCTCTTCAAGAAGAATATGAGGCCTTGTACCAACGCATGAACTTATTTTTATTTTTTTCAAAAAGGGGAGTACTCAGCCTCTGCATCACATGATGCACACATCCAAGAACGCATGATCCTATAAACAGGTGCTTGAAGAGAGAGAAATCTTGCATTCTAGAAATCTTAATACTACGATAAAGAGTGATTAGTACAAGTGGTTGCGCTCCCTTAATACATGCAATATTTACGGTCGTAAGCCCACAAGCACCGGTTGGCACCGGCAGCAAAAGTGGTACCTATTGACATTTTGAAGCACACGCCCAAGCGGATGGGACAAACAAGAGTCAATTACACCACATGTGTCTAAACTAGGCATGAAAATTCAGTTTGGTGTTGAAACTTGCGGCGTACAGATATGTGGTTACGGAACTTGGCTTCATCATGCGGATACGGTCAGAACCACGTTTGGATATGAACTGGGCACTGACGAGGCACGCCCGTGTGGTGCGGGACCCGCTGTTAGTGGCTGGACGGCATGGGCACGGGCGCGTGGTCTGTTTTTTCGCGAAACCCCTCTGGAAGTATTATTTTCAATAGCTAAGAACACATACAACTGCAACACACGCTTACCATGCTAATAAGAAAGACTATGCTTGTTTGGTCAGTACCCACTAAATATCCTACTGGCAACAGACACAGGGTTTGAACTAACAGGTACTGGGTTCGAATCCCAGGACCCCCTTTTTTAACTTTTCTGTATGCATACAGATTTTGACAACAAAAATTCAGAAAATGCAGTTTTTGACAACAGTTTTTGACAGGAGAATTGCAAACTTTATAGTAGCAGACAATCATCATAATTGAATTTCTACTTAAATAAAGCAGCAAAACACATGTTCAGATCCTCTCATTACAACATAAGCAAAAGGGAAATTAGTTTTATGACATGTTCAGGACCCCTTTTTTAACTTTGTTGTATGCATACAGATTTTGACAACAAAAATTCAGAAAATGCCTTTTTTAACTTTTCTGTATGCATACAGATTTTGACAACAAAAATTCAAAAAATGCAGTTTTTGACAACAGTTTTGACAGTAGTTTTTGATAGGAGAATTGCAAACTTTATAGTAGCAGACAATCATCATAATTGAATTTCTACTTAAATAAAGCAGCAAAACACATGTTCAGATCCTCTCATTACAACATAAGCAAAAGGGAAATTAGTCTTATGACATGTTCAGGACCCCCTTTTTTAACTTTGTTGTATGCATACAGATTTTGACAACAAAAATTCAGAAAATGCAGTTTTGACAACCGTTTTGACAACAATTTTTGACAGGAGAATTGCAAACTTTATAGCAGTAGACAATCATCATAACTGAATTTTACTTAAATAAAGAAGCAAAACACATGTTCAGATCCTCTCGTTACAACATAAACAAAATGGAAATTAGTCTTATGACATGTCTTATGAACTACAGTTCATTCATGAACTAATTCAGTGTGCATTGTGATCTATAAGGTTTGGAAATCATCAACCCACTCTTCTTCTGGTGCATTTTGTGTGACTGGCTCCTCTTCCGCTTGCACATAAGAACTTTGTGAGTTTGGTCCAAACATAAGGTTCCAGAACCCAACACCTGGTCCAGTATATGCTTCCCCTACCCCTCTTCCAGCTCCTTGGTTGGTTGTTCCTCTGCCTCCTGTGCCAGTTGATCCCCTACCTCCCCTGCCTCCCCTGCCAGCTGCTCCACCAGCTCCTCTGTCTCTCCTACTAGTTGCTCCACCGGCTCCTCTGCCTCCCCTACCAGCTCCTCCACCAGCTCTAGCAGCTCTTCTCTTTCTTTCTCTTGAAACTGCAGTTGTTTGGTTGCTTGACTCTGGTACATCTTCTGGTATGTCTTCAGTGACTCCTCTTCTTCTAACCATGCCTCTTGACATAGCAGTTGTAACCCTGGGAGGGGGTATGTCATTTCTTGCTTGTGCAACAAATGTTGATTCTGGAAGAGCTCCATGATCCATGTTTGGTTTGTATGCTCTCCTCTCGTAAGTGGACCAAAATGCACACAATTCAGACAAATATGCAGAAACCGAAAAAATAGCATGATCAAGAGAAGTTACCGTTTGCTGCATTAGATAAACCATGGAACCTGGAGTTTGACTTGGATCCATGTGTTCATGGACTGTGTGTGGCATTATGTTCTAAACAAAGGAGAAACAATATGTTAGTGATTGTTGCCAAGTGTAAAATGTAGCATCAAAATGTATGTTGCCAACTTACAGAAATGATTGTAGGATCATCATACTCCTGTTGTTCATCATCCAAAATATTTGTAGGTTGAGGTGCATCTCTGTTGGTCTCCTCCCGCTTCTTATGGCCTTTCTTGTTGTGATCTGCACTTCCACAAAGAGAGCGGTGCATGGTTACACCATGCTTTGTCAGCTTCTTCCCACCTTCTTTCATCAACTTCTTCTCTGGATCTTTCTTTCTGTTTCTCCTTGGTCTGCCCATTACTTTAGTGTACACAGGTGGGTGTACATCAATGCCATACATCTTAATCCAATGTTCTTGGTCCCTCACTGGTTTTACATTGAAAGGTAACCTTTTTTATGTCCCTATTGCGTAGCAATCATGCACCAGGCTTGCATGATCAATTCTCTCATTTCTAGCACAAGCAATAGCATGGTGACAAGGATTGCCAGACAGGTCCCATCTCTTGGAGTTACAGGTTTCCATTTCCAAGTCCACTATGTAGGAGTGGTTTATTGACACAACCTTGAAAACCTTCTGACCAGCTCCAAAGACATTGTAGTTTGCAGCCCAATCAGTGTACTTGTCCAACCTTTTCTGAATTTTTGGGCACATTCTCATACTCCATTTCCTATCTTCCGCAACTTCCTTCTGCTTGTTGTATAACCTAGTTGTGATCTTGATGTTTATACTGTCTACCATGGGGAAAATAGGAAGTTCTCTGGATGGCAGAATCCAACTGTCATTTCAAATTAAAAAACATGTTAGTTCAATGCATTCAACCTAGAAATGCTTAATTTGAAGTGCACTACATGCTAAACTGTTAAATACTTCAGACATGTTATTGAGAAGGATGTCACACTTAGGAAAAGGATTTAAAAAAGTTTTAATCCATGTTCTCAGTGGCCATTTCTGAACCCAATTGTATGCAGGTAGACTGTCTGCCTTCATCTCGTCCATTGCTCTGGTGTATGTTGGAGTGTTTGTGGCTCTTGCAATAGCCCACATATTGTTCTTTAGTTGTTCCCCCTTATGAAGCTTGTGGAAATTCCGATACATATGCCTCACACAAAACCTATGTTCGACATCTGGCCACACCTTCGCAACTGCAGCAATAAGACCCTGTAGAACACATAAATATTGCAAGTACCCATCAAACAATGCAAGTGGACTCCTTTTGCTTATCCTGTAGAACACATAAACAATGCAATGCACATACCTTTTGCTTATCACTCATGATTGTGTATGGAGAGGTGTTGCATATGTTGAGGTCATCCTTTAGGCTAGCCAAAAACCACTCCCAGCTGCTAGTGGACTCCACTTCCACAATCCCAAATGCTAGGGGAAAATACAATCATTGGGGTCAATACCCACTTCTGTGAGTAAATTGCCTTTGTACCTGGTCTTAATGTGACATCCATCGACAAATATTATTGGCCTACATCCCATCAACCAACCTTTCATGCATGCATCTAGTGACCAATACAAAGTTGAGAAATGTTCTTTTGTCTCCTTGGTCTTCTCATAAAAAATCTCCTTTGTGCAGAGGTAGAACTTGCAGCCAGGTTTTTTTTGCCTCAACTCCTCTCCATATTCCCATAGCATCTTATACTGGTCATCATCCTCACCTCTGATCTGCTTTACTGATGCTCTTCTAGCCCTTCCCAATTTTCTCAGCATCCACCTACGAAACCTAACTAGAAAATAGCCACCGATTCGAGCACCTGACATAGACCCTAACAGAAACAGGGGAGAGAGAGGTGCTGGAGAGAGAAATCGAGGGCATGCTCACCATAGACAGGGGCTGCTTCCCTGAGATCTCGCCGGTGGGGCTCCATCATCGTCGATGCCGCCGAACAACGCCTTTGTCCCAATCGCCGCCGCCGTCGCCTACGAACGATTGGGAGGAGGAGAACTCGAGGCGAGGGAGTTGAAGAGGCAGGGTTTTGCTTCACTAATCCTGCCATATGCGGGGTCATATGCACATAACTTCCGTGCAACACCTCTCCCACCTCTGCAAGGGCTTTTCTGCATCAAAAATAATACTTCCAGGGTTTTTTTTTCCGAAAAAAACGTGACAAACGACCACGCCCACGCCGTCCAGCCACTGACAGCGGGTCCCGCGCCACGCTGGCGGGCCTCGTCAGCGTCCAGTTCGTATCGAGACAGGATTCTGACCGTATCCGCATGACAAAGCCGAGTTCCGTAACCACATATCTGTACGCCGCAAGTTTCAGCACCAAACCAAATTTTCATGCCAAGTTTAGACACCCGTGGTGTAATTGACTCGACAAAAAAAGTGTCCTTCTTGAATCATCGTTGTTGGCACCTGCATTATTGTACAAGGCCTAATTGTGTGTCCTGGAGCTTGGCCTCCCCTCCGTAGACTGCTGAAGTGCTGCTGCACGTAGTATCATCTTTCTTTCTTGTCATGTTTCATCAAAATTGACATCGATAGATGGAAAAGGTGGCAAGAGGTGTTGGTTGAGAGCTGAGGCTATTGGCACAAAAGTTGCTTGGGTCGGTTTTGTACAAAGTAGCTACTCCATATTTTTTTTCAAAACTGGCACTGTATTTGGAGCAAATTCGAAAACTAGCAGTCCTAACGTGTATATATCAAAAATTGCACCCCGTCGGTCTGCCGTAGGCCGAAGAGGCACTTTTCGGCTTGGCAAAAACCGAAGAGGCCATTTCGGCTTCCCGTGGGGCGAAGAGAGCGGCAGGTCGACCGAAGAGCTGTCTTCGGTCTGGCACCGACCGAAGACCTCTTCGGCTTACCGTAGGCCGAAAAGGCTGGATAAGCCTGCCCGAGCCTTTCTTCTTTGTCCCCTCTGTTCTTTCTCTCTTCTAGCTTTCTCTCTCTCGTTTCCAACCAGAAATCGCCCCCCCCTCACCGATCTCTTCATTTCTCCAGCCATTTTCAAATCCAAACCACAGAAACGGTAGATCGTAGCCATCTCCACCAGCCTACGGTAATTTTTTTCCAATGGGATAGCTATTTGTGTGTACAAGTGAGTTGTAGTCATGGTGGTGTGAGGAGGAGAAACCATGGTTGGTTGAGGAGGAGGAGGTGGTTTGGCTGGGCAAGAGGAGGTGGCCGCCGAGGGGGTGGCGTTGGTGTTGCTCGTTGGTGCAAGTTCTTCGTGAGGTGGCCACACGCGTCGAAGGTATAATCATGCGTGACAATTTTTTTTAGTGTTAATTGGTTTGTGCTGTCATTTTAGCGGTCGGTTAGTGTAGCGGGTAAAAAATTTGTTCGTTGTGATTAATGAGATGGAAGTGTCTGACAGGTTGAAATGTCTGAATCAGTAAATTTGACTGTTTACTATGGCCCTGGCAATGTTCGATATAATGAGTGGGGGGTTGATCTTAGCGAGTATAAAAAATGTGTCATGACACTTCCAGACCCGGACAGACTGGACATTAGACAGTTGAAGTACTGGTTGACAACTAGTTTTGGGCTGGATCCTGGGGTATGTTCTGTCAGTATTCAAGCATTGTGGACCAAATCGTGTAAAAATGTGAAGTGGGAGTTGATGCTGATAGATAGGAGAAAGCAAAGAAGCACACTGTCAGGCTCATAGGTAATCAGGAAAGGAGGTATGAGGTTCAGCTACCTACCGATGGTTTTGGTACGTCAAATGAGGTGAAGACGCATGAGGTAAAAATAGGAACGGAATTTTATCCAACGTGTGAGTGTACATGCAACAAACCGCAGTTGTTGCACCTTCCTTGCTCACATGTGTTGGATGCGTGCGGCCAGATTAAGTTGGATGCCATCTCCTTCGTGTCCCCATACTATTTGAAAGAGTCAGTACGCAACACATGGACCGGTGAGATGACAGGGTTTAGAGTCGTCGGCAATTTCAACAAGGTAAACGATGATGAGAGAGTATACATCCCGGATCCTGATCTTCGGCGAACCAGTAGGGGTAGACGTAAGGTCCGTCGCATCCGTAATGATATGGACCAATCTGAAGCTGGTGGAGCAACCAGACAGTGCTTGCTATGCGCGAATTATGGGCATAGGATGAAATATTGTCCCGACCTTAACAAAGACGGTGCGTCCACATCAACGAGTGCGTCCACATCGACGAGTGCGACAACAGGAGCAAGAGGCGGACGTGGTCGAGGCAGTCGAGGCCGAAGGGGACGACGAGGAATAAATAACTCAGAAGCTATATAATGAGTCGGACTATGTTTTAATTTGTAATATGTTGGACTATGTTTTAATTTGTATTATGTCGGACTATGTTTTATTTTGTAATATGTCTGGACTTGATGGTTGAAGCGCAAGATGAGGTTTCCGCTTTAATGGGGCGGGTTGAGAGCGGAGAAACTATCCCACAGCCAGAGCACCTCTCATGGTTGAAGCGTTTTGATGAGAAGCTACGAGGGATTTACGCAGCAATGACATGTAGAAGATCTTCTGATGTTGCGGTTCCTCGTCCAGCACTTCGTCCGCCACGTCCTTCACGGCACATGGCTTCACCGACGCCGCCTCCTTCACAACCACGAAGGTCGTCATGGCATGAGCCATCTCCTTCACAGCCAGGGAGCTCGGCATGGCAAGAGCCATCTCCTTCACAGCCAGGGAGCTCGGCATGGCAAGAGCCATCTCCTTCACGGCCAGGGGGGTCGGCATGGCATCAACAAATGGGGCCAGGTAACTTTACTTTTGGTTTTTCTTTTAAGCAGTGTACGTTCGCAATTCAATTTTACATGTGCTTCACTACTACAGTCAGCAACCAGCCGCCTCCGTTCACGCATGTCGTGCAGTCGCCGATGCTTAGTGGTTATGATTCGCTCTTAGACGGCTGCGGCGATGACGATGACCACGCTGCAAACACGTATGACTTCTCTCAGCCGCTGCATCATACTCCACCACCACCACCGACGCAGGAGACACAGACCGTGACAGGCCAGGTTATGTACGGTCGTGGACACCGTGAGGCTCACCCACCGCGTCAGCGCTTATCGCTTTCTGGTCCTCGTCCGAGGAAGGTCCAGACTCGTCGCCGTAGTACCGAGCAGTGATATGTTTATATATGTATGAGACATCCATGTTAGTTTCAGACTATTCTTATGTGTGAGGACTTATCTATGTATCAGACATCCTTCATGTATGTGTTACTATCTATGTATGAGCCATTATCTATGTAAGAGACTGATTTGTTTTCAAGATACTTGTCTACTGCATATTAAGATAGCAACTAAACGGTACGAGATACATTTCCAAAGAGACTACAACAGATAATTAAGATAGAAGTACATCTGAATTAAACGGTACGACTTAACTAGAAAAATACATCCCACAAACTACATGAAGTCATCGTCGTCATCCTTCGTTGATGCAGCACTCTTACCCTTGGACGATGCGGTAGTCTTGGACTTCGACGATGTGGGTCTCTTGGCCTTCGTGCTCGGCATGAAGTCATCGTCGTCATCCACCGTTGATGCAGCCCCCTTGCCCTTCGACGATGCGGTAGTCTTCGACGACGCGGGTCTCTTGGCCTTGGTGCTCGGCATGAAAAGATCGTCTTCGTCCTCACTGTCTTGGCTCCATAACCAAATATTTCCTACTGCAGCCCTTTGATAACCTGCACTCTTATGTTGTACTTTTTCCCACCTACCATGCAACCTGAGAAGTTCTTTCCGTATCTTCTCAAAGGTCCTTGCAGGCCACCCGCTCCTGCTTAACTGGTGAGCCAACTCATTCATGAAGATGTCACTACCGAGGAGTTCGTCCCATGGAACCCTCCTGTTGTCTATCTTGAAGTTGGCGGCTAAACTAAGAAGAGCTTTGGACATACAAGGGTGAAAACAACTACGATCGAAAGGATAACCGGACATCTTCACGAGACTACACTTGCCTGCTCACCCACCTTAGTGCGGAGGGGGTTTTATAGGTTGAGAAGAGAAGATGGCGGGAAAGAATGGAGGGAGAGAATGGCGGGAAAAAAATGGCGGGAGAGAATGGCGGGAAAGAAAATGGTGGGAGAGAGAATGGCGGGAGAGAATGGCGGGAAAGAAGGGCGGGAAGGAAAATGGCGGGAAAGAAAATGACGAGATATATTATCGGGAAATGGTTGCGGGAAAGTACAAAGTTGGCATGTCAAATAGGAGGAATGGTTGTGCAGCAATTATAATGCATTTTTTTGAAAAAAAAATAGTCTTCGGTCAGCTGCAGGCCGAAAAGTGCTCCATGCAACTTCGGCTAACGTTCAACGTAAAGAGTGTGCACTCTTCGGTCAACAGGAAGCAGAAAAGCCTCTTCGGCCTACTGCTGACCGAAGACAGGTCTTCGGCCCAGCAGCGCCCATCTTCGACCCACAGTAAGCCGAAATGGCCTCTTCGGTTTTTTCCAGGCCGAAAAGTCCCTCTTCGGCCTACGGCAGACCGACGGGGTGCTATTATTGATATATACACGTTAGGACTGCTAGTTTTCGAATTTGCTCCAAATACAGTGCCAGTTTTGAAAAAAAATCGCTACTCCATCGGTCTTGCACAGAACACCAAATATTGGTCTAGTAATCAGTAGTTGTAGTATCTTTAATCCATCGTTTACCTTGATTGACATTACTAATGGGTGGGGTCCTGCTTGTGAGTGCACGAGGCAAGGCACGTTAGCAAATTCTAATCAATCACAAATACAGTAGAAAATAAATAAATGCGATAGAAAATCAGCAATTCATACGTATGGGTGTACGTGGCACCGATCTGAAAAAACTTCAACTCTTTGGACCACAGGTTTTTCCGAGTAAATGGCGTGTGTAGTTGGCTCATTCACTAGTGCACCTGACGATTCAAATGCAAAACTTACATAGAGGAGCCACCCGTTTGAAATCATGTCAACCGAGCTAAACAATGGCTTAGAGCTAGTTGCAACTGATTACACGAGTAGTTGATTTTCTCCTCAACAAACATGTAGAGTAGTTAGTTAGTGCAAAACCGACCCCAGTAGTTACTGATTTATACAGTTTCCTCTATTTGTTGGTGTCCTCTTCCTCACGCAATTCTCACCCGACATGACTAATTATTGAAGAACAATTGTGTCTAGCCATGATCAACAAAGGCAGGTCCACCTTTGAGTTTTGAACTAAGAAAACCAAAATGATGCCCATCTTCAACACGCGGAAAGCCCAAAAAGAAGGTACCATCCTTTGAATCTTCATGACAAACCACATTTTATTAGCTCCCGGAAAGAGCAAATCATCGCACTAGAGGTTCAGTTCCAATGCACTTTAATGCTTGAGAGTTGATGTTGTCGAAGTTCCAGCCGTGCTTGGCCAGCCTATCCGTGGTCCATACTCAATTGTGGCTTTTGTCCCCTATGCAAGTGCGATAATGAATCGGTTGATCATCTATCTTCAAATGTCGGTTCACCATTAGACCCTTGGGGCATGATCAAGGATTGAATCCAACTTGTTCATGTCGATACCTCCGCCCAGCCTCTGAGGCGATCCATCCAAGATTGGCGGCTTGGGTTGACTGGTTCTTCCACCCCCAACCGGAAGCCATAGGCTCGCTCACCATGTTCACCACACGAACTATTTGGAACGAGAGAAACGCCCGTGTTTTCCGCAACAACGCCACGCTGCCTCCGGTTATCGTCGATAACATGAAGAGAGAGGCATCGTTCTTGGTCGCCGTGGGCACTAATAAACTAAGGTCCATCATGAGGAGAGAGTGATACCTTCATGTAATAATAAAGGGTGTTTGTAACACAAAACTCAATTCTCTCTTAATCAATATACTTGACAAACCTTTTGCCCGTTTCAAAAAAAAATCTTGTCGAAGTCCAAAGAGTGTAATGCAGTATTACAAGAACACTCTTAAAAAAAGAAATGCACCGCATAAAAACAGTGTCAAATAAGAAGAAAACAAAAAGGACTGCTCAATTTATTAAGGAAAACCAAACGAAAACCCTACACAACACCTAGCTAGACTAGGCTAAATCACCACAATACATACATGAGGCAAAAGGCCAACGCCCCACAACACACCCTGCGGACTCGAGCGCCTCATGATCGTTGAGACGCATGGTTTGGCCTCATGTGCTGCTGGCGCACTGCCACCTTTCTCTCTTGTACTGTTTCATCAAAACTGACAAGTGACAGGGGGAAAAGGCGAGACAGGGGCAACCGGAGCCGCAGAACTAGACTTACGGTTCGGCCATAGGCGTAGGCTGTCTTTCGCAGAGTAGGATGTGATACGTGTCGGGACCGCGAGCTCAGTACCACGGCCATCTTCCTTCAAATCTCTGCTTGCATGTGATGGCTTCCTTCCCTGCCCGTCGTTCGTATGCTTGCTTGGTTGGTTCTCCGTTGGCTTGCAGCTGGACACACGTCGTTTCGCCGCTGTCGAGTGCGAGAGCTGGTCGCGTCGCATGCCATTCGACCCTGGAGCTGGAGGTAAGAAGCTCCTTGGATCCTCTCGAGTTCGTCGTATTACCAGCATGCGCACAAGCGTACAGGTCAACGTTTTACCACAGTACGCTGTACCTACGTACTGCTGCGTCTTTCACTGCTCAGGCCTCAGGACAGGAGTCCGGTGAGCACATCGCAATTATGCGAGCTCACTGTGTCTTTCACCGCGTCTTTCACCACGGTTTCTCTAAGGTCTTTTCTGCGAGCTGTGCGTCAATCTCATTGAGAATTCTTGCTGGCATAGCACCACAATACGGCGCGCGGTTCACGTGCGAGTACCTTGGCAAGGCAATGGGGGCATGCATGCCTGAGAAGAAACGTTACGAAGCCCTAGCAGCTGCCTCCTCCTAACCAGTAGACCTGTCGGTTCGGCGATGTGATGCGATCAACATCCATGCAGGGCAGGGGGGGGGGGGGGGGGGGGGGGGGGGCGTGCCGCGCTCATGTGCGCAGCGATCGAACGGCGCTCTCCATTAAATACACATCTCTTCTCTTCTGATCTGTGTCGCAGAGTGCCCGAGTGTTCCAGTGTCCGTGAGTCTCTCCCACAGGCTCCCAGACTCGTTGCTCGCTTTGCAGGCAGCTTATTTATAGGCGCTCGCTCAAGCTCCAAGTACACACACACACACACACACACACACACACACACAAGCAGATCGAACATCGATCCGCGTTCTATCTGCTCTAGCTATACAGCTGATCTCACGTTGCCCGCCGGGCGCTAGCTTGTCTTCCTCCTCTCGAGCCGTCGGGTGAGAGCGTGTCTTATGGGTGACGACGATGAAGAAACCATCCAGGGTCTCGCATGTGGGGATGAGGTGCTCCTGTTTGTGTAGCCAAGGATGACTTGCCGACCCGGCCCCTGCTCCGCTCAAGGTCGGCAAGTTGTTTTCTTTGGCTACATGATAGCCTCGCCCTCTCATGCAAGACCTCAGATGGTGTACGCAGTTTTGCTTGTCAATGGATTAGCTGAAGCGGCCGCGGGTATTTTATGCTCCCCGTTTCTGTCTTCAATCATGAACTAATTGACTAACTGGTAATTATGCCCCAGGTAAGCAGCACATCTCTCTCCAATCTAGATTTCTTGAGCTCTTTTAAGATGGCCCCAGACTTTTGACACATGCATTTGATCAGCTGGGGCCTATATACGCGCGATACACTTCTGACTTCGGGAGGCATTAGTTAGTAATGCAACCGTCATGTAGAATACTGTCAAGCATGTGGTTGCAGATTTGTTATGTACACCGTCATGTAGAATACTGTCAAGTTGTTCTCTACAGTTTTGTCAAGCATGTGGATGAAAAGAGTTCCATGGAGTCTTTGCGTTGTAACCTTAGCTATGCACGATTTTTTACGGAAAGGAGGATTGCCCCCGGCCTCTCCATCAAGCAGCCAAGCATAAACGCCGAACAATCAAGTTTCTGAGGACTTCCCCTAAGTAATATGCTAGGAGTACGATGCATTTCTCAAGTTAAGTTCACATGGTATATATTAGTTGGGAGTACAATTACAGAACATACTAGGCCATCCGGCCTCCGTAAAAATAAAATCAATGCATATGCGAAAAATCTCATGACTGTTTCTGAATGGACCGGCTATAAGTGAGTCGTCTGAAAAATTATTTCAAGTAAATCGATTTTCTAGGCATTTTTCTTAAGATCAACGGCCGACCTTTGTTCTTCCTCCATTTTTCTTCCTTCTCCAACCGTTTCTTCTGCCACAAAACCGATTTACCCAAATTGTAAATTCAGTCAACTTACGAGTGCTAGAAAATAATGGGCATAACCCATGTGGAATTTTTGAATCTCAAACTAGGCCCATGAAAAATGACAAGTGATGGTGTTAAAAGTTTAGTCTCATACCGCTAATTGAGGAGGTGTGAAACCTTTTTATATAGTAGGTTCTCGACAGTACACTCGGTGAGGTGTGAAGGAGAGAAATAGAAGACCACACGCGCGCACTCGTCTCGTCTGGCCGGGCAATCCGGTCCGTCGCCTTGCAAGGGTGCATCTTCCTTTTACCATTTTATTTTTTGATGTCTTGGCAGACAAGTTAATTATTTCTTGTCCAATAAGTATACAACTTAGAATTCAAGTCGGTTTGAGATCATGATCGCGACATGATATTGCGTCTGGTCCTATTATATATAATGCTACCGGTCGCGGCCAAAGACTTATCGAAAACGCCTAGGGTTTTGCTTCACATCGCAACTTGCGCCGTCACCGTAGTCTACTCTATCCCGAACGCCGGCGTGCATCGGCCTGTGGGAGAGTAGGTCTCCGGAACTATTTGTCCTTGTGATCCTGCATCAGGAGAGGACAAATTATGTATATATTTGGAAAGTGCTTTGCGAGACTGCTCAAGTTTGTATCACGGGTCGTCTTCCGACCAACTCGAGCGGTGCTACTCATCATCGTCTCCATCCTCGTCAACAACAGATCGTCGCTAACATCGTCAATAACAACGTCGCTCCCACAACAACTAATGAATAGTACGTCTATCGTGATCTGTTCATGTCACTACATATATTTGTTGTTACATGTGCGATGTTGTTGTGCATGTTTTCTTACTCATCTAATATGGTACATTAGTGCATGTTATTTTCTGTTCTAGTCATGAATTATTTACTAGAATTAATCATAAACTTGCCTAATATTTCAACAACGAGGTCTTTTAAGATGACCCCACCTACCCTCTAAGAGGTAAAGAGGAATATTTCATCTCCACTGTCCATTCATCAAGGTATATTTGACCAATCAAAATATTTTAATCATGGCGACTACTTGTAAGAAAAAGAAATGTTTGAGGGATTTGCCCCATCCGTCTTCAGTATAACTAGCAAAAAGGCCCGTGCGTTGCAACAGGAAAAAAAATACCACACGCTCTTAATTTACAAAAAATGGTCTATAATCTGAGAATTTGTTGCTACAGCCCAAACAAAGATGGTCTTAGCTTATAAAAGTGTAGTTCAAGATTCCACAACTATTCTATTTTAACACGGTTTGCATGTAGATTTAATTTATACAAAGAAACGGGCAAATGATCATGCATTTATTCATGTCATGTGCGGAATGGGGTGTTGTTACGGGCCGGTTAAGGAAAACGATAAAAACAGACAATGACACATTAGCACACTACGGAGACATGTGTGCATCATGGACGGTTTTCAGTTTAAGCATAACCAACTTAGGGTAACTCTTGAACATTTTTTTCACATGCATATTTCTTAAATACATGAAGAGTTGTTAAAAAGATACAAGATTTTTTAATCATGAAGAGAGATTTTTTTTTTGTCTGGAAAAGAACATTTTTGTATGGTCTCCTGTGGACGCAGGTACTTGCGGCCCTATTTCATCACTATTTCTTGCCATACATGTCATATGTATTGGTCCCTGTTTCATCACTATTTATATCTTATCAAACATGTCTTTTTTTTCATGCATGCCTCCTTTTTACTTTATTTCATGAATGTCCTCTTTTTCTTCTTCTTATATATAAGAGAATAGCGCAACATCTCATCTTTATCAGATCTCCTCTGCATTTTCTTTTTAATTTCTTTTATAGCAGACATCCCATCTTTATTGGGTCCTTCTTTATTTCTTGTCATGCATGTCCTTATTTATTGGGTGTCTCTAGCAAATTTATCTTCAATTTCGTATCCAATCCTGATTTTGTTGAGGTGTTCATCCCCAATCTGAATCAGTACCGGTATGAAAGAAAGACGGATAATGCATTATTGATTAAGATTGCATCCTAGATAGTATTTTTAAAATTTATAACAGGTAAAACAACACCATATTCAGATTCTACATATTTTTTTAATCAAATTTCATATATAACATGTTAAATTTGTAGTTACAGTTTAGAAGATATGAGTATTTAAAAAAATATTTGATATATACTGCGGGTTTGATGTCAGAAACATCAGTTTTTTTATAAATTAGCATGACAAGCTAAGAATACCTATTTCCTTTATGAGTAGGTATAGATAAAATTTCAGATTTCACTCCCGTATGTGTTTTATCTACTATAGCTTGCGTAAATATACCATATGTATCCATGTGACCCTAAAAATGTATACACGTTACAAATGGCATATACTATATCATTAAACCTCCTAGGATTAGAGGCCTTACAATCAATTGAGGTCGCCAATTGGGATTTGGTCACCCAATTTTGACCGGGTCAACAATCACTTTCGTTTATTTTTTTATACAATACACTATGCTTCCTAATTTTTAAATCTTCACAATTAATTGAGGCTTCAATTTAGAATTAGATCACCCGATTTTGACCGGGTCAACAATTTCTCAAGGGACTCTCCTATTAATTTATTTTAAGTCTCTATGTTTCCTAATTTTAAAGTTCTTTCATTTGATTGAGGTATTCAATTTTGGATTTGGTTTACAATTTTGATCGGGCTAACGCTTTTTCAAATCAATCAGCAGTAACCGGCCTATAAAATATATTAACCCCTCACACACTCCTATCACTACGAAAAAAGCGTCAGCATGTGATATTATAGCCGAATAAAGTACACGCAACTAACGATGAAAAAATATCCCCACATAAATATGGGTTGACTAGCGGATAACACAGAATCACACCGCGAAAGGCCCATCAAATAACCGCATTATAAATAAACATAAAACACACTCCACCGTCTCTCCCACTAGCCAAACTAAATACTCCATCACTTTCAAAATATAAGGATTATTAGTTTTTTGAAAAGTCAAATTTCTGTAATTTTGATCAAGAGCCAAAAAATATCGACTTCCACAATATTAAACAAAAAATCTGAAAATTCATTTCCTGATGAATCTAATAATACTGATTTGATATTATGAATTTCGATATATTTCTCTGCCAATTTGATCAGATTTGAAGAGGTTTGACTTTTCAAAAAAGTAATACACCATATATTTTGAAAGAGAGTGAGTAAAGAAATTTGAGAATCCCAACAAATTCAACGGCGCGGCAAAGCACACCCAACCATTCAAGTTGTTATTATTGTTCATCTAGATTGCACCACAATAATCAACAATACGTGTCATGTGAGTCTAAGTGAGCCAATAAAGACAATAATTATACACATGCCATGGTAAGAACATGTACCTTTTTTGTATGTGAGAAATATACTAACTGTTTTCCGTTTTACATTTTCTGCTCTAACGAATAAAAGGCACAAGAACACAAGCACACATAGTTGCTTTGTTAAAGAAAATTTTCAATGGCATTTGTCTGCTTTTTGCCAATGATTTTTCTGAACTAGTACTCATTTATGGTTTCTCTAAACACAAATTCTATGGATTTTCTATTGTTTAGCTTCCAACCGATAAAATGAAATATGTGTACTTCAGCATATATGACATAACGTGACAAACTTCTTATTTCGTTTGTCAGACACGATGATAGTGCGCAAGCTATAGAGACGTTGCTGGCACGGACACGACAACACTTGTTTTTTTTTTAGAAAAGGAGGAATATCTTCTGCTTCTTCATCAAAAAGATGCATGTGGCCCCTTTATTAATGAAAGCAACAAAATAGTCTGCGGTTCAAAACAAGTTCATAAAGAGCTGCAAAATAATCCAAAAGCAAAAATAGGTGTCACAACCGGTGAAAATAGGACTAGATGCCTAATCGCCTATCCTACTACTGGACCGCCATCCAAACCGGTTGTAGATATCCCGAGCTACCATCTCCCATCGGTAGACCCAGTAACCAAAGACTCCCTGGTTTCCGCAGGAGTGAGTAACGACCATGTACGGATCAAAGCGGTTGCCCTGTATATGACCTGCCAAAAATTTATACGAGTTTTTCGGTTAAAAATCATGTCATTCCTGCAATTCCATATAGCCAAAAGTAAAGCACATACTCCTATACGAATATGTCTCGCAGTATTTATCTCAACTCCATTTAACCACTTCCCAAATAACGTGTCAATACTATCTGGAGGTATGATATTAAAGGCTATATGAATGGATCGCCATAAAATTTTGGCTAGCGTACATTCGATAAAGAGGTGTATGATAGTCTCATTATGATCACAAAAGCTACATCTTTTACTACCCTCCCAATTACGCTTTGCCAAATTATCCTTAGTGAGAATCACCTCCTTGTGAACAAGTCACATGAAGACTTTGATTCGTAAGGGTACTTTGACCTTCCAAATATGTATTGATTTGGGGATTGGTCCAGAATCAATAAGGTTCAAATACATTGATTTCACTGAAAACATGCATTCATGGTTAACTTCCAATGAAGCCTACCGGACTCATCCGATAAATGAACATCCATCAGCCTTTTGACTAGGTGTAGCCATGCTTCCCATCGATGACCCACCAAAGCTCGTCGGAATTGTATATTTAGAGGTTTAGACTGTAGTATTGTGGCAACGTAAGCCTCCTTACGCTGCACAATATTATAGAGAGATGGATATTTTGTGGCTACAGGCGTCCCCCCCAACCACATATCCTTCCAGAATCTCGTCGACTCACAATTTCCAATGATAAATTTAGCTCTATGGAATAAGGTTGCTTTCATTCTCATCAAACCTTTCCAAAAGGGTGAACCATTGGGTCTTACTGTGACCTGGGCCAAGGTCTTAGACTGTAAGTACTTATTGCGCAGAATTTGTACCCATATGCCTTCGGTCTCCATAGACAGTTTGAACAACCATTTACTGAGCAGATATTTGTTCTTTACCTCTAAATTCTCAATCCCCAGACCGCCATGGTCCTTAGGCCTACAAATAATATCCCATCTAGTAAGCCTGTACTTCCTCTTAACTTCATCACTTTGCCAAAAAAAGGGGATCGGTAGAAGTTCAACATTTTGCGTACCCCTACAGGCATCTCAAAGAAGGACAGAAGGAACATTGGCATACTCGTGAGAACTAAGTTAATCAGTATTAGCCGTCCACCGTAAGACAAAAGCTTGCCCTTTCAACAGCTTAGTTTTTTCTCGAAACGATCCTCAATACACTTCCACTCTTTGTTGGAGAGTTTTCGATGGTGAATTGTTATGCCTAGATTAATGAACGGTAGGCTGCCCAGTTTACATCCGAACATTGTTTATAGGCGTCTTGCTCATCTTTGGCTCTCCCAAAACAGAACAATTCACTCTTGTGAAAATCAATTTTCAATCCCGACAACTGTTCGAATAAGAAAAGGACAAGTTTCATATTCCTTGCCTTTGCTAAATCATGTTCCATAAAAAAATAGTATCATCTGCGTATTGTAGTATAGACACACCACCATCCACTAGATGTGGTACAAGTCCTCCTACCTTGCCTTGCTCTTTAGCCCTTCCTATCATAATTGCCACCATAACCGCAACTACGTTAAATAGGATAGGGGAGATGGGGTCTCCCTGTCGTAGACCTTTGTGAGTTTGGAAATAATGATCTATGTCATCATTAACTTTAATTCCAACGTTGCCTTTTTGTACAAAAGAATCAACGTGCTTCCTCCATATGTCGTCAAACCCCTTCATACGTAAAGCTTATTGTAGGAACGACTATTTAACTTTGTCATACACTTTCTCGAAGTCCACCTTGAAGATAACTCCATCTAGTTTCTTCGAGTGGATTTTGTGTAAGGTTTCATGTAGGACAACCACACCCTCTAATATGTTTCTGACCGGCATGAAAGCCGTCTGACTTGGTTGCACCACAGCATGTGCAATTTGTGTCAATCTATTTGTCCCAACCTTAGTAAATATTTTGAAACTCACATTAAGCAGGTAAATAGGACGGAATTGTTCAATCCGCATCACTCCCTCCTTCTTTGGCAACAACGTAATTGTCCCAAAGTTTAGGTGGAAAAGCTGCAGGTGACCATTAAACAAATAATGGAACATCAGAAGTAAGTCACTTTTAATAATGCGCCAGCATATTTTATAGAACTCAACCGGAAACCCATCCGGGCCTGGCGCCTTATTATTCTTAATTTGTGCTATGGCCTCAAACACCTATTTCTTCGTGAAAGGTGCGGAGAAAATCTCATTCTCGTCTATCCTGAGCTGAGGAATATCTCCGACCATCTGCTTATCCATGGACACAAAATTGTCCTCGGGAGCCCCAAACAACTGTTTATAGTATTCGGAGATATACAACTTTAGGTTATCGTGTCCTACAATTGTACCCTCATCTTGCTCAAGCTGGAAGATTTTTTTTCTTTCTGTGTTTTTCATTAGCAATCATATGGAAAAACTGTGTGTTGTCGTCCCCCTCTACTACCTGTCGCACTTTAGCTTTAAGTGTCCATTTCAACTCTTCTTCTCTGAGAAGCTGTTTGAGATTTTGCTCTGCCTCCGTTTTAGATGCCCTATCATTGGCATCTAATAAGGAGGATTCAGCTTTCATGTCTAGCTCGTTTATAAGGTTGAGAAGATCTCCCCCCTGTGGCCCTAGCCCATTCTCTAGCTATGAGGTCCATGAATCCCTCTCTCTCTCTCAAACCATGCTAATTCGAAAGAGAAAACGTTCTTGTTACCCACGTGTGCTGCTTTCCCGTAGTCAACAAGTAATGGGGTATGATCGGAAATTGCTCTCTGCAATGCTCGAACTGTCACCAGAGGGAATTTCTGCTCCCATTCCACACTAGTGAGAATTTGATTCAACTTCTCAAAAGTTGGATTGGGCGGTGTGTTTGCCCAAGTAAACTTTCTGCTCGAGAGTTCTATCTCTCGCAAGTCTAAACTTTCGATGATTGTGTTAAACATGAATGACCATCACTGGTGAAGGCAAGGCACTCCTCGAGCTGGGTCAACCATTGTTGCGGATGCAGGTGCACCAATTGAGACAAGGTTAAGTCGAGGTGAGACGATGTCTTTTTTTGTGTATGTGGGAATAATTTCTGTGCAGGGAGGGGCCGGGGATTCCCGTATGAATTTTTTACTCTAACAGTGACAATAAAATTGGTAAGAGTTACATGGTTGCACCAAGGCAGGAGAGGTAGCATATCCCCAAAAGGCAGCCAACCAAAGATCTTTGCTTCATTGAAACCTTGGAAGGGCGTATCGATGCCGCACCGGAGTCCTTTTCGTCTTCGTGCATGATGCATTCTTGGAGAAGGTGGCCCCTTTGAAGCGCATATCGATTATGAACTGGAGAGGTGAGGGTGATCACGGCCACCAGATCAAGATGACACAAGACAAAAAAATTGATGTTTGTCTCACCAAAAACGGTACCCATATGATGTTGTTGCATTGCATAGGCGGAATATATATTTATTTATACCAGGTCAATGCTAAAAATGTTTACATATCGTGTTACTGAATTTATTTATTCAGTTTAGCTACACGCCAGTCACCTGAAAACACAATTTGGATCAATCGATTTCACGTCAAGGAAGAAACAGCAGAGGGAAGGAAGGAGCTCGTCGAAGGGAAGGAAAGAACTCGTTGGAGAAGGCTGCCCCATTATCATATTAGGGGTTGGCGGGGGAGGGGGGTGATGAGCTCGCCGGAGAAGGCTACCCCATTATCTATCTTAGGAGTGTGGGAGTTGTAAGTTCATGGGAAAAAAAGGGGGCATCGGTGAGGCTAGAGGGATGGCTAGCCGACGGCAACACGGTGATGGGAGGAGGTTAAGGCGAGGGGAAGGGGGGGCGAGGCGGTGCCGTGTCGCCTACCGCAGGCGGCGGTGGCTGGCGGTCCGGCCGGTGGTCCGTGGGGCAGCCTAGGGAAGAAGATGAATAGGGAAGGTACGAGGTTGAAGAAGGGCATCTTGCCGTTGGATTTGCATCTGACGCTCAAATGAATCGCAGTCGACTTACATGTAGACTATCCCTTATTAGTTTATATTAACTTGATATATTTACGATTTTTCCCCTCATTTTGCTAATTCTATTGTAAAAGATCACGGCAAGCATGACAAACAAGCTCAAACCGATGAGTAAAGTCTGTTTTGAACCCTGAGATTGTAGAGCGCGACGCAAACAAACCCCAACGTCTAAATCCCTGAAATTCATACCCTATAAGATCCCGGGTAACTGTAGATTTTTTTTGAAACTATGACGTTTTTATAGCAAATTCGGAAACTATACACCCTAATGCATAAAAATCAAAACTATGACCCCGTCGGCCGCGGATTGGCCGAAGAGGGCCTTTTCGGCCAACCATTGGCCGAAGACCTGTCTTTGGTCAACCGTAGGCCGAAGATACCTAGAAGTGGGCCGAAGACAGGCTGTCGGTTGGCTGGCGACCGAAGAGGGGCCCGTCGGCCAACCAGCGGTCGAAAAGGCTCTTCGGCCACCCATCGGCCGAAAAGCGTGGATAAGGCCACCGCGACGGCTTTCTTCTTCCTCTGCTCACTCATTCTTGCTCTCTCTCGTAGCTCTCTGTTCCTCGCCACCCCGCGCCGATCTCTTCTCTTGTCCACCCGTTTTCATATCCAATCCGCAGAAACAAAAGATCATAGCATTCTCCACCGGCCTACGGTAATTTGTTTTGCTATGGGCTAGTTTTTTGTGCGTGAGGAGGAGCCATGGTGGGGTGGAGGAGGTGTGGCTGGTGAGGAGGTGGTGGGGTGGAGGAGGTGCGGCTGTGGAGGCAGTGGTGGTGAGGAGGAGGTGCGCCTGGGAGGAGGTGGTGGTGTTGTCCGGTGGTGCAAGTAGTCCGCGAGGTGGCCGGTGCAAGAAGAAGGGGATACACGCGTCGAAGGTATAACACACTTTTCGGCCGTCGCGGTGGCCTTATCCACGCTTTTCGGCCGATGGGTGGTCGAAGAGCCTTTTCGGCTGCTGGTTGGCCGACGGGCCCCTCTTCGGTCGCCAGGCCACCGACAGCCTGTCTTCGGCCCACTTCTAGGTATCTTCGGCCAACGGTTGACCAAAGAGAGGTTTTCGGCCAATGGTTGGCCGAAAAGGCCCTCTTCGGCCAACCAGCGGCCGACGGGGTCATAGTTTTGATTTTTATGCATTAGGGTGTATAGTTTCCGAATTTGCTATAAAAAACGTCATAGTTTCAAAAAAAAATCCTGCAACCCTGAACCCACCCTTGACCTGTTTGGGACGTCAATCCCGGCCGGGATCGCTAGTTTCTCTCACCGGCCACACGGGCCTACATGGTTATGTGGCAAAAATACACCTCCTCGCTCCTCTCTGAAATTTTCTCGAGCACCTTCCCTGCGTGCACTGCCGCACCAGACCGCGGGGACAGCCAGAGGATGAATCTGACAGGTGGACCGACGTAGTCATTGAGAGTAGCTATTGATCCCGGCCAGGATAAGATTCAGGGTTTAGATTAACCGGGATCGATGAGTATAGGGTATGGACTTCAGGGATTTAGACGTTAAGGTTTCTTTACGTCACGCTTTACAATCTCAGGGTTTAAAACAAACTTCACTCCAAACCGATACAACGAAACGGCCAAGATCGGAAAACTGAAGCTCACAACAGTCGAAGCTTCTTCTCGTGTTCCCATGCTACAGCAGACACGCTCAGCAATGATCAGCACTCACAGCTCTCGGTACCTCGCCGGTGACAGCCAAACGTGTCCCTTCGGCAATCAGTGGAGGTCTGGGACGCCGCTCGTCAGCCAGCATGCTGCAGCCAGCGGCGAGGCCAGTGTAGGTACACCTTTTTCTCCGGTAGACAGCAGTCCAGTGTCTACGTATGTGTTGACACATGAACGCGTCACGCATACCCTCAATGCCGGGGGTGATGCACCGCAGCTCACGTCGAAGGAGGCCCGTCCGGAAGCGCGGTACGCAAGCAATCTGGCGGGCGCTTTTGAAACCCGACGCACCGCTTCTCCAGGATGGAACCCGTCAGGAGTCACGGATGGACGATGGGCTGCCCTAGGTCGATTCGCTCGCCCCTAGGGCCTCGAGGTTCGCCGTCCTGCAACAAGAAGAACGAACGAAGAACGAGAAGAAAGATACAAGGGAGAGGGATAAAAGTAGGGTAAAAAGATGTAGATGTGTTTGTTCGATTGTGTGTTGTTTCAATCGGCCATCACCTCTTCTATTTAAGAGGGGGTTGGACTTCCCGTACAAGACACGGACCCAAATTTCCGTCCAAAGGGTAAAAAATACTAGCCAAACTCGGACTCTTCAAAATCTGTCCGAATCTGCGTGAACGGCAAGCGGTAGTACCGCTTCTTGGCACGGTAGTACTGCCCAAGCGGTACTTCCGGGTATTAGTACCGCGCCACTTCCGCGCGGGTGTCCAGAAGTGTTTTTTAAGCGGTAGTAGGGCGGTAGTAGAAGCGCGGTAGTACCGCTCGAGCGGTACTACCGCTTATGGGAGCGGTACTACCGCCCTCTGCTATAGCAGCATCTTATAACGGCTGTAACTTTTGCATACGATCTCGGATTGAGACGATTTTTATATCAAAATCGACCGACTCGACGAGACGAAGACAATCCGTGTAGATCATTTTCTCATATGAGGTCGTCTTGGGGGCTTAATCAGCCGAATAGTGTTCTGGATACAAAATCTCAGTACTTCAAACACAACTTCGGCCTTAGAGATGAGATCGGATGGCTATGGCCCAAATATCAAAGTTTCTCCTTTCGACGATACGGAACTTCCTCACTTCGAGCACTTTTCCATTTGAGGCCTTCTTAATTATGTTTTTGACCATGCCAAAATCTGGTGTCAACACATGCCCCCCTGTTTTTCGGCAAAACTTGTGTGCCGAAAAATAACTTGCACAATGCTTTTTCTAAGGACGATGTCAACACTCCATCGGCCATTTATGTTCTTAGGGCGATAATCATATATCGGCCATGTTTGCTCTTAGGGCGATAATCATATATCGGCCATGTTTGCTCTTAGGGCGATAATCATATATCGGCCATGTTTGTTCTTAGGGCGATAATCATATATCGGCCATTGCCTATTTAGGCTTCTTGCCACACGCTCGGGTGGTACTTCTTCAAATATTTGCCATTAAGAGCTCGAGGCGGCAATGTTCCTTGTATGGATTCCACCAAATATGAATTTCCGGGAACTATTCTTGCAATCCCGAAAGGACCTTCCCAACTTGGAGACCACTTCCCGAATTTTTTTTGTCTTTCGAACCAATTGGTAGAATCACCTTCCACACGAGGTCGCCAACCTTTGTTGCACCATGCCTTGAGATTCTATGCGCCCACAAAGCCTCGGACAATAGCTCATGCCATCTTCTTGGATTATCCTCAATCTTCTTCTTGATGAGCTTGATCAATATCTTATTGCTAGACTCAGCTTGTCCATTGGCTTGAGCATAATACGGGGAGGAATTGAGCAACTTTATCTTATATGATTCGGCAAATTCTCTAACTTGATGTGACATGAAAGATGAACCTTGATCCGTAGTTAATGTTTGCGGAATACCGAATCTATGAATAATGTGCTCACTTATGAATTGAATTACCTCCGTATGTGTCATATTCTTGAGAGGTACTACTTCAGACCATTTAGTAAAATAATCAGTTGCCACCAACACGAACCGATGCCCCTTTGAAGAGGAAGGATGAATTTCTCCAATAAAGTCTAATCCCCAACCTCTAAAAGGCCACGGCTTGATAATAGGATGTAATATAGCAGCGGGAGCCAACTGAATATCACCAAACTTTTGACATGCTTCACATCCTTTATAATACCTGAAGCAATCGTTGATCATCGTCGGCCAATAAAATCTAGCACGTCATAATAACCACTTCATCTTGGGGGCCGACTGATGAGTGCCGCAAATTCCTTCATGAACCTCTCCCATAGCAATTCTCGCTTGGTCTTCGTCCAAACACTTCAAGAGAACATCTTCAACCGTTCGGCGATAAAGACCATCGTCTCTCATTGTATATTTGAAAGCCATGCGCCAAACAGCCCTGTCCACCCTTCCACTCGGATTTCACAAGTAATCAATAATGGGCTTCCTCCAGTCATGATTTTCATCTGCACTAGATTTATTGTTAGTGACCGAATCAGTGGGCTCTGGTTCGGTCTCTCCTATGTTAGCAAGACAAGACATCGGCTTTAGAGAGATATGAAACATGCCATGATCGACATGATAGCCGGATGCTTGTTGTGCCAACTCGTTTGCTCTCCAATTATCATGTCTAGATATATGAGCAATGCTAAAATGATCCAAAGTAGAAATTATATCTAGACATTTATCAAGATAAACATTAAGTGATTCGTCTAAACATTGAAAAACTTTGGATACTTGTTGTACTACTAATAACGAATCACCAAAAGCCTCAATATGTGTAGCACCTATAGCAAGCAACATCTCTAAGCCGAATAACAATGCTTCATATTCGGCTTGATTATTTGTGCAAAAATATTCTAAGCGGCATATGGCTTCAAAAACAGCACCATGAGGAGATATATAAGCAATACCAACACCTTGGCCGTTGCTACAAACTGAACCATCAAAATATAATCTCCATGGTACTAACGAGACAAGGTTTATATCAATATCTTGCTTGTCATTAATCCGATGCTCAACGATAAAATTAGCAACAATTTGGCCTTTCATGGATTTTAGAGACTCATAAGCCAAATCATACTCAATTAAAGCATAAGCCCATTTACCAATTCTACCACTAAGAATTGGTCTATGCAACATGTATTTAATGACATCGGTTTGACAAGCTACTATGCAAGCACTTGGTACTAGATAATGTCTCAATTTTGTGCAAGCATAGTATAAGCATAGGCATAATTTTTCAATAAATGTATACCTTGTCTCGGCATCCAATAGGCGTCGGCTCAAATAAGTGATAGCATGCTCTTTTCCTTCGGTTTCTTGAGTCAAAACAGCTCCAATAACGCCTTCCTCGGCGGCAATGTAAAGTCTAAAGGGCTCTCTATGCTTGGGCGCCTTCATCACCGGAGGAGTGCACAAATAATTCTTAATCATATCAAATGCTTCTTGCTGTTTTGCCCCCCAAGTAAAATCAACATCATTCTTCAACCGAAGGATATGAGTAAATGCATCAACCTTCCCTGACAAATTAGCTATGAACCTCCTCAAATAATTGACCTTGCCAAGGAATTTTTGCATATCTCTCTTGCATGTTGGAGCCTCCACTTTTTGTATAGCTTCTATGTTTTTGGGATCAATCTCTATGCCATCTTCATGAATAATGAAACCCAAAAACTTACCAGCCGACACGCCAAACGCACACTTCAAAGGATTCATCTTCAGCCCATATTTCTTCATCCTCTCAAAAGCTAAACGCAAATCGGCTAAGTGAGATTCAAAAGCATCCGATTTGACAACAATATCATCAATATAGACTTCAAGTATAACACCGAGTAAATCATGAAAGATCAAATTCATAGCCCTTTGATATGTCGCGCCGGCATTCTTCAATCCAAAGGTCATCACTGTCCACTCAAATAATCCAAGGAAACCGGGGCACCGAAAAGCCGTTTTGGACATGTCCTCTTCGGCCATGAAAATTTGGTTGTACCCCGCATTGCCATCAACAAAGCTAATAACCTTATGTCCAGAAGCATCATTAATAAGCATGTCAGCTATAGGCATAGGATACTCATTTTTGGGCGTAGCTCTATTCAAATCTCTGAAATCAATGCACACCCTCAACTTGCCGGAGCCTTTCTTTTCCACTGGCACAATATTAGAAATCCACTCGGCATACCTGGGGATGAATTCCATGGTAAAGGTATCAATGGCATGGTTGAAGAATATGAATGATGTGCTAACCGAAGATTATTTTTTGTGGACGAAAACCTTCGGCTTAATTTATTATGAGATTCTTTCTCCTTCTTCACTTTTGTTGTACTTGTTACAATAGAAGCTTGCACATTATTTTCTGTTTGACTGCTCTTCTTGGGAACCCATGCCATGTTCTTGTTTCTCAATTCATGTGCACTAAGCTTTTGTAATTCCTTCTTTTGCCAATACGATAAGCCGAGTGGGCGCCTCAGCTGTGATTCTTGTTCAAGCAATGGCAATTCTTTTCTAACCTTGTGCACTCTCATCTTCTTTTGTTCAGATTTGGCATCTTGATTTTGAACATTTGCTTGCTCAACTTCTTTGCCTTTAGTAGCCAATGTTAACACTTTAATTGGCTCTTTATCATTTAAAATAAAATCTGAAGTGGCACACGTACGACCATCTTTTTTGACTCGATATACTTGCCTGACCACCTCTTTATTCTTTCTTGAGCTCCGGACCGATTCCTTTTGAGTGAAACGGTCTTGGTTATGTAATTGTTCATCAAATGTTGATCTTCTTGGAGCTGCATAATCTTGATGAGATGGTTCAAAATAAGATGAATAATGTGCCCTTGAATTATACCTGTCCCGTGGTGGATATTGATTCGTATAAGCACAGGGAGATATCCGTGGCATTGGCATCGATGTCCCAAAATATGGATATGAATACGACGCATTGAAATTTCCCTTCTGCCAATACCGTTCTTTAGATTCGCGCCTAGGGGGTAATCTTGATGCTTTTGAATTACTTGGCCGATAAGCAATCTTTTCCTCACTTATCTTCTGATATTTTTCCAATAGCTGCGCGAAAGTGACTTTCGGCTTTTTACCTTTGCGTTTACTTCGGCCTTTGCTTTCTTTGGTTGTGCTTGCATCGATCATTGGATTTTCTTGTTGCCCCCCAGTGCTTGGCGTCTTCACCGTAACTTTGATAGAACCATTGCCTTCAAGAATATCATCATTGTACTCATGAATAATTTTTGCACTTGAAAGCTTGATCCCATCACCTGCAGCTTTTACCTTCTTGTCTTTAAATGGATCGGCTTGAAGCAGCCGATGCAAAATCTTTTTGCCATCAGGACCAATAGGAATAGCCTGGTCATCCCTTGGTGTTTTAACAAGTCTCAATCGTCCGCTATCAATGGCCGATTTAACTATTTGACGAAACATATTGCAGTCCTCAAAATTATGCTTGAATGAATCATGCAACTTACAATACATTCGTCCTTGGATTGATGGCTTTACACGGTGATCAAGAATTCTAATATAATCATTCTTCAGCAACAAATCAAAAATCTGATCACACATGTTTGAATTGAAGGTAAACCTTTTATTTTCTAGCCGATCTTGCTGTGAGAACGGCTTTGGAGTTAAGCAAACGAATGGTTCAGATTTGGCACCCCATTCGGCTATGCATTGTGTCTCGCATTCTATCTCCGATGACTTTGGATAAGATATTGCAATAGCATCGGTTTTCTCAAAAGATTCAAACCTTGGCTTTATGTTTCTGAAATCAAAACTGTTATAACATATATGTCTCATTTGAGACCAAATGCAAGCCAAGTATGAAATAAGCAAAGCTACCCATGCATATATAAACTTTAAATAAGACAATGAGAAGTACTTTGACTGCGATAGTAAATCTTTATCGGTCTCTATAAATGGTGCAATGGGTTGACCAATATGCTTTATAACAATTTTGTTGCTAACAAGTAAATCGCCCTCCTTCATTGGTCTTTCAAAAGTATTTATGATAATTTTTCCAATAGATGCATCAACAATAAAGTTGTGACCAAATCTAAAAATAGGTAAATCACTTGGTAGACATACCTCTTCATACACGTTGGGAGAGTATGATGGTTGTAACACTTGAATAATACTTTGATCCACTTTTGAATGACTCTCCAACGCTTTATCCTCATCTTTTCCTTGATTCCGTGCTTCATCACTCGAATGATCTTCAAGTGAACTTTGCTCAGCTGCACGCTTGTGTTCTTGATGTTCATCATTAACCAAACTTTGTTCGGCCATATTACTTTGTTCTTGATGCTCATCAATTTCCTTGGCACGGAACTCGTAGGGCAGGAAATAGGTTCCCTCAACTTCAGAAGAATCAAGCACAGCTGTTTTGTGCTTGCCATGCCCTTTCTCAATGGTGCTTGCCTCTTTGGATTTGATGGATTCGGAATACATACTAGTTGATTCGGCTTTTCCAGCCGAAGAACTTTCACTCTTCGAATCATCATTCTTTTCATTGGCTCCTATAATTGGCAAGACTTCTTCTGTAGTTGATTCGGTACATGTAATGTTTGATTCGGCCTTTTCAATAACCGAAATAACTTTGTTACCTGAATCAATACTTTTCTCTTTTTGAATTTGCAAGGCTTCTCGCTCTTGTCTAATTTTAGCCCACATCTCAGCTTGGTGAGCTTTAAATTTTTTCATCTCAATTTCTATCCAATCCTCATGAGATTGCCCCCCAATGCTTTGAGACTCTTTCGGCAATGAAACTTGAGTGTTGCCGAAACTTTGCAATTGTTTAGGGGGTATATAGCATGCTGCAACAGTAGGTGAAGACATATGCATTGGTGTAGAACTATATTTTTCCTCGCATAGTCTATCAATTGGCAATGATTCATCTTCATACAAAACTCTAGCTTTTATTGCATCATAATCAGGAAACAACCCCTTTTCATGTTGTTCAAGGCAAAGAGCACTAAACCTGTTATTTTGGGCTAGCCTCTTTTTTAACGAAGCCACGTCAGCTTCTGTAAGGAATTGCTCCATAGTATTTTCATATTCTTTCGGCGATGAGGTGTTGCCGAAATTTTGCAATTGTGTAGAGGATGCACTATATGCTACAACATTAGATGAAGGCATGTATGCTCCTGCAAATTTATCACTTATTCGGCTATGACCATGAAGGTGTGAAGCCGAATTATGAATATCAACAGTTGCATACGGTGCTGACACATTACTAGTATGAGGTGTAGCATATGATGGTTGATGGTAATTGGCCGAATAACTAGTAGTAGCATAGCCAATTCCACTATCCACCGACACATTTGAATTAACATATTGCAAGTTAGGTGCCGATGAATAAAAAGGTGAAACACTTTTTTGCATATTATTGAAAGTTCCAACATGAGGTGTTTCAACTTGATTAACCAAACTCATCATGTTGTTCATCGGCATATGGATTTCTGGGATTGCCGATGCATGAGAGTTGGAATACATATGGTGCATGTTACTAGTATCATAAGAAGTTGAAGCTTGTAAATTAATTTGAATCGGCCCTTGCACATAATTAGATGTATAATTGACAAAACTAGGGTTGGCCGATAGAGCATACTCATTGAACGATCTAGTAACACCATATGAATTATTTGCATCTACATGAGGGGATTGAGTATTCATATTACCTTTGTAGATTGCAAACCCTAGATGACGATCTCTTCGTAGCAAGAACGGGCCGGAGACCGTTCAAAGCTTCGTTCCCCAGCGGAGTCGCCAAAAAGTGTGTTGACACACGAACGCGTCACGCGTACCCTTGACGCCGGGGGTGATGCACCGCAGCTCACGTCGAAGGAGGCCCGTCCGGAAGCGCGGTACGCAAGCAATCCGGCGGGCGCTTTTGAAACCCGACGCACCGCTTCTCCGGGATGGAACCCGTCAGGAGTCACGGATGGACGATGGGCTGCCCTAGGTCGATTCGCTCGCCCCTAGGGCCTCGAGGTTCGCCGTCCTGCAACAAGAAGAACGAACGAAGAACGAGAAGAAAGATACAAGGGAGAGGGATAAAAGTAGGGTAAAAAGATGTAGATGTGTTTGTTCGATTGTGTGTTGTTTCAATCGGCCATCACCTCTTCTATTTAAGAGGGGGTTGGACTTCCCGTACAAGACACGGACCCAAATTTCCGTCCAAAGGGTCAAAAATACTAGCCAAACTCGGACTCTTCAAAATCTGTTCGAATCTGCGTGAACGGCAAGCGGTAGTACCGCTTCTTGGCACGGTAGTACCGCCCAAGCGGTACTTCCGGGTATTAGTACCGCGCCACTTCCGTGCGGGTGTCCAGAAGTGTTTTTTAAGCGGTAGTAGAAGCGCGGTAGTACCGCTCGAGCGGTACTACCGCTTATGGGAGCGGTACTACCGCCCTCTGCTATAGCAGCATCTTATAACGGCTGTAACTTTTGCATACGATCTCGGATTGAGACGATTTTTATATCAAAATCGACCGACTTGACGAGACGAAGACAATCCGTGTAGATCATTTTCTCATATGAGGTCGTCTTGGGGGCTTAATCAGCCGAATAGTGTTCTGAATACAAAATCTCAGTACTTCGAACACAACTTCGGCCTTAGAGATGAGATCGGATGGCTATGGCCCAAATATCAAAGTTTCTCCTTTCGACGATACGGAATTTCCTCACTTTGAGCACTTTTCCATTTGAGGCCTTCTTAATTATGTTTTTGACCATGCCAAAATCTGGTGTCAACAGTACGTAGCTGCTAGGCGCGCCTGTAGACGGACGGGTGTCGGGCAGCACCGGCGGCCCATACCGTGCACCTGCTGATGTGGAGTGCAGTCCGATCACGCCTGACCTGTGTGGCTAGCTATCTAGGTGACACGTTCAGGGACCGGGCTAGTAGACAGCAGTGATGGTCTACTGCTACTGTAGGTGCATACAGTACCGTGCATGCCGAGTACTGTACACAAGAAAGTGGTACGCACTTGTACGCGATGACCTTTTCGTAAGGCAGTAAATAAGCTCTAGCAGCCACCACAGTGAAAATTGACAAATCTGGTCTTTTTTGAAACTTTGGCACACAAAATGAAACCGATTCAAATTTCCCCCCATAACATAAGCCATTTATTGCATGACGCCCGGAGTTGGAAAGCCCTGTTAGCACCATCTAGCATGGCGCTCCGCCCAGAACGTTGTGTTAAGTGGCAGATTTATTCATTTTCACTCACCACGAGAGGAAGAACGGACAAAAGAGAAAAAAGATCAGACCTAAAGCAACAATGCCGTTGTTCCAAGAGTTAAAAATAATGTGAGCCCCCCAAGACTCTTCAGATTGTATGAATTTGACAATATATGAATAGGGCAAATGAAAGACTAAGATGTAACGTGCCGTGAAACCATACATTAGTTCTGAAACCATGATTCTGCAATTTTTCTATTTGGACAAAGGAATTTAAGATTCATCATGTCCATAGGGTCAGTGCGGATGTAAATGAGCGTATTTTTCGAAAGTGCTCTTCTGCTCCCGAGCTCAAATGAGCTCGGTGAACAGTAAATTAGAAAAAAAAATGGAAAAGAGTTCAAAAAAATCTGAATTTTTTTTGAGATCAACATTGACAAAATTTTTAAGAGTGTGCAAAAATTTGGCATGAAAGAACATTCCTAAAATGCGTGGCAAAAAAAACAAAATCGATACTCTGAAAATGTGCTTTTCCGAGTATCGATTTTGTTTTTTTTTTCAAGCCTTATAGGAATTTTTTTTGATTTTACTGTTCACCGAGCTCAAATGAGCTCGGGAGCAGAAACTCTGCGTCCCGTATTTTTAGCATATAGAGATCAGATAGCCTCCATGGACGAAGTGCAAAACCACCAATTTCACGCGTAGGTCCGCAAGTACCCACAAATCACGCACACCCTGCACCTCCGTGCTTTTTGGGCAGGCCGATGTGGGGGTTGGGCTCTCCTTTTATTTTCTTCTTCTTTCATGTTTTCCTTTTTGTTTTTTTATTTGAGAACTGTTCAAAATTCTCAAATTTTAAAAATAATTTGGATTTAAAAAAATCTTCATTTCAAAACTTTCCACTAATTTGAAAAATATTAGGGATCTCATAAAATGTTCATGAATCGAAAAATGTAGATGATTTTTTAAAAAATCTTCCCAAATTTCAAAAAATATTTATCAATTAATCAAATATTTATGAATTTTGAAACTATTCATGCATTTCAAAAAATGCCTATCAAATCAAAAGAATGTTTGTGAATTTAAAAAATTGCTCCAAAATTTCATAATTTTCTTTTGCAATTTTTTTTTCGAGATTTTAAAGATTATTGATTTTTTTAAAAAATCATGAATTTGAACGATGTTTGCAAAATGAAAAAAATGAAAAATAAAAATAAGATAACAAAAAATGAAGTAAAAAACAAAAAACCCTGGAGAGGGAGCCTGCGCTACTTGGGCCAGCCCAAATTCACGTAGCCACCAACCGGAGGGTGCGCGTTTGGTCGAGAACCGTCGACCTACGCATTAAATAGGAACCGTTGTGAATATGCCCCTCTCACTTGGCAAACTTGGGTCCGATTCTTGGAGGGGCAATGGGTTGGGGGGCAACCAAATATGAGTTACCAACGTGGACATGTTTTTGCACAAGCTTCTTACAAACCGGAGCTTCTCACAATAAGCTACGTGGTTCCGTTAGGGAACATGCATGTCACATCTGTGGGTGAAACGACATCCGATGCCTCTTCTCTCCTTGATTTTTTCTAGAAACAACATACACCAATAAGTGTGTATTGCAAAAATATGGAATTATTAAGGGTTCGTCTGCCTTTTTATACACTAATTGAGTTTTATGTGCATTTAATGTACATAATTCAAATTTAAACTACAGTCACAAGGTCTATGTTGGGCAGGGCCTCGTCATATAACACAAATATGATGTGGTATTTTTCGTGTCCACTTTGAGAGAAGGCGCAAACATTATTAATAGGCAACAAAGGCATTTTGGAACAAAAAACTGTCACGTTACCATCGCAAACGGGCATATTATTTATAAATGCTGAACGTTCTACTCACCATTTACGTGTTGCCACGCGTTGCACTCTATATTGGCTAGGAGGTAGCGTGCAGACAGGTGTTTGAGTAGACGAGAGGCGTGCGACCAGTCATCCACACGCTCATCGGGGAGGCGTGTCCTTTGACCATCATCGCAAACGTTTCAGATTGAATACATGTATGCAGACCAAGGGCAATGGTTCCGTCACTACTAAGCCAAGTCAAAATCTGGCGCGAAGGATTTTTTTCATTGCGTCATCGCACACGTTTGTGTATGATGACCCGTGTGCTTAGTACAGACAATGAGTTTAGATTTGCATCTGTCATATTGGGTAAATTGCCATTTGTCAAATTGGAAACATTGGTATTTGTTGATCTAGTAACGTTGACATTTAACATCATTGTAACACTGACATTTGTCAAATTTTGCAGGAACAAAATCTATTACGGTGCAATTTTGCAACTGAAATTCAGTAAACATAGATTTCATTCATAGATTAAGCAGTGGTCTTTGTACAAAACAGTTCAACTCAACAGCTGAACCGAATAAACTTTTCCCCAATTGTTGTCAACCATGTACTGAAATAGCTAGTTTAACTATATATACTAGTTAATTTAAAGTACGTGCTACAGTTCAACCATATCTATAGTTAGATGAATTGAACAAAATATCCCCTAAATACTACTACGGAGTGGCTTTGTACTACTTTCAGCAGCCTCTCCTCTGTCGAGCGCGTTCAGTAAGAGGCAGACGAGGAGGAGCCTACCGACGAGCTGGAGGAGTCAAATTCGTCGCCTGCCGCTGCTGCCCTCCGCCGATCCTGACGCGCCTTCTCGAAATGGCGAGACTCGGCGTAGATCTCCTCATTCCGCGCCACAACTGCGACATCTGCTGCGGCCACGGCGGCGGTGAGCCTCCTTGTGTGCTCGACCTGGCGCTCCTCCTCCTTATGTAGTAAGTTGATGTAGCTCGCAAGGCCGCTGACGCAAAAGCCGAGCGGCTGAGCTTCGGCGGCGACCTCCTCCTCCCGCCTTCGAGCCGCGGTGGCAGAGCGGGTGATGGCCCCGACGCCTAACGGTGGGGTGGCTGCCAAGGCGGATGATCGTTTGGTGGCGACCAAGGCGGCCGACGATGGGGTGGTGGCCACAGCGGTCACCGACAGCAGCTGCCTTCGGGAAAAGGTGGCGGAGTGTGTGATGGGTGGCGTGCGCACACCCAACGAGGACGCCACGTGCACTACACGCTTCCGAGGACTGCACTACCGACGTGGTGCAATCTCGCAGCTGGAGCTGTCCTCTAGGGAGTGACGACGACGGATAGGTGCAATTGGCGATTGGGGAAGAAGCAAACTAGGGAAGCTACAGGCAGGGAGGGGATGAATGCGATGTGGAGTCGCCGGCCGTGAGGGTTTATAAAGCAGGCGGACAAGCATTGGGGGATTTCGGCGAGCCGGGCGGGAAGCTTGCACGGGAACCTGCAAGGTTGCATGAGAACGGGTAGGCCAAAAGAAATGCCCGTGTGATCCCGTATCTTGCACTGGAATCCTTGGGCAGCAATGCGGTGACAAGACGGGACGAAGGACGGAGAAATGACAAGTACACAAAGAGTTAATAATAAAAAAGCGTTTTCGTTTTATTACATAGTAAACGGTCGTTCTATATGCACCGTTGCGAACTGCTCTACACATGAGGCGGGAAGACACGACGCGTTCTGCTCGTGTCCATGCGCGCACGCTCTGTCGGCGTCCCTCCACGCGCGAACGATCACCTACGTTAGGGCCGCCATATGTATGCGGTTGCTTCGGACCCAACGCCACCATGCAGTTATACATGCGCCACCATGCAGTTAAGCGCTGTAAAAACTGCCATGCGGACGTGCTGAAATTCCAGGCCATCCGGCGTCCACCCATTTGTTCCCGCGGCCATTTACCTTCATCTCTTCCACCTTCCGATCGTGCCACACAACACAAGAAGCACACCCACGACGACAAATAATAGAGAGAGGATGCACATGTCTTCATCGCTTCAAACTTCCCGCGCGGTTCCAATGGCGGCTGCCGGTGCCGAGCGGCAGTTCGCTATTATTGTCAAAGTGGACACCCACATCAAGAAGACGGACCTCTTGGTTGTGTACACCAACGACCAAGTCATGGTGGAAAACTCCATCAACATGTTGGAGCAGCTGCTTGCTGAGGATGACAAGTACAAAGTGGTCGGCTTCGACCTCGAGTACACTAGCGGTCGTGTCGGACATGATTAGAAGGTTGTCGTCGCCCAATTGTGCGTGCGCCATCACGTGCTCGTCTACCACTACTGCCTGGGCACAAGGCCTTGTGAGTGTTTCGCCAGGTTTGTCAACAACCCCGACTACAGGTTCGCAACGGTGGACACCACCAACGATCTAAAGGTGCTCAAGACTTCGGGATTGTCCTGCCAGAAGCTTGTTAATATCCAAGGTTAGTACAGGGTCTGAGGCGGCGAGAAGAAGAAGCAGAAGGACTCCCTGGTTGACCTCGCCGCGGCCATCATCGACCCCTACTACAAAGACATGAAGGCTGAGTGCGACAAGGACAAGTCTGTTTGGCACAAGGCCTGGGGGAACGAACTGGATGAAGAACACATCAAGTACGCGTCCAAGGACGCGTACACAAGTTATGAGATGTACAAGAGGATCGGTGACATGAGGAAGTGCCTCCTTCCTGCAGACGACGAGGGATAGTCACAAGCAGAGCAGTGGCGGCAACCATCGTCAGAAGAACAATATGATTTGATGGTCGTCTACTTCTTGTAAATTTATATTGAGGAATGTACATATGTTGTGTAGTTACTTATGTAATTGGATGTTCAAGTTGGTTATGCAACAATGTTGGTGTTTTGTAGACAGAGCGTAGATGTTGTGCAAACATAGCAAATCACATCTCATATAATTGTTTAGCAGCAACCGTCTGCCCACAACACACACAGCTTGTCAAGATGAATCGTTTGGGTTATTATTGGTCTTCCCACACAATTCTAATGAATGAACTATTTGTTGGGTATCACACACACCTTCTTATGCTAACTCGTTTGTGTTCTGCTGGATCAGCGCAAAAGTTTGTCCGATTGAACTGTATGCCGTACTTCACACACATATATATTTTATTAACCGTTTGTGTTATCTTGGCTAATCGCAAACAATTCACAAGAACCAACTGCATGCCACGTATCACACACGAAGTCTTTTCTAAATCATATTTGATGGATTCGCCATCGCACACAGTTCTCGTTATTGGCGACGGAGCTAGAACTATACCATTTGTGATTGATGGATCGCACACAGTTTGGTCGAAGGGTCTCTGATTGATGTGTCGTCTTAGGACCTTCCTGCAGTAGTGTATGCACCATTTCCACTAAAGATCTACTCATCAACTTGGCCAAAGAAACTCATAGATTAGAAAGCATACATAGCTATAACAATCATACATAATAAATCTTAGAGAGGATTCAATTACTTTCAATGAATAATCTGATCATAAACCCACAATTCATCAGATCCCAACAAACACACCGCAAAGATTACATCAAATAGGTCTCCTAAGAGATCATTTTATTGAAGATCAACCAGAGAGAGAGAGAGAGAGAGAGAGAGAGAGAGAGAGAGAGATCTAGCCACTGCTATGGACCCGGCGGTCATGTGGGAACTACTCACACATCATTGGGGAGGCAGTAAGGTTGATGAAGACAACCTTCGTGATGGACTTCCTCTCCGACAGAGTACCAAAAAAGGCTTTCTAATGTGATCGTGGAAGAACATAGACTTGCCACAGCAGAAAAATGGTTTCGTATGCTCCCCCGATGGTTTCTGAATATATGTGAATTTGTAGGCCAGGAATTAGGTCAATCGGAGCAGCAGGAGGCCCACAAGGGGTGAGGGCGCCCCCCTGCCATTGTCGCTTCCTCGTCTGGCTTCTGGACTCCTCCTGAAGCTTCCATGGTCCATTTTGGTCCAAAAAAATCGTCAAAAAGTTTTGTCGTGCTTGGACTCCATTTGGTATGGATTTTCTGTAAAACAAAAAACAAGCATAAAACAACAACGGGCACTTGGCACTGGGTTAATAGGTTAGCTGCCAAAAATGATATAAAATGGTGTATAAAACATACAAGATTGATAATATAATAGCATTCAATAATCAAGACGTATCAGCATCCATGCCATGTTTGAGCGATTTTCGACACTGTATGCAAGTTGTGTCACATCCGACCATTTATTGATCATTTTTCAGCGAGTGAACTTCAGAAAATGCAAAAATTATTGAAAACTCAAATAACTTGGCATGATAACTATAATTGGTCATACAAGTCAATAAAAAATATTAGGGTCATTTAACGGATGTCGAGAAACAAAGTGCTTCAAACGAAGTCTTCTAGCCTAACCGAGCACACTACATTGAATATGGTGTTTTTTGTGACATTCTTGAAATGTCCAAAACTTTTGTCAACAGCTGAGCATCCCATTATAGGCATTTATGGTAGGTTTGAACGATTTTTGACACCATCAGCGTCAACCCATTGCGGCTTCGTTGAAGTGAAGCAACCGACTGACAAGACACGGGCCAGCCCACTACGAGCGAGCAACCGGTTCTCGAAACCTTGTAGAAGGTTCCGTCAGTTTGTTTACTGTTTTATTTTCTTTTACAAGTTTTTTTCCGTTTCCATCATGTTTTTATTTTTTTCTTATTTCTTTCTATTCTTATCCTTTTTTACCTTTTTCTGTGTCCTTTTTGTTTTTCATAAATTTAGAATTTTCAAAAAATATTCAGAATTTACAAATTTTGTTTGCATTATAAAAAAACAAATTCCAAATTTTGTTCATGTTTTCAAAAAAATCATGTATTGCAAATTTATTCATGTTTCAAAAAAAATTCTGAATTTCAAATTCCAATAAAAGTTAGAAATTCAAAATTTGTTAATTTTCCAAAAAAAACATGTTTAAAAAAAGTTCAGCGTGCTAAACAAAAATGGTCATCGTACATTTTTTTTTGCACTTTTTGTTCAACGTACATTGAAAAATGTTCACTATGTATACAAAATATTCATCGTGTATAGAAATTGTTCAGTGTGCATTTGAAAAAAGTTCACTGTATACTTTTAAAACTGTTCAGTGTATATTTAAATATAGGTCATCGTATACTAAGAAAATGTTTAGTGTGTATGTTAAATTTGCTTTTTAAAATGTCGTTCTTATTTCTAAATTTGTTCACAATTTTTTAAAATGTTCACATTTTTGCTCAACACCATGAAAGGTTGGACTATTACGTATACGATCCATCAAACGTATGAAAGTGCCTTTAATTTGTCAAAGGTCTGTATTGTCTTTTATACATTTAGTGAGGGGGGTTGAACCGAAACGGAACCCAATGCTGCCATCAGTTCAGGTGGGGAGTGATCATAAACAGTTCCATGCGGAACTCCATAAAAAGGTTTCGTCATCACCCAACCTCATTCATGGTGTCAAGTATAAGAGATTTTTTTGCACAGAAAAGTATAAGAGATTCTAACATTGATAATGTCCCTTGAGGCCTTGACGACATGTTCAACAACCATATTGCGGATCTCAACTTGTGTGAAATTCATAGAGGGGTTGCGCTTTTACATCAACAAACAATCACCACGACCCCACTCGACGCATCTTGGATTGGCTTTTGGTCTGGAGTGAGGTGCAGTTCATGAGTCTCGTGCTCCCGTTTCGAGCTTCATCTCGGTTTTGAACATTGATCGCTCTTCTTGAACTCTTGGTAGGGGTCCTAGCATAAGAACCACAGTTTCTTGTCTAAGGAACAACGGCTTGAGCAAACGGGCTTCGATCAACTTGTTGCGACATTTGGTCTGTGTGGATATGGACCTCTTTGCACCACAATAAACCTATGGGAACATTTTTCGCGACCTTCATCAATGGCAAATTTTAACATGCTTCCTCTTACGCCCTCTTTTTACATGTGAGGTAACAAGGTAAGAATTAACCAGACCACTAATTAATGAGATCGTCTCAGATCTATTATATACTCTTATATCTCATGTGAAAAGATGAGGGGCGGGGGGAGGGGGGGGGTAAGAGGGTGCATCTTAGAACTACTCCCAATGCCTTAGGGTCAGGGAGCCTATCTTGGTAGTTAGCTACAGGGAAAGAAAGACCACCTTTCCGCTGAGTTGGACTACCTTGAAGAAAAAGCAGACTTGGTGGACACCTTTGTGGCAGAGTAGTCCAGGCACTACTAGTTGGAGGATTGGATACAATTCATCCTTATATTAGATGCAAGCAACTTTACTGATAGTGAAGGACCATCAAGAATGGCAGGCAAAGGAGCATTCTAACACCTCCTTCGACGTCATGGATAATGACATGCAACATTGTTGCACCATTCACTCGTCGTGGGACGAAAACTGGGTACTATGTAAGTCGTCGGTGTTCCAACAATACATATAATAGATTAATAGTTCCATCGAACCTTCATGGGGTCATGCGATTGAGGAGGGGGCTTGATCACACATAATTCATGGGAATCCAAAGGAGGGTGTCAGACTCGGTCAATGTGGCAATGGCCACCCCTTGAGGAAGCGATCAACGCAACTAAAGTTGTTATGGCTTTAGGGATGGATATGTTATTATTCTTGAAATATTTTATTCAAAGTTCTAGCTTCTCCTCAATGGTCATGTGTTTTAGCTTTGGAAGGACTTTTCGAGAGGTATAGTAGATATAAAACACCCTCGCAAAAAAAGATATAAAAGAACGATGTTTGTTTGAGGGGATAAAAGAACGATGTTGAACTTTGGGGATTGTAAAGAAGATCTTGAAGGTCCTTGGCGCGAACTATATTAGGCATTATCAACCTATTGGCATGATTAAAATACTATGTGAGTTCGTTCGCAAAGTCTTTCTTTCACCAGCTTCAATGAGTGGTGCATCCAGACCAAACTGCCTTCATTCAAGGTGGGACCATCCTTTGTGGGACCATCATGCTTGACGAGATGATTCACGAGCTTAATTTCTCTATGGAAGAGGGTAAGATGACATTTTTCGATGGAGGTTATGCAGAAAAAAGAATGTTTATTCTCGGTGGGTGAACTGTGTGATACAATTAGTCTAGAGGAACAATTTACCATCAACATCGAAGAGTGAAAGGGTCTTTCTTCAAACACTTGGAGTGCGTGATGGAGGCCCATCCTTGTTCATTTTCTGTTTGGTGAAGGTTGTGGCTTATGTTTGGAAACCCCCCAACCATCCAAAATCGTTAGAATACTCCTAGATAAATGACCCATAAATCTAATAAAATTGACCAAAAACTCATATTTAGTTCCACGTCATATGTGTGCCTTGTCATGACACCGTGCCAAGTTTCATGAATTTCTGACGAGTTTTGGATTTATGGGAATTTAAAAACCAAGTTTCTCGATGTTTACGGTCGAGCCAAGACGCTGAGATGTTTGAAATTCATTCCCATTTCTTGCATGGGACCTAACAAATGCATCCAGGGACACATATATGATTTTCAAACCATTTTGGTGCACTGGACCTTGTGATTGTAGATCAAATTGGAATTATGCACATTAAATGCACAAAAAACTCAATTAATGTATTAGAAAGCTAGATGATCCCTTAATTTGTTCATATGTTTGCACTTCGCACCTATTTATCTATGTTGTTTCCATAAAAAAATCAAGGAGAGAAGAGGCATCAGATGTCCTTTCACCCGCAGATGTGACATGCATGTTCCCTATCAAAACCACAAAGCTTCTTGTGAGAAGCTCGGGTTTGTAAGAGGCTTGTGCCACAACATGTCCAAGTTGGATAATTTTTTACCATAGCATATGTGTGCCATTGTCATGACACCATGCCAAGTTTCATAAATTTCTGACTAGTTTTGAATTTACGGGAATTTGAAAACCAAGTTTCTTAATGTTTGCAGCCGAGCCAAGACACTAAGATGTTTGAAATTCATTCTCATTTCTTGCATGGGACCTAAACATCCAGCGAGGGACATATATGATTTTTCAACCAATTTTCATGCACTGGACCTTGTGATTATAGTTCAAATTTGAATTATGCACATTAAATGGCTCGAAAATTTAATTAATGTATTAAATCGGCCAAATGAACCCTGGAAAATTTCATAGTTTAGCACGACAGTCATGTTGCTCTGTGGTGACTCTAGAAATAAATTTAAGGCGAGAAGAGACAGTGGATGTTGTTTCGCACATAAGGTGAACGTTCCCTATCGGAACCGCATGGCTTTCTCGTGAGAATCTCCGGTTTGTAAGAGGCTTGTGGCAAAACTTGTCCAAAATTGGGCATTTTTTTACCTCAACACACAACAGGCAAGGTCATGACTTCATGCCCAAGTTTCATGAATTTCTGACGATCTTTGGATTTATGGGAATTTCAAAACCAAGTTTCCCAATGTTTGCGGCCGAGCCAATACGCTGAGATGTTTGAAATTCATTTCCATTTCTTGCGTGGGACCTAAACATGCATCTAGGGAAATGATTTTTCAACCTATTTTCATGCACTGGACCTTGTGATTGTAGTTCAAATTTGAATTATGCACATTAAATGCCTAGAAAACTCAACTAATGTATTAAAAAGGCCAAACGAACCCTGGAAAATCCCATAGTTTAGCACGACAGTCATGTTGCTCTATGGTGACTCTAGAAATAAATTCAAGGTGAGAAGAGACAGCGCATGTTGTTTCGCACATAAAAGGTGAACGTTCCCTATCGGAACCACATGGCTTCTTGTGAGAATCTTTGGTTTGTAAGAGGTTTGTGCCAAAACTTGTCCCAAATTAGGCAAAAAAAATTACCACAACACACATGAGCCATGACATGACGCCATGCAAAATTTCATGAATTTCTGATGATATTTGGATTTATTGGAATTTAAAAACACGGATTCTCAATGTCTACGGCCGAGCCAAAATACCGAAAGGTTTGGAATTCATTTCCATTTGTTGCATGGGACCAAAACATGTATCCAGTTACACATATATGATTTTTCAACCCATTCAGGTGCACTCTAACACGTGCTTAACTGCAGATCATATTTGAACTATGCACATGAAATGTCTAAAAAACTCTTTAAATGTTTAAACACTAGTGCACGCGCCTGCTATACAAACGGTTTTAACCCCTTTCCGTGACGTAGTTTCAAACCGTCGCCTTGCATGTGTGGGCGATAAGGGGGGTCTATCGCACACGACATGAAAAACCCGTTGGCGATGCCTGCTCCCGGTCACACACGATAGGCAAAATTATGTCGTGTATGATTGGAAAGACTATCACAAACAGGTATTTAGGAGAAATCGTGTGAGATGTGCATACCATCCCACACAGTGAATCCCAAACATGCGTTTCCGTTCGTATTGTACATCACACACAATTTTCTACTTCACATCGTCTATGTTAGGGGTGGCCATCACGCACGGTACCTAGAAGAAGCTGTTTGGCATAGGGCTGTCCATCACACACACGTTTTATGTGAAAATGTTTGCGAATGGGTTTTCTAACACACACAGTTTGCGCCCGGAAATCGGGTGTGATTGTTCACTGATCCAACACGCAAATTTTCCAGCAAGCGTGTGGGTTTGTTGAGGTCATCGCTGACGGTGTTCTATGACAAACCGTCTGCAATATGAAACTCCAATAATCAGGCTAATTGCTCTATTATTTATAATCTAGCTAGTAAACAAATTGATACTTCAGATCAAGCACACAATATATTTTATTTCGTATTACGGCAACCAAGATTTCATAATTGAAATACATCAGAGTACAACATCATATAGGCATATACTACCTACCTACCCAATTACACGACAGGACCGAGTTTCACATGCAACATCTAAAACCTTTGGAAAATAGCATCATATACGGTAAATAGACAGATGAATCTCGTCTAGAAAATTGTTGAAGCGGAAGGCAAATATTGAGCCTTCACTGATGTCGAAGGTTCTTGCAACTTTATGCTAGTGCCTGTGGATGGTTGCCTGCCCATCCTTCATCCTCTTGAGGAAGACTTCAAGATTATACCGTGGGTGCTGTATGAATACCTTCCTCGCCTCTTAACCATACCGGTGGTTTGAGACGCACTCATCGATGAACTGCTTTGGCAAGGACTGGAAACAAAGATATGCGTAAATTTCATTTCTAAAAATTGAAATGTCACAAAGGGAAAAAAGACAAGGTAAAAGAGATAGTACCATCCTATAGTTCACTGATGTCTTCTTCATTGTGCAGACAAATAGCTTGTTGTTTTTTGTCGCAAGTTTCTTTATCTTAACAATCTTTCTGAGTTTCTTGATTTGACAGATATTCATGAACACATCATTTCCCCACATGCAAAATGGGTCGAACAGTGGGTCTAAACCTCTTACGACAGGACCTACATGTGCAAGACCAAATTATTGTTATGAACCTAAATATTAGAATGGTTCCTGCAATTGCACAATAATGTGCTATTAGCCAAAGGATTATGAAAGTGCAAACCTCGATGGTAAACCTCGTTGTCTCCCATTGTTCCCCGTGTAACGTGTTTAAGAATAGATATTGATCAGTAAAATCTGTTAATGAAAGATAAACGTATTGCATATCCAACATATGAATTCAATCCACATGGAAAAGACAAGCGTGCTAAGAACTATGAAATATAGCAATTGTAGGTTTCACGTGCATAACAAAACAAAATTGTACCAACAATAATTGAACATGACATTGCAGATGATCACCAAAACAACTGAACCAAACAGTTAACTGAGCATCACATTCCACAATACAACATAGTAGTAGAAGGTCAGATTGCATAGTAGCATTACATTGCATATTTCACTATAGTTTCTTAAGCAAAGGCAGGAGCAGCACATGCAGCAGGTAAAACAAACATGCGTAACAAGCGTAGCTAGCTGAACACAGGTCATTAGTAATTAAGCTTAAAAACAAGATATTCCTCGTCGTTGGAGATATCGATAACGATGGGCTTGGACGAGGGCGAGGCCTCCACATCGTGGGTGCCCTCCTTGTAGTGGTTAGTTGCCTCAGCCTGTCCGGGCACCAACCTGCCTGCTATGGAGTTGAGGAAAGCACGGGCACGCTGAGAAAACAACACGGAGTCGTCGTCGAAGGCAACAGCGGAGCCCTGGAGAAAACACAACGAGCTGTTGTTCGAAGCAGCCAAAACCGCGTGGCGGCGTCCGTGCATGAGGCGTCGACGGTGGCCTCGACGTCTAGATGCTGCTCCAAGATCTGGGGGTCATCACGGATGGCAGCCATCGGGGACTCATCCGCGCGTGCGGTCGCGATTTGCTTCTCCGCTACCAGGTGCTCCTTGAGATCCTGGTTATACTGCGTGCACCATGTCTTTCGACGGCGATTATGTGGGGGGTGGGCCAGTGATTTTGGTGGAATGTGTCGTGCCGGCGTTCGGGCCATGTGGAATGGAGGAGTAGGGGTGGAGGGGGGAGGGGGTATGGGGAAGGTTTGGATTACCTGACTATGACTAGATGGATGAGGTCGAGCAGCAGGAAGGAGTGTCGCCGGCGAGGAGGCGGCGCTGCAAGCAAGCAGTGAAGGTTTGAACTTAGGAAATGAAGGGGGGAGGTAGATATTTGTGCGGCAGCCAAAATTTCGTTCGGTGCGGCAAAAAAGTAGCGCGTGCAGTCACATCAGACACAGTACCTTTACCATAACTGTGTGCGATATTCAACAACAGAAACGTATGCTATAATTTATCCCGTGTGTGATGAGACTGAACATGGAAAGTTTGGTCTCCAATCTTCCGGCGTAAGATATCGGATAGTACATTGCACACGGTACTTGCATTTCATGTTCATTTGGAAGAGAAAATGGGGATACGGCGGCAAATTTTGGTCCGAATTTCCGTCGTTACATTGGTCATTGCTTAGTTTAACAACACTTGCAAATTTGAGTAGTACTACACAAAAGAGCCTACAGCACTGCCCGCACTTACTTAATCGAGCAACTAATAAACATTAGTTAATTGACTTAAACATTACTCTAACAAAACACCATCGCTCTAGACAGAGACTAATATTCCGCCTGGCATTCGTCGATCTCTGCCGCCTCCTTGATGACCAGCTCCCGCTCGACGAACTCCGGGGAAAGGAGATCCATCGCCACATACTCCAGGATCTCGCAGTCTTCGTCCACCATCTCTTTGGATAAGGCCGCCATGAGCCGGGCGTGGGCGGCCTTGCTCTGGGCATGGACGGCCACAATCTTGGCTAGGGAGGCCGCCGACGAACGGACACCTGATCAAGCACACTCAGCGATTACCAACTCAACGGAGGTGGGTTGTCGACCGGTGTCGGAGAAGGCAGATGTGATTTGTGCAGCGACCGACACGAGATGGGCGTGGGCGGCCTCGAGATGGGACTGGGCGTCCGCCATCAGGGCTACAGCGACCGCCAAGGAAATGACAGCTGATGTGCCGTTCTCGCCATTTGCTATCCCCATCGCGGTTGTTGCTGCCGCCCTCTCAACTGCAGCAGCTGCCCTTTCGGTTGCTGCAGCCACTCTGTCGGAGGTAGCGGCCGTGTTCAAGCATGTTGAGAGCGCGCTCATGGATGATGCGGCCGCGCTCGGGCCAGAGTCGATTGCCGAAGTTGCCCTCACGACGGGGATCCACGTCCCCATCTTTCACCGGCGACGATTGAAAAGTAAAATGGTCTGAGGAGTCAGTGCGGTAAACTGGCCGGCGGTGTACTGCAGCCGACGAAGCTTCCGGCCTAAGCCATGCATTACGAGGATTGGCCCAAGATATTTTGTACTGCATCACACACGATTCATGAACGTCAACTGTTTGTGAAAGACTTAATTTTCAAAATGTTTTTAAAACAAAAAATGAGGTAAATTCGACAAAGGACGGTGTTTGGATTGCAGTAAGATTTATGTGCAGTGAACACTGACCAATAGATGTGTTGTGCTAAAATATGGCATTACTCAGGGTCTGTTTGTCATTTTTATAAATTAATTGAGTTTTCTAGACATTTAATGTGTATAATTCAAATTTGAACTATCGTCCCAATGTCCGTGCATCAAAATGGGATGAAAAATCAAATTAGTGTCCATGGCTTCATCTTTAGGTCACGGGCAATAAATGGGAATGAACTTCAAACATCTCAGCATCTTGGGTCGGTCACAAACGTTGAGAAACTTGGTTTTTAAATTACTGTAAATCCAAAACGCGTCAGAAATTCTAAAAACTTGGCATGTTGTCATGACATGGCACATATGTGCCATGGTAAAAAAATTGTACAACATGGGACAATTTTAGCCACAAGTCCCTTACATAGCAGAGCTTCTCACTTCAATCTTTGAGGTCCCGATAAGGAAAACGTCACCTTACGTAGGCAAAACTACATCCGCTCATCTTCTCGCCATGAACTTTTGTTAGAGGCAACTCGCACCAGTAAGAGTGTCTTGCTAAAATATGGAAGTATTCAGGGTTCTTTTCTCATTTTCATACATTAATTGAGTTCTCTAGGCATACAATGTGGATAATTAAAATTTGAACTAAAATCACAAGGTCCGGTGCATCAAAATGGGTTGAAAAATCATATAAGTGTCCATGGCTACTTTGGGCCCCATGCAAGATATGGTAATGGATTTCAAACATCTTGGGGTCTTGGCTCGGCCACATACATTGAGAAACTTGGTTTTACATGCATGTATAAATCAAAAACTCATCAGAAATTCAGGGAACTTGGCATGGTGTCATGGGATGGCTCATATGTGTCCTGATGATAAATTGTCAGATTTGGGACAAGTTTTGGCACAAGCCCTTACAAACCTCAGCTACTCACGGGAAGCTAGCTTTTGTGGTTTCGATAAGGAATGCGTCACCTTATGTGGTCGAATCGACACCCGCTGCCTCTTCTCGTCTTGAACTATATATTTCTAGAGGCAACATATACCAAAATGAGTGTCGTTCCAAAATATGAAAGTATACTTGGTTCGTTTGGGCTTTTTATACATTAATTGACTTTTATATGCATTATTTAACGTGCATAATTCAAATTTGAACTACATTCACAAGGTACGGTGCATCAAAATGGGTTGAAAACCGTATAAGTGTACATGCATCTTTAGGATCCCATGCAATATATGGGAATGAATTTCAAACATCTCGCGGTCTTGGCTCGGCCATACAAACATTGAGAAACACGGGTTTTAAATCATGTGTAATTCAAAAACTAGTCAGAAAATTCATGAAACTTGGCATGGTGTCATAACATGCATGGCTCATATGTGCCCTGGTAAAATAATGTCCAATTTGGGACAAGTTTTGGCACAAGCCCTGCACAAACCAAAGATTAATTATCACGTGAAGCTTTGTTGTTTCGATATGGAATGTGTCACCTTATGTGGGCGAATCGACATCCGCTGCCTCTTCTCGTCTTGAACTATTTCTATAGGCAACATATACCAAAATGAGAGTGTCGTGCCAAAATATGAAATTATACATGGTTCGTTTGGCCTTTTTATACATTATTTGACTTTTATATGCATTATTTAATGTGCATAATTCAAATCCGAACTACAATCAGAAGGTCTGGTGCATCAAAATGGGTTGAAAACCATATTAGTGTGCATGCATCTTTAGGTCCCATGCAAGACATGTGAATGAATTTCAAACATCTCGGGGTCTTGGCTCGGCCAGAGACACATTGAGAAACTCTAGGGTTTTAAATCATGTAAATCAAAAACTCGTCAGGAGATTCATGAAACTTGGCATGGTTTCATGAACATGGCACATAAAGGCGTCACAACATTTTGTTTTCCTATCTGAGACTCGTTTTTTTAATATATATTTTCTTTTAGAGCCAACATTGAGAATATTAGTTAAATTATAGTAAATCTAGAACTCACACAAAATTCAAGAAATTTGGCATGTCGTCATTATATAGCACAAATATGCTGTGGTATTTTTCGTGCCATTAATAGCAAACAAAAGCTTTTTGGAACAAAGAACTGTCACGTCTCCATGCAAACGGTTGCATTATTTTCAAACCGTTGGCGTTCTACTGCCCTTTACGTGTTGCCAAGCGTCGCACTCTTTTATTGGCTAGGACTTAGGAGGTGTCGTGCGAGCAGCTGCTCGAGTTGACAGGAGGCGTGCGAGCTGGCATCCGCCGCGCAGGCTCACCGGGAGGCGTGTGGGCAGTACGCCGAAGACTCACCGGGAATCGAGCCCTTTGACCTCCGTATCCGCCCTCCTCGCTTCCAACCTGTCCATCAATGGCGCCCAAGCCGCTGTTTAATAGGCGGCTTTACTGCCCAGTCACTCACAATCCTCCATATATCTTCGCCTCACATTCCCCTCCATCTTCAGACCTCCACGGCAACCTACGCCATGCTGCAGAAGGATCATATGCCACTAGTCTTCCGGTTTGGTGAAGTTAACACCGAGCCGGAAGAGATAGAACATGAAGACGAATGGGACGCCATGGACATGGCCCTGGAAGAGCTGCATGCCGCAGCGGATGATGCCCTGACGCACTCGCCATCAACCATCACCGCGCCTGCGCCGACAACCATCCCCGTGGCATTGACGGGCTGGTCGCCCAGCATCATCGCAGCGCTGGAAACCGCGGGCGTCAGGGAGGTCCCTGCCGACCCGCGTGAGCTCGTGTACGTGCAAGCGCCAGCGCCTCCTCCTGCCCTCGTGCTCGTGCGCGCCCTTGCACATGCCACGCCGGTCCCAGTGCGCATGCCCGCACCAACAACGCTTGACCCCTTGCGCACGCCTGCACCCACCGTGCATGTCGTGGTTTTATCACGGCAGATGCCCTAGTGAAAGGACTTAGGGGTGCGGCCATCGCTACGGTGATTAACTCGAAGGGGTTGGTCGGGACGAAAGACACGAGTTTACCCAGGTTCGGCCCCTCACGAAGGAGGTAAAAGCCCATGTCCTGCTTTGTGTAGTATTGATTGGGTATCGATTACAAGGGAGCGGATTCGCTTGACCTAGCTCTCGATCAATTGTTTCTTACCCTAAGCCGCCGCAGGGACTCGCCTTTATATACACCGGTCGAGGCCCTGGGCTTTACAAGAGTCCGGACCGGGTTATACCCAATGTTTTAAATAGCGGGCTATGGCAAATAGCGGCGGGCCTCCAAATAAGCTATAGCGGGCTATAGCAGGCTATAGCGGGTCATTTGTACATGAAACCATTTAGCGGCACCTTGCTGAAAAGGCTATAGCAAGGCTATAGCGGGGCTATAGCGGGCTATTTAAAACTATGGTTATACCTAGTAACCGATCCTGCCTCTAAATCACCTTGCCTTCCTTGTCAAGCCATCTCCGGGCAGCTTACTCCTCCGGGTCACACACCGTCCTCCGGCTTTGGGCCTTCGTCCGGCCCGTCTTGGTAAGTCACTTCCAGGCTTGTCTTTGTCTTCAGGCATGTTGAAGGCTTTATTCTTAAGTCGCCAACTCCCTAACCCGGCCCCTTCTGGGCGGGTTATACCGCGGGGTTATATCCCCAACATTAGGCCCCAGATTGATTTGAACTTGTTCATGTCAATCTTCAAGTCTTCTGGTTGGCGAGTCTCGTGTCTCCTTTAATCATTTAATCTAAAATAAATCTTCACAACCCGCCATATAAAATGGATGACGTCACCTCTGATAAATCCAGAAAATATTCATGACATCACAACGGATCTTTGCATTAACTAGTCATTCCGAAAATCGAGGCGCTTCTTTAGTCAATCATTATCATGCCTCCTCGATTCTCGCGCTAGACTGTTGTTGTTCCACCTCTTTCCTTCCTTATAAATAGGCATGGGGGCCCATTCTTTTCACTTTCCCCCGCTGCCGTTCCCTCTTCTTCTTCTTCCAAAACTTCGCACGACCGAAGCTCCGCCGCCCCAGCCGGACCGCGCCGTCCACCTCACCGAGGCCGCTCCATGAACCTGTTAACACTACTGGAATCAGGGACTTTGCCATCTGCCAGCTCTTTGCCGTCTGCTGGCAGATGGCAAAGAGGATATTTGCCGTCTGCTTTTATAAAGCAGACGGCAAAGAACATGCTGATGGCAAAGTGGCTCTTTGCCATCAGCACTTCTTTGCCGTCTGCTGGCAGACGGCAAAGAGTTCTTTGCCGTCTGCCAGCAGACGGCAAAGAACAAAGTGGGCCCCACTTGGTACTGCACTTGCCAGGTCACACGGGCCACTTCTTTGCCGTCTGCTGGCAGACGACAAAGAACTCTTTGCCGTCTATCAGCAGACGGCAAAGAGGTGAGGGGGGGCCCACAGTGTAACGGCGGGGATGGGCTAACGGCCCCCCTCTTTGCCGTCTGCTGGCAGACGGCAAAGAACTCTCTCTCTTTCTCTCACCTCTCTCTCTCTCTCACATCCGCGCATGTTCCCCTCTCTCACCGCCGCCGTCGCCGCCGCCCCCTCCCCGCCCTCTCGCCGCCCCCTCCCCGCCCTCTCGCCGCCGCCCCCTCCCCCCTCTCTCACCGCCGCCGCCGCCCCTTCCCCGCCCTCCACCACCGCCTGCCCCCCTCCCCGTGGCGCACCTCCACCACCGCGGCGCCGCCCCCTCCTCACGGACCTCCTGCCGCCGCCCCCTCCCCGGCGGCCTCCTCTCCTCGCCGCCGGCCTCCTCTCCTCGCCGCCGGCCGCCTTGCCCCCTGCCCCTCTCTGGTGAGCTTCCCCTGCCCCCCTTTTAATTTTTTTTTCTGTTTTTCTAATTAGATTTTTAGTTTTCTGTTTTTAGATGTTTTGCAAATAGTTGTTTAGGTGTTTGGGTAAATAGGAAAAAATATTTAGACATTTAGGTAGAAAAAAAACCTAGAAGAAAAAAAAGAAGAAAAGAAGATGAAAAAAAAGTCAAAATAAAAAAGAAAAAGAACAAAAAATAATAATAAGAAGAAGAAACAGAAGAAGAGGAGGAGGAGAAGAAAAAAGAAGAAGAAGAAGAAAAAAAAAGAGGAGAGGAGGAGAAGAAGAAGAGGAAAAAAGGAAAGGAAGAAGAAGAAGAGGAGGAGGAGGAGAAGAAAAAAGAAGAAGAGGAAGAAGAAGAAGAAAAAAGAGGAGAGGAGGAGAAGAAGAAGAGGAAAAAGGAAAGGAGGAAGAAGAAGAAGAAGAAGGAAAAAAAAGGAAGAAAAGGAAGAAAAGAAAGAAGAGGAAGAAGAAGAAAAGAAAAAAAGAGAAAAAACCCCGACCCCGACACGGCACCTCGACCCCGACCCGACAACCCGACCCCGACCCGACACCCCGACCCCGACACCCCGACCTCGATCGCGACCCCGACACGGCACCCCGACCCCGACCCGACAACCCGACCCCGACCCGACACCCCGACCCCGACACCGACCCCGGCACGGCACCCCGACCCCAACCCCGACCCGACACCCCGACACCGACACGGCACCCCGACCCCGACCCGACACCCCGACCCCGACACGGCACCCCGACCCCGACACCCCTGACACCGCGACACCACGACACCCAGACACGACACCCCCCGACACCCCGACCCCGACCCCGACCCCGACACCCCGACACCCCTGACACCGCGACACCACGACACCCAGACACGACACCCCCCGACACCCCGACCCCGACCCCGACCCCGACACCCCGACACCCCTGACACCCCGACACCACGACACCCAGACACGACACCCCCCGACACCCCGACCCCGACACGACACCCCGACACCACGACACCACGCCACCCAGACACGACACCCCCGACCCCCGACACCTCTTCGGCCTCCTGTTGACCGAAAAGGTGCTCTTCGGCCTTCCAGAGGCCGATGGGGTCATATATTTGTGAATTATGAGTTAGGAAGTATATTTCCCGATTTTGTTAAGAAAAACATCATATATATTTGTGTTGATCGGGTGGATTTAAATGTGCAGTTCTTTCGGGGCTGCGAGGGTCTGGTGTTCGACGACCTCCCCGTGCGTTCGACGAGCTCCGCCCCTGCGTTCGTGGGTGAGCACAAATGACATCTCCTCCTCCCCCCTTCATTTGCTCTGTTCCGGTCTTCGTGCCAATGAAACTTGCTAGCTATAGGTGTCAATCATCAGTATGCGTGACCACTATGCGTCTCCCGTTCGAAAGGGTTACATCTATAAATATGCATGCATTTGCATATTTATAACCGTGATTCTTTCGAATTGTCCAACGTTATCCATGGACAGCCCGAGTATGTGTAGATTGGGTTCGTTTTCCCATATGCTCTGCTCCGGATCCGATGCAGAATTTCGTCAGTGCCTCCCTGTTGTTCTCCGGGTACACATCCTCTCTGCTTATTGCCGAGACGTGTATCAGGAGAACAACGGGGAGGTGCTGCCGAAATTTTGCGTCGGATCCGGAGCAGAGCATGGGAAAACGAACCCAATCTACACATACTCGGGTGGGATTAGGACCTATCTTTACCTACTAGCGTCTAGGTTGCATGGACGTAATAAAACTGACAAACTCTATTAACTGATGAATATGGTTTGCTGAATTATGTATATATTTCTTGTGTGTTTAGTAGGTAGGCAAGATGAGTGATCGTGCTTGGATGTACACCGGTCACCCTAGTCAGAAAGAAATGACCATTGAATGGTTAACAAAAACCAAGGGGTTTCTGAGCGCTGCATTTGCAAATGGCCAGGATATAACCTAGTGCCCCTGTGTCCGGTGCGACAACCATAAAAAGTGGACACGGGATGAAATGGGTAAACACTTGCAGAAGTGGGGTTTTACGACTGATTATACGGTGTGGAGATTTCATGGTGAGTCTGCCCAACGTGCCAGAGCTGAGGTGGTTCGTCGTCGCACCGACGAGCATGGTACCGGGATCGAAGACATGGTGCAAGACTTTGATGATGCTCGGGATTCGGACGATGAGATGGAGGAATCTGCAAAGGCCTTCTATGAAATGTTGGAGTCTTCAAAACGTCCTCTCCACGAGCACACTGAGCTTTGTCAGCTGGATGCCATCGCGCAAGTAATGGCTCTCAAGGCTCAGTTCATCCTGGGCAGAGAATGCTACGACGCGATGATGACGATACTTGGACGCTTTCTACCCAAAGGACATGTATTGCCAGCAAACCTGTACCAGTCGGACAAAATCCTACGTGCGCTTAAGATGCCCTATGAGAAGATAGATGCCTGTGAGAATGGATGTGCCTTATTTAGGCTTGAGTATGCGGGCTTCAACTATTGTCCCATTTGCAAGTCTTCCAGGTATGTTGTGGTAGACAACGGTATGGGTGAGAAGAGTCAGACCAAAATCCCAGTTAATGTTCTTCGGTATATGCCAATCATACCAAGACTTCAACGTCTTTTCATGGTCGAAGAGACGACCAGACAGATGACGTGGCATAAATTGGGCAAAAGAACCGAACTAGATGCAGATGGGAATCCGATGTTGGGACACACTTCAGACGCTTTTGCGTGGAAGCACTTCGATGCTTTACATAAGGACAAAGCGGCAGATCCAAGGCATCCTCGAGTCGCCATCAGCACGGATGGGTTCCAAGTGTTTGGTATGACGGCAACCCAATACAGTTGCTGGCCTGTATTTGTCATTCCGCTCAATCTCCCCCCCGGAGAGATTATGAAAAGAAAGAACATTTTCTTGACGTTGATAATTCCAGGGCCCAACTATCCGGGGAAGAATATGAATGTGTACATGCAGCCACTTAAGGATGAATTGCAAGAAGCTTGGGATAATGGGATCAAGACATATGACGCCGCTAAAAAACAAAACTTCAAAATGCATATGTGGTACATGTACTCGACGCATGACTTGCCGGCGTATGCGCTATTCGTTGGCTGGTGTGTGCATGGAAGGTTCCCGTGCCCCACATGCAAGGCAGCTCTTCAGTTCCGTTGGCTGCAGGCGGGTCGCAAGTATTCTTGCTTCGACTTGCATAGACAGTTCCTGGATCCTGGCCATAAGTTCCGAAAAGACAAGAAAAATTTCATGAAAGGTAGAGTTGTCAAAAACTCTGCACCACCTGCATTGACAGGCCAACAGGCCCTGGATCAGTTAAACGCTCTCGAGCCTAATCCAGAGCGTCCAGGATATTTCAAAGGGTATAATTCGGAACACGCCTGGACTCACAAGATATGCTTGTGGGATCTGCCTTACTTTAAAGACCTCATTTGCCCACACAACATCGACGTGATGCACACTGAAAAGAATATCACCGAGGCCCTTTTTGGTACATTGTTCGGCATAGAGGGGAAGTCAAAGGATAACCCTAAGGCTAGAGTCGATCAAGAGGCTCTATGTGATAGACCGTTACAAAACATGCGACAACCGAAAGGAAAGAAGAACTGGAGGAAGCCAAAGGCATGGTTCAATCTTGGAAGGCCAGCTATGAGGGAAATGATCTTGTGGGTGAAAATGCAGTTGATGTTCCCCGATGGGTATGCAACGAATCTAAAGAGGGGAGCGAGTCTTGACAAATTGAAAATATTTGGTATGAAGAGTCATGATTGGCACATATGGCTTGAGCGGGTAATGCCGGTGATGTTGCGTGGCTTTATCCCTGAGGATGAATGGCTAGTACTGGCAGAGCTGAGCTATTTCTTCCGTGCTCTTTGTGCGAAAGAACTATCGCCTGACGTGCTAGACGAACTGGAAGAGTTGGCGCCGGAGTTGATCTGCAAGTTAGAAAGATCTTTCCACCGGGATTCTTTAATCCAATGCAGCATTTGATTTTGCATCTCCCGACCGAGGCAAGATTGGGGGGGGCCCGTGCAAAATCGTTGGTGCTTCGCAACTGAGAGGATGCAGAAGACGCTTCGAGCAAAATGTAAAAATAAACATAGAATTGAAGCATCGATGGCCGAGGCATTCATTACTGAGGAGGCCGCAAACTTCGTGACAGCACACTACAAAGCCAAGAATCGTCATTTGCATAATCCGAAGCCTCGGTACAATGATGGCGACCGTGAAAAAGGTCGATCCAACCTCAGCCTATTCAAAGGGAACCTCGCACCAGCCGGTGCTTCGAAAGCAATACCGTTGGATGTCGAAGAATGGCGGACCATTTCGTTGTATATCTTCAACAACCTAACAGAAGTGCGGCCGTACATCGAGTAAGTTCTCGGTACATTGTTTCGTATTAAACTTTCGTATTAAACTTGTAGGCTAATGCAGAGTCTATGGAATCCGAATTGAGACAAGTCGCAAATGGTTTTGACTATAAGGTCCGTTCATTTGACAAATACGACATCAACGGGTATCGCTTTCATACCTATGGCAAAGAGCTATCTATGGCCGACCGAAAGTCTACAAATTGTTGTGTCTCTGCTATCGGCGAAGGAGGTACCGAGTATTATGGAAGAGTTGAAGCAATTTATGAACTTCTATTCTATGGTGCAAACCCACCGAAAGTCGTAGTCTTCAAATGTTATTGGTTCCAGCCGAAGGAGACTAGAAGGACTCATGAACATCTAGGGCTAGTCGAAATCAAACAAAGCACCCATTTGGATGTTCCCGATGTCTATATTACGGCTCAATAGGCAACCCAAGTTTTCTATCTACCGTGGGCCTGCCAAAGTGATCCAAATCTCAAAGGTTGGGATGTCGTTTATGAAGTGCCGCCACATGTTAGACCACCTCCCCCCAATGAAGAGGATTATGTACCTCACATTAACCCAGACACATATGAAGGAGAATTCTTCCAAGAAACACGTCTTTCCAAAAAACGTTTCAAGAACCGCTCTACTTCACCTCAGAACATTGAAGTAGACAGCGGCAGTGAATCCGAGCCTGAACCGGAACAAGAAGAGCCGGAACAAGAAGAGGTTACTGCTGCGGATGACCTGTCAATGCTTGACCGATTACGTACAGGAGGCCTTCCACATGTTGATGCATTTATTGATGATGATGATGAGCACGTCATTACTGATAGTGATGATGATGATGCATTTATTGACCCCGAAGCATATATAGACGATGATGATGCATTTATTAATGATGACGATGAAGATTAATATTATAGTTCATGTCAGGTATTCAATTATTATTATGTACATATATATTATTAATTGGTTCATGTTAGGTATTCAATTTTTTATTATGTTCATGATGATGATACACTTAAATTATATTCATGTCAGGTATTCATTTTTTTAATGTTGTACTAACTTCGTTTACTCTTTGTCATTGCAGGTGTTGACAGATGGTGGGCGCGGGTCGAGAGCGCTCCGAGGCTCCTTCCTCGGCGCGTGGTGGGAGGGGTACTTCCATCCCACCCCACCACCTCCAGAGAGCGCTGGATCTCAGTATGCAGACACCGGCGGGCGCTTCTTCTTCGACCGGGAGAGGTCGGGGGGGGGAAGAAGGTTGGTAGAGGTGGACGTGGCGGCGGGAGAGGTAGGAAGGCTGCTACTACGCCTTCCTCGCCGCCACCCCCAGCTGATTCACCCGACCACAGGAGTGCTCCGTCTGAGATGGAGCAGCCTGAGGTGCAGCCGTCTCGGACTTCGGTCCACGAGCCTCAGGCCGACGAGCCTACGACAGACGAGGCTACGACAGACACGCCTACGGCCGACGAGCCTGGGGCCGACGAGCGTCGGGCCGCCGAGACTTCGTCCCATGAGACTGGGGATCACGCTGAGTCGCAGCAGAACCCAGGTGCGGGCTCGTCGAGTGGCCGTGCTGAGGGTGGCTATAGTTCTGATAGCTATAGCGAGAGTGAGTGGGTTGAGGGGCGCAAAGTCTACCAGCGTGGTGGTACAAAGCTCCCGCCCACCCCGGCGACCCCCGACCAGAGGTGGTTGATTGCGCCGCAGGGGGAGAAGTAAGTGCATTTACTCTTTTTTAACCTTTTGTCTTCACGTTTCTTCGAATATGTAATGCGTTGGCCTTGTCATACTGCAGGTCTTGGACACACGGGCCTGGTTGCCGCAAGCCCAACAGTGTCCTTGGCGTGATTTGTCGCCAGAGCTTCCCGGGGTGGGTCACGTTGCCCGGTGAGGGCCGGGTTCCAGAGCTAGGAATGACCTGGGAGCACTACTTGGCTGCCCCGGCCCCGCCGGGGCATAGGATCGGCGATGTCGAGTGCCACACGGTCACCGACATTGTGATCCAGACGTTTTGGGTAATTTCTCCTTTGCCGTCTACGTTGTGTTTTCTTCTTTGATTGGCAACCCTAGTGATTGTACTAATCCGTGTTTTCTTGTTTGATTGCAGACCTTCTACAGGTGTGCTGAGGGACAGGAGGAGGCCGCGGCTCGG